>VBSM01003143.1:10005368-10048809 GCA_008086735.1 Cheirogaleus medius
TGATAAAAAAAAAAAGAGAATTCCTGGTCTTAAGAAGCATACAGTTTAGTAATGGAGTTAAGATGTACATATACATATCTGTATTGCAAGGTAGAATGTGGCAAGTGCTATCAAAATCTGGACAGAGGCCTTTGGAAGTTTGAGAGCGAGTGGGGAGGATAACAGAGGGCATCCTGGGGCAAGGGAGGCGTTTGAACTGGACCTTCAAGGATGGGTGGGTAAAGGGAAGCAGGAGGTGGAGGAGGAAGGAAGGAATTATAGGTAGGAGGATTAGTAGGAACAAAGGCAGAGAAGCAGGGAAGCTTGGAGTGCTTTCCAGAAACAGTGGCATACATTTCCCTGGCAAGAGCCCAGGGATGTAAAAAGCAATAGTGGGAAATAAGGCTGGTGTTCTAGGATTCTTCAGAAACTACCTTCAGGTACCTTGAGCAATAAAAGTGTTTTATAAGAGTTCAGGGTCAGAGCTACTGCACTGGCACAACCCCAGGTTGAGAATGGTACCCTCAGAGTTACGCATGTCAGATAACATGTTAGATAGGATGTCGTGTAGAACCCGAGAGCAGGAATGCAGCTGGCCCTCAAGAAGAACTGGGATGGGAGGGTTTTTAGCTCTTGCTATACCTCAGTTTCTCTCTTTCTCAGCCAACAGGGTAGAGTGGTATAAACCTGGCAGCTCCTACATTTATATCTCTTTATCTCTTACTTTCAAGATACCAGATTGAGCTAGAACCTTAATCCTAAATCCAGAGTCTTGGGTGGAGAACTTGATTGGTGTAACAGCTTGATCCTTCTTAGTCTCGGTTAGTGTGCGTGTCTGTGTGTGTGTCAGGGTCTACTGTGATGGGGGAGGTTGGCAGACAAGGATATTACTGTAAACTGAGCAAAGATCCCCAAAGATGTCCACTTTGGCTGGCTTCTTTTCTGCCTGTCCCCAAAGGTCCTAGTCCACATAGTTGTGACAATGTCAGGCTTGTGTTAACCTGGGGAAAGCCTCAAGATTGGACCCCTGCCTGGAGACATGGGATTTCCTGGCCGCAGGAACAAACGAAGGGCTGGAATGAATAAACAAAGGGAATGAATGATTTGAGGTAACAGTATGAAGTTTAGTATACTTTGATGTTTAGAATGGAGTTCCCCAAACACTGTTCTACAGCATTACTGTTGTATGTTATAAGATGCTCTGCAAAAAATGTATTCGGTGGTTAGGAAAATAGTGAAATGAGCTGAACAGTTAATTTTTTTTATTGTGGTAAAAAACATATAACATGAAATTTACCATCTTAGTCATTTGTAAATGTACAATATTGTAGTGTTATATGCACACACTGTTGTGCAACAGGTCTCTAGAACTTTTTCATCTTGCAAAACCAAAACACCATACTCATTAAACAACTCATCCTGGCTTCTCTCCTCCCCTCTGCTCTGGCAGCCACCATTCTACTTTCTGTTTCTAACAGTTTGACTGCTTTAGATACATCATATAACTGGAATCATGCATTATTTGTCTTTTTGTGACTGACTTCTTTCACTTAGCACAATGTCCTCAAGGTTCATCCATGTTGTAGCATATGACAGGATTTCTTTCTTTTATAAGGCTGAATAACATTCCACTGTATGTAGATACCACACTTTCTTTATCCATTCATATGTCAATGGACATTTAGGTTGCTTCTACCTCTTGGCTATTGTGAATAATGCTGCAATGAACGTGGATTTACAAATATCTCTTCAAGATCCTGTTTTCAGTTCTTTTGGGTATATACCTAGAAGTAAGATTGCTGGATCATATGGTAATTCTATTTTTAATTTTTTGAGGAACCTCATCCAAACTGTTTCCCATAGCAACTGTACTATTTTATTTCCCACCAGTAGTGCACAAGGGTTCCAATTTTTCCACATCCTCACCAACACTTGTTCTCTGTTTTGTTGATGGTGGCCATCATAATGGATATGAGGTGATATCTTGTTGTAGATTTGATTTGCATTTCCTGATTATTAGTGATGGTTGAGCATCTTTCCATGTGCTTTTTGGCCATTTTCTTTGGAGAAATGTCTATTTCAGTACTTTGCCCATTTGACTGTTTCTTAACTGCAGGACTTCTCAGGGCCTTTGATATGCTGATGTGCACTGAGCACCTCAAAGGAGGAGATAAAGTATTCAACATTTTCTGGACTTAAACATCCATGGAATTCCCACAGTAATCTCAGAGGGTGGGGTAGAGGAATCTATTGTTCCATGGAATACCTTTGTTCCTCAACAGTACTTGTCATACCATGGTAGATCTTACCTGTAGAGGTGGATGAAGGCAGAGATGAGAGAGCATGAGGTGTGTTGAGACACCCAGCTTACTGTCTGTTCAGCTAGGCTGACTATAGGAAAAGTAGAAGATCAAGCTGGAAAGTGGGGATGGTGGCACGTGAGGAGGCTGTGGAGGCTGGGTATGTTAATGTTAGATTTAGTAGGCAGTAGGGAGGTACATTAATGTTAGATTTAGTAGGCAGTAGCAGAGTAGGAGTAAATCTAACCTAATCTTGGTTAGATTTAGGGTTAGGTTTGGTAATGAAATCCTTCTACTCATCTGTGTTCATTAGAATAGGCAAACAAGATTTATTAGCTTCACAGGAACCAAAGCGTCATCTTGACTAAGGACTGGATGAGTTGAGGCTGGCCAGCACAGCTTGGGCCTGTGTCATGGTCGGAGAGGTAGATAGCAGAGGAGCTGGGTCCCCCCACCCCCCATTTAAGAAGGGCAGACCCTGTCCCTGTCCTCAAGGAGTTTCTATTTTCTTCTGCCCAGGACACTCTGATGAAATCTTTCCCATCTCATGTCAGTCACAGGCATTTTGACTTGTGCTTCATGTCACAGGGATTCTCTGCTGGATTCATGAATGGTGTTTATCATTTTCTGCCGTTCAAGCGTTGTCTTAGCTCGATTGATTGCAGTCACTCTGCCCTTGTATTGGGCAGGATGGTGGTTCCTCCTACTGGAGTTTATTATGTAGCTGTTGGTTGGGGCTGTTCTTTAAGTCCCTTGGCACTGTTGTCTGAAATTGAGGCCCTCCTCTGAAAAGGTTCTCATGGACTGTCATGGAGCCCTGGCTGAAGACTTTTACAACTCTCCTTTATTTGTGAACCTTCCCCTCCAGGGGAGACCTCATTGTGATTTGACCTGTTAGTATTACTTGAATTAAAAGTTGAAGTTTTCTGATTAAGGGTGTATTGGAAGCTGTGTAATCTTTGTATTTCAGTTTCAATATTTTTTCTTTTTTGGCCCGGAGTTAGGATATAATCTTTGCTAGTAGAGAACATTGTTGTAGCCAAGCCAAATTTATCTTGATGTTTTTGGTCATGGGTGCTGTTCCTGAGCCAACTCTTTCTTTTTGTCACCATAAAGCTGAATTTTGGACACCCTGATTTATTTTTAAAAATATTTAAAAATTTTCTGTTTTTGACATTATGTATGGCCCTAATACACCCAAAGCAATTCCTTTTTGGAGCAGCAATAAGGATGGCCAAACCACAGAGATTATTTGAGTCTTCAGCTCCTTATCTTCTGATGATGATCCTGAAACATCAGAATTGGATGGCTCTTCTCTACATGAGGGAACTGAGGCTCTAATCCTAGACAATTGTGTTTTCCAGCAACACCCTGAAAACACAAAACATCAGGCTTGCATAATATTAGCTGTCGATCTTATTGCAGAAGTCACTGTTTAGACTTCACAAACTTACAATATATTCTCGTACTCTGGCTATCTTATGATCTTCACCACCCCTCTGCTCTTTTTCTTTTATAATCTTTAATTGTCATTTCTTGTTGTAGCTTAGTTGTCCTGCATATGTGGGAAGTTATGTTGTATTTGGTGCTGCCTGTTTCCTGACTGCCTGCTCAGGGCCAGGTACTGGGCAAACAGCAGGTGGTTAGCACCCAGGTAAGCATATGAGCTCTCAAGACTCTGGGTTCAGATGCCAGATTTGCCACCTACTGGTTGCTTGACCTCGGGCAAGTTATCTCAAATTCTTAAGTATCAGTTAAACTCTCTGGATCTCAGTTTCTCCAAACGCAAAAAGGAGATTGTGACAGTATCTACCTGATAGGGCTGTTGTCAGGAGTAAATGAGTTAATACCATAGATGTAAATACTTAAAGCATATATGTCACCTGGTAAGTCTCATTATATTAGCTATTATTGTTACTGTTATTATTGCTGTTGTAGAGATGAATGAGATTTGCCTTAAAGAGACTGAAGAGTAGATATAAGCCATAGTCACAAAAGCTAACACAAATAGAAACTGGTAAATGTCATAGGATGGGACTCAGCACCGTTCAGTAGAAACATGTGAAGTACATATGTAATTATAAGTGTTCTCATAGCCATATTAAAAAAGTAAAAGAAGCAGTGAAATTAATTTTAATAATATATTTAATTAACCCAATGTCTAAAATATTATCATTTTAACATATCAATATAAAAATTATTAATAAGATACTTTATATTCCTTTTTCTCATACCAAGACTTTAAATATGGTATGTATTTTACATTTATAAAATATCTCAGTTTGAATGTGAAATTTTCATTGGAAGATTTGATCTATGTTTGGATTTCATAAAATTTATAATTCAAAAAGTGAACTCACATACCCAAGTTGTTCTAAACATACTTAACAGTTTCCCAATAACTGAATTTTGAGGCTCAGTTTTTAAATTTATGTTTAACTTAATTAAAGTAAAATCAAATTAAATGTTCTGTTTCTTAGTCACATTAACCGCATTTCAAGTGCTTAGTAGCCACATGTGGCTGGTGGCTACCATAATGGACAGCACAAGTTTATGTAAAATGTGGACTCAAGTCATAGGTGGGAAGGACTAAGCCGGCAGGATCAAGGAAGGCTTCATGGAGGAAATGGCATTTAAATTGGAACATGGGCAGGTAGACTTTGGATGCATAGAAATAGGGAGAGATGTATAAGAAATACCATGAGCAAACCTGGAAGTAGGAGAACATGCATAATGATAAGTTTGAAGAAGAAAGAAAAATGCCACCCATGAGTTGCCTATGACCAGAGTCAAGAGTTTAGGTTTTCATTAGATAGTAGGGACCCATTAAGGGTCTTTGAGCAAGAGAGTGACATGATAAGAGGGAGCAGTGTTTAGTATGGATTGGAGAATGGAGACACGGGGAATTGAGAAACCTGTTAGGAGGCCTTTGCAGGATACCAGAGTTGGGGTAAAGAGGACCTGGGCTTCCGGGCTGGCATTAGGGGAAGAGAAAAGGGGAAAGATTTGGAAGAGAACCGGTAGAACTGAGATTAAGTGTGGACCTTGCAGGCAGGTGGCAGAGGAGATGGGAATTTTGCAGCCTGAGAGTGTTTGTAGCGCCATCAACAGAAAGAAATGGGTTCCTTGTTTCAGTTCCTATGGAGAGGAAGGCCACAGTTGTGGTGACTCTATTAGTGGGACCCTGGGTCCTTGCCAGCCTGTGAGAACAAGGAGGAAGGGTTGGCTTTGTGTGTGACCTGCCACAGCAGCCTCCTCAGTAATAGAGAGGCCGCTGTTCTCTGCAGCTCTTGTTCCTAATTGTTTCATTTCCAGGCTAGATTCAGGGTTGATGGAATTTTTCCAAGGGGTGGGGACGGGAGGGTGTTGAGAAAAGAAGGGGAATCTTGAATTCTGTCCTTTGTATACTTTCCAAAACACAAATACACACACCCACACGCTGTTCCCTGCTAGAGAGAAAACATACCTCAAATACATAATTGCACAAGGACTTGGCACTTGAGAGTGGTCTGCTTCTTTTTGTCCTTTGCAACTCTAAGGGTTTCTTCATTTTCAACTCAGAACAGGGTTGCGGTATTAATGAGTTTGGGCTCAGTAAGCGTTTACAGTGAGGAATTGCCCATTCTTTCTGGCAATCTGGATGCTTTCACTACCATCTAAGTCAAACATTGGGGTTTGTGGGCACCATTGCCCCACACCAGGAGAATCATGGGTTGGGGCCAGAGCTGTGCCAGCACTGCCTCTTAGAAAAATCGTCCTTCCTATCTGTACAACCCCCGTCTATCCGCTCTTGGTCTTGGTCTAGTTAAAGGGTGATGTTTTGTCAGGGGCTGACTCTGCCAATGTGAGTTTTTGGCTTTTCTTATGACTTTCTGGAAGTCATGAATCAGATTTTCCTAAACTCTTTGGACCCTACTCCATTCCTCCTGGAGTCAGCTTCCTGTTTTATTTTGTTTTCTTAAACAGGCTTTCTCCTGGGGTTAGGAGTAGTGATTTTTATCCTAGAGTGATTTTATCTGTTGTGTTAATTAGAGTAATGCTAGCTGTGGTAGCATATCTCAAAGTTTTAGTGGCCTGCTATTGTGAAGGCTTACTTCTTAATTCTTGTTCATGTAGCAAGCAGTGCATAGCTAGTGTTCCTGGTTGATGGGAGACTCCTCTACCTGGAAGAAAAGTGATTCAGGGATCCAGGCTTTTTCCATCCCATGTGCCACCATTCCAGCTGGTGGAAGGGGAAGGAGAATGGAGAGGGCACACTCATTCCTAACAGCCCTGACCCAGACATCACTTCCCACCCACATTCTGTTGATGAGAACTAGTCATGTGACCCCACTGTAAAGCAAGGGGACCTGGGAAATCTTCATTTCCAGCCATTTTCCAGTGACTCTACTACATTAAGGGAGGAGCATGAATCTTTGGACAGCTGTTTCCCCCATATATCTTGACTTGGTTTCATTTAGAAGAGAAGAAAAAATGCCCGAGACTGGCAGTTACTTTAGAATTTGGGAACAAGGATCCCATATCTCTATTCACAATCTAACCTCTGGTACTTCCTGTGAACAGATAGCCGTTTACTAATTCAGTTCTGCTGTGAACCTGATATGCTTGAGGCACTGTGCCAGGCTCCAGGTTTATGGGAGTGGAGGGTCAGGGAGGGGGAAAGATGTCATCCCTGCGTGGGCTGTAGTAACTTTAGCCATGCTTATCTTGGCACTCAGCCATCAGCCTCTCTTGCTCGTTTCCATCTGCATGTGGCCATGTTGACTAGCTGTAGTCATGTCACCACCCTCTCTTCAACTTTTAGTGTCTTTCTGGAACTTGCAGGATAAAGTTCAAGCCTCTTAGTGGGAAGTCTGAGGTATTGGACCATTTGTCTTCAGACTGCTTTTCCAGAAATCCCTGTAGCTGCTCCCTTGAACTTCCTGCTCCTGCCATTAGGCTGATTGACTCTGTGCCTCCCCACAGACCTCTTGCCTCTTGTTTATGGACCTTCTCCCACCTTTCCCTACCTGGATTGTCCTTTTCCTCCTCCTCACCTGTCCTTGGTGGCCTGGGTCAAACCTCTGAGTTTGGCCTGATGGGTTTTTTTTTTTTTTTTTTTTTTTTTTTTTTTTTGGCCTGTTGGGTTTAAGACAGATGTGAGAATCCTTTATAGCAAATACCATACTGCCTATTCAGCATAGTTTATGTGGCTGTTTATTAGTGCTAATGTTTCCTGTAGTATCTGTCTCATTTTGCTGGCTGTATTGTCTACTCTGAGACAATACTTTCTTATGTTTTCTATAAAGTGTAGCTCATTGTCTGGTGCATGGTAATAAGTGCTGCAGTTCATTAGGTGTTTAGCATGTGCTAATTGCTTTATGTCACACCTCAACCCTCTAAGGTGGGCATCTCCATTCACAATCCAACCTCTGGTACCTCCTTTGGACAAATAGCTGTTTCTCATGAACACACATAATTTCTCATGAACATATATATTTCTAGCTTCTCCTGAAATATTGAAGATTGGCAACATGTCGCCTGTGTTCCAACATGATGGAAATCAGAGCTGAGTAAGAGCTGCTGTCTTTTGAAAGGACACCCCTTGTCCTGGTTTCCTTGTTTGGCTCACCTGCCTGTACCCCGAGGTATTTGAGTTTGAAACCCCAGTTAAAAGATCCCTTGTGATCTTTTTCCCTATTAGGTAATGTACTAGTTCCTTATCATTGCTGTGACAAATTTTCACAAATGTAGCCGCTTAAAACAAATTTATTATCTTACGGTGCTGGAGGGCTGAAGTCTGTAATGGGTCAGCAGGGCTATGTCACTTCTAGAGGCTCCAGGGTAGAATCCCTTTCCTTGCCTTTTCCAGCTCCTGGCGGCCACCTGCATTCCTTGGCTCAGGCCCCTTCCTCCAGCTTCACAGAGATGGTTGAGGTTTTATCTGAGTGGAAGGAAAAAGGTCCATATCTCCTTCTGCTTGTTCTTTTATAATGCAGATGTTAGTTGAGGACCAACTTTGTGTCACCTGTGCTGTGTACAGGGACAGTGACAAGGCAAGCACTTTGATCTCATGGAACTTATATTCTTAGGGGGTGGGGAGGAGGAAAAATACAATAAAAATATGAAAATTTCATTAAGAGAAACATCTAGAACAGGGGTCCTCAAACTTTTTAAACAGGGGGCCAGTTCACTGTCCCTCAGACTGTTGGAGAGTGTGCACTGTGGGCCCGGGATGAGTCTGCTAAACAGGACAGGCAGCATCGGCAAAAACACCCGGTGGGCCAGATAAATGTCCTTGGCGGGCCGCATGTGGCCTGCAGGCCGTAGTTTGAGGACGCCTGATCTAGAAAATGTGCTATGCAGAGAGTTAAAAGTGGCTGGGTGGCCATTTTAGCTGGGTAGTGGATGGCAGGCCTCTCTGGAGGTGACATTTGATCTGAAATGTAATGATGAGAAGTAGCTAGCCATGCCATGATCAGAGAGAGTGAGAGAGACTTTTATAGACACAAGGAAGAGCATGTGCAAAGGCCCTGAGGCAGGAATGAGCTCAGGGTATGTGAAGAGCAGAAAGGCAGTCGGTGTGGCTGGAGCATCGAGAGTGGGAGGAGAGCTCTAGGGGATAGCAGGGTCCGATCAGGTGGTGCCATGGGTACCAGGCTGTGGTTTGGATTTTATCTTAAATACAATAGGAAGCCATCGGACAGTTTTAAGGAGCTTGCTAACATGATCCTATATTAATATATACACACATTTTGAAAAGCTCACTCCGAGTGTGTGTGCAGAGTAGATTGGAGGGGCAGTGGTCCAGGTAGAGATGATGGAGGCTTGGACTGAGTGTTGTTATTAGAGATGGAGAGAAGTGGGTGGTTTTGGAGAAAAAGCCAACAGCTGTGCTTTTTTCTCCCTTTTTCCTAGCATGCTACAGCTGTGGCTTATTTTAGGCCCTATGCTTTGCTCTGAGGAGAATGTCCTTGGGCATTGCCAGCTTCATGGCTGGGGAAAGAAGAAGTGGCAGGCCCATGCCTAGGGCTTGTCTAGTCTCTGCATAGCCTGTCAGTGTGGAGGTGAGGCTGTAGCCAGCCTCGCTCAGCGATGTCTTTCTGGCGTGTTGACCACTTAGGTCATGTTTGGATGTTCTTACTCCAGACCTCATCTCAATCCCAAACTAAACATGTCCATCTGCTGTAATTTCACCCTTCTTTGGAGGAACCCTTTCCCTGCTGTTGCTGACGGAACACTCTAGATAAACCCTGTGTATCCCTTGTCTCTCCTCCCAGGCTTGCCCAGAGAGGGGTGGGGCATCCCTAGAGAACTGTGTCCCTGAGTGGAAGAGCTCTTCTGGGCCGAGATCAGGACTGCGATTTTGCCAGCGTCCTTGCTCTGTGTCATGGGTAGGAGAAGCCCAAGCCCGTGGAACCATGTTGTTGGCTGAGAGTGTCCTTGCTGTGTATTCTCTGTTGTGCACAGTGATTTTTAGCATGAGTTATTTTTGTTAACTTAGTTTTCCTAGCCCCTTAGATGCTTTTTTTGCTGTTCAGGAAGAAAAGATTAATAATATCTCTTCCATTGCATATGTGCAGCACTTTTAAGTTTCTGGTGAGGTTTTTAAAACGTTAACTTACTGTTCCTCACAAGAGTCCAAGGAGAGGGGTGGGACAGCCCCCCTGCCCCCTCCCTAACCCCCCATCCCAATTCTGCTTTTTAAAAAAGTCTTACCTCTAATGATTACTGGGTTAATAAACAAATGAGGATTCTGCAGTTCATAAATGATGCTGGCGACCATTTCTTTTTATTTCCTTAGGCTGTCTGCTGAATGTTCCTTTATGTTTTAGGAATAAAACATGTGCCTGCTGTTGCATTGAGCAATCTGAAATGACCTGTTTTAGAAATGAAGAAATGAGGCTGACAGAGGTGACATGACTTGTTGCAGACCAAACAGCTGGGCCTGGGCTAGAGGGCAGTGTGGCCCAGAGCTCCCTCATCCTGCCATTGTGGTTCTCCCTGCTAGCCCTTCCTGAATCTTCCTAGAGGGTGGCCCTGTGGCTGATTTGAGGCTGGCTTGGTGAAGGGGGCAGGTCTCACCTACATGCAGGAGTGGAACATGGGCTCCTTTTCCCCCTACGGTATATGGACTGTCCTAACTGCCTTGGGATCTGGCCAGCGGCCCCGTTTCCCACCTTAAGCATTCTTAACCCTGCCAGGTCCTTTGTCCTTTGGCTCGGGAGAAATCTGCTAACTATAGAAGGAGGAGCAGCTCTGTCCTCAAGCAGACCTGGCTTTGGATCCTGGCCTGCTATTGACCTGTCAGTGAGCAAGTTACTTAAAGATTCTCTCTTTGAAAACCTTAGTTTTCTTATTTGCTGTTGGTCTTATCTGGGAGAGTCATTATAAGGATTGAGAGATATTGTGTCATGTGGGGCACCTTGGCACAGGGCTTCAGAGTACAGGCTCTGGAGCTGACTGCCTAGTTTTGAATCCTGCTTCTGCTACTTAACTAGCTGTGTGACTTTGGGTAAGTTACTTGAACTCTCTGTGCCTCACTGGCTATTAACAGAAGTTGTACACCCTGGCTTGTATCCTCTGCCCAGGCATGAAAACCTTTTTCTTTCTTTACTTCCTAACCCCCTCCCATTCCGAAGCAAGGGGATTATCAACCAGGAAGGACCTGGTTTTAGATACGTTTTATTTTGCTGAAGCCTCTTGGGTTGGAGGAAGTGTTTCCTCTTACTCCCTAATAGGAAGGGACAGGGTCTGCGTGGGAGAGATTGGTGATGCTACCTTGGAGGGGGGACATAAACAGGAAGTTCGGAAACAAGCCAATGTGTAAAGAGACTTAAGTCAGGGAATTATTGGTGCTTAAAACAGAAATTCAGACTTAGTTTTCAGAAAAATAACAGATGCCTAAATGTCAGTGGCAAGGAAGGGAGAAGGCTATTGATTAATTAATTAATAAATTAATAAAGAAATTAATTAGAGTCTTCTGCAGTATGTGCTAATTTTTTGTTTTCAGCTAGGCTGTTAGTTCCTTGAGGGAATGTGCCAAGGATTCCCCAACCTTTGTGGTCCCCCTGGGCCTAGTGCAGGGCTAAGCACGGGGAAAGCAGTGAGCTCACAACTGAGTGAGGTCCAATTTGTTGTCATCTTTGTTTTCCAGAGTGAGTATATTGCACCGTGTGACTGTCGGCGGGCCTTTGTCTCTGGATTCGATGGCTCTGCGGGTGAGTCACTAAATTCTCTCTGTTCTTGCTGTATCTTTGTTTGCCTCCTAAAAATAACTGAACCAAGTTTCAGCCTGTGATACAGAATAAAAAAAAAAAAAAAAGCAAACCAGATGTTTCTCATTGAGCCTTTGCTGAAAGATGTGGGTTCCCAGCCTTTCCCAGCTCTCAGGGTCATCTTTTAGTGATGCTTTGCTTTCAAAATTTTAATAATTTAAAAAAGTTTTTGAGCTTTTTATTAAATATAATGTACATACAAAAATTTGCATCAATTACACTGAATATACCTGTTTAATTGGCACCCAAATAAGAAAAGGCACATTAATGGCATCCTAGAACCCCCTGCCTTAACTTATCACTTGTGAATAATTCTGCAAGTGCTTGGCTTTTGGTTTGTCTGTTTTCACTTTCGGCTTAAAAAACAAAGGTTAATGTTGAGCCACATTCGTGTCCTTCCATAGCTTTCCCAGAATGGTTGCGCCCTTGAGTTCTAGAGTGGATTTCCCCCTTCAGGTGTCCATCCCTTAAGCAAGCAAGCTACGTTAGGTGGGAGCTCTTCTCCCCTCGCGGTTAGCACTCTGCTTTCTTTGGCGTAAGTACTTGTATTGGTTGGCACGTTAGGATTGGCTTTGGCTGACACCCTGCAGAAAGCCCAAAGGTCTGCCAGGCCTGTGGGAACTGAGGGAAGATAGAGGTAGGTGCAGGAACACTCACAGGGTCCACTTGGTCTCTGTCCAGGAAAGGTGAAACGGCTCCTTGGGGGTGTCTGGTGGGGCAGAGGAATGGCTGTGATCACTGAGGAGGAACCATGCCTACCTCTGTCTTGTTGATTATGAGACCACTTTGGCCATGGGTCCACAGTCCTCTGTTCTGCTGGCCTTGACTTGTACTGTACAAGTTGGGTCCTTTCTGTGCAGGGACCAGTGCCAGGCAGCCCTGGGTCTCAGGACCGTTTCTTTCAAAGCTTGACTCACAGTTCTCAGTGGTGTCGTATTCTCTTGCCTGGAGGTGTCTCTGGAGTTGAGGACCCATCTGCCCCACTAGGAGCTGGTGCCTCTCACTGCCCTCCCTGGCCTGCTGCCATTCTGTGCAGCTTCTGGGCAGTTGTCAGAAACCTTTCTCTTTGCTCCCCGATCCAGGCACGGCCATCATCACAGAAGAGCACGCAGCCATGTGGACTGACGGGCGCTACTTTCTTCAGGCTGCCAAGCAGATGGACAGCAACTGGACACTCATGAAGATGGGTGGGTAGAGGCATAGCCGGCCCAAATTTAGTTGGCCCGGTCTGGGCAGGGAGCCTAGAGGACCCTAGAGATCATCAGGACTCCTGGATCTTAATCCTTTTATGTGGTCATGGACCCTTTTGAGAATGCAAGGAAAAGCAAGAAAATGTATGCCTGTACATATATACTAATGCTCATTCAATTTTGGAAGGTCCTGGTTCAAGATATTTGTTTTACTGAGGGGAAACTGAGGCCAGAGAGGATAAGTGATTTGCTGCAGGTCACATAGCTTGCCGTACGTTTCACTTGGGCACTGGGAGCCTTTCTGTTGCTCTTTGCTGCCTCATGATTCACGGTGAGAGAAAGGCACGGGACCACTGGCAACAGAAGCTGGAAAGTTCTCCCTCTGAGGTTCTCTCTGGGGATCCTGGATTTGTTTCTGGCAGCTCAATTTTGGAGAAAAGCAGTATATGGGGCAAGAGCTTGGGTCTGGAACTTTCTTGGGCTGGTGACTTCACTTGCAGCGCTTCAGTTTCCTCATTTATAAAATGGGTTAATCATAGTAAGTCCTGCATAAAGTGGTGAGGATTAAAGAAGTAATATGTGGGAAGTGTATATATTGCTCAGTGTTTATTGAATAGTAAGTGTGTGCATGTACTTTGCCTTTTCATTTAATTTCGTGCCATGTGCATTTTTTCTTGTCATTAAAATAGTTTTTAGAAACATAGTTTTAGTAGTTGTACAAAGGTCTTTCCCGCCTCAGTTTTGAATTTGGGGAACAGATGATAGGGAAGGAGAAAAAGGGGTGATGCTAGGACCGAGTAAGAAAGAGAAATAGTTGATGTTTCTTGTTTGTTGTAGGAAGTAATGAGGAAAGGAAGCTGTCACCAGACTCATAGTACAGGGAACAGAAGGCTGGGCCATGACACTGAGACCCAGGCAGCTAGCTGACTGAAGGGTGTGTACACTCATATGTGTGTGCCACATGCTCTCCACACATGTACATACATGCTGTTCGTTTTAAGGAGGGACTAGGAACGTTTTTGTCCTGGCAGTGGGATAACTTAAAATTTCTATTTCTCAAAAATCTTTTCCAAAATATAAAAACACCAAATCTATAGATTGTTGCTGTATTTGATTTCTTCCTTCCCCCTCCCTCCCTCCCTCCCTCTCTCTCTCTCTCTCTCTCTCTCTCTTTCTCTCTCTATCTCACACACACACACACACACACACACACACACACAGGCAGGCATTCAAGGCTGTTATAAACGTAGAGGCTAGTGGCCTTTACTGTTTTTTGATTGCCTCTGTTAATGGGGTCCAGCACCCTCAACATACATGTATGTTCATATGTGCTATTGTCTATCTGTATTCGAAATATTACCAAAAACAAATTTCTTAATTTTTTTAGAAAAATACATATAAATAGAAGTTCTAATACTTTCTTCTTGTACCTAGTGGATCAGTAAGTGTACCCTTGGGGTGTGGGTTTCTCTCTTTGGGGCCCAAAGATTCAAGCTGTTAGGTCTTTTTGCACTTTTGGGGTTAGAATGTCAGAGGAGCGAGTACTGTCTGCCTGTTCCTTAAAGCAGGCAGAAAGGGGTGGGGGGTAAAGTCCTTCTCTCTCCCAAGCCCCTCTCTAATTTCTTCAGGTGAGTGTCCCGAGTAGGGAGATTCTGCTGGGTTGGTTGGTCAGTGAGTGCTTCATCCCTGGAGTTTTGCCAAAGATCTGTCTGCTAGGGAATGATATATCTTCATCCTGTGAAAGTTACACTAGGGACACTAAGAGAAATTTCATTAATAAGTGGCTTGTTTTTAGTGGTTTGTAAAAAAATAGGAAAGTATTAAATAGCAAAATAAAACTCAGTGCCAGCTTCTAGGTAGTTTTCTAGAACTGGTACTCATGAGCTCATTTCCTTATAAACCTTTGAACTTCCCTTCTGTGGTTGTGTGGTTATAGCAGTAGTTGGTAGAGAAAATAGTAAGGATAAGTACTATTTTAGAATATGTGGACTTTTACTCTAAATGTACAATATTTTGCCAAGATGTTAATTTTTTTTTTTTGAGGGTCTCACTCTGTTGCCCGGGCTAGAGTTCAGTGGTGCCATCCTAGCTCACTGCAACCTCAAACTGCTGGGCTCAAGTCATCCTCCCACCTCAGCTTCCAGAGTAGCTGGGACTACAGGTGCATGACACCATGCCAGGCTTATTTTTCTATTTTTTGTAGAGATGGGGTCTTGCTGTGTTGCTCAGGTTGGTCTCAAACTCCTGGCCTCAAGTGATCCTCCCAACCTTAACCTCACAAAATGCTAGGATTATAGGCATGAGCCACCACGCCCGACCCCAAGATGTTAAATGTTTAACAAAAATCTAATTGGTTAAAAAAGTATACATTCCGAAGATATTGGGTAGATATAGAAGATATTGGCTTAGATTATAGAAAAACTGGACTATAATGTAGTCTTAGTTCCTTTCTGGAAGCTTATTTAGTGTACCATGACTAGTATCTTAGAAGGGCTGTCTGATCTTGGGAGTTGGAAAGCCCAGGGGGGGCATTTTAAAGACAACGGCGGGTTCTTGCGTGTCCCTCTTACAGTCTTTGGAAAGATTTCTTTGTGGTTGAGACTTGTGCTGTCGAGACTTGAGCCTTCCAGTCAGTGGTCAGCTGTAGGCCCCTTGCAGAGGAGAGGCAGGCCCTGGTGGCATGTTGTTGCCTACCTGATGTGTGACATCAGGAAGGCTCCCAGCACCCAGACTTCACCGGATCACCACCCAGGCTCTCGTCAAGTGACTAGTAGTGGGAAGTAACCACTTTGTGATGACATCATGTACTTATGTTACGGTGATCCTGGGATAATGTTTTTACTAGGAGTTAGGTGAAAATCATGCATTTTCCCCCACTTCATTCTTACCCTTGCCTTAAGCTTTTCTTACACACCAACTTACATTTCTTCCCCTCTTTCTGTAGCCTTCCAGGATTAAGGGAGGTTCAGATTTTCCAAGTCCTGCCAATCCACCTTAAAGAAGATGCTTAATAAAGACCCTGCTATCATGATGTCAGTGAATTGCATCCTTCTGGGTGGGATGATGACTGTGGGCCCACTGAGAATTGTTTCTTACCAGTTCTTCCCTCTGTAGGTCTGAAGGACACACCAACTCAGGAAGACTGGTTGGTGAGTGTGCTTCCTGAAGGATCCAGGGTTGGTGTGGACCCAATGATCATTCCTACAGGTGAGTGAGCTTGGTCCCTTCCTGCTTGGGTATGGAAGTGGCTTCTAGATTCCACTCCATCCTCCTTGTGGGATATGGAGCATTTGGGGACTCAGCATAACTCGATGTCATGATAGACAGCAAGGTGAGGAGAAGAGTTGTGGGATAGAGGCAGAGGAAGACTGTTGGTGGAGATGTCCTTTTGCTGTTTCTCGTCATGCACATGTAGCCATGGGCTGTGGGAGGATCACCTTTCAGAAGGTGCTGGGCTCTCTAGGCCCTGCTGCCTGCCTTGGCTGAAATGGGTGTTTAGTTCACGGCTGGGCCACGTGTGTGTCTCCTCAGATTATTGGAAGAAGATGGCCAAGGTTCTGAGAAGTGCTGGCCACCACCTCATTCCTGTCAAGGAGAACCTTGTCGACAAGATCTGGACAGACCGTCCTGAGCGCCCATGCAAGCCCCTCCTCACACTGGGCCTGGATTACGCAGGTCAGAGCCACGGGAGTGCCCAACAGGGGTCCCAGCTATCGTCCACTCACCTCTTGGTGTGGTCTCCATCCTAGGCCTCTACATCCAAGTCACGTTTGAGCTGCTGGGAAGATTTTGCCCCACGTTGGCCCTGTGGGACACATGAGGAATCAGGAGCTTTATTTGTTTCCACTGTTGCCACCTACTTGCCACTTATTTTGGCTTAGTTTATTTTTGCACAGCTCTTCTGGGTGGCTTTTTGGGTGCTGTTAGCATTTGTAGGTTTACCTTCCAAGAGCCCTCAGCCTCTATCTTGTGCTTTCTGCTTTGGAAGCTTTGGGGTGTGGGTGTGTTTCTTTGGCCTATGGGACAGTGCTGGGTGAGGAGCACACTCTGTGAGCCGTCATGTGGATTTATGAAGCAGTGACAGGGCAGAGGGAGCGGCCTGGGAGGTGGGGCTACAGGGGAGGGCGCCTTGCTGTAGAAACAGAGGTGGATGGGGGATGGCTGTGGAATGTAGGCAGATTGCCCAGAGGGGTCCTGGGAAGAAAGCATGACAGCCCAGACTCTGGGCCAAGTTTTAAACAGCATTCCCGAGCTGATCTTCAAAGCAGCCCTTGGTGCAGGGGCAGCCCCCAGCTTGCTTTCCTGTATGACGCCCTCACCGGAGGGCATTGCAGATTGGGGAGGATGGGCCCAGGGTCAGCTAAATATTTTCCATCAGTGTGGTTTGAATTTTTTTTCACTGAAGCAGAAACTCTGAGTTATGGCTTGTAGGAGAGCAAATGTTGTAAAGCTTTTGTTCAGCAAACATTTGAGGGCCTACTCTGTGCAGGACACTGTGCTAGGTGCTGGGTGGGTAAGACAGATGCCTACCTTGTTCACAGGTGGCTGTTACCTGAGTTACAAATGCTGCTATTGTGGGATGAGCTCTTCCTCTTCCAGGGCTGCTGCTTCATTCTGAGGAGCAGCAGGGAGGCCTGGGCCATGTCTGATAGGGTGGTGTGATTTGGAAGTGATAGTCACAGTGAGTCAGATCACAGGGAATTCCTGGGTCTTAGCACTGAAAGGCGAGTGTTACAGCCCCATGCATGATAAGTGGTGGGTGCTATTCCCTTGACCTGCGAAACTGAGTGAGTTCTCTCTGCTGGGTGGTGTGTTCACATCTCTCCCTGTGTGTCCCCTGTCATATCAATACTTAGACTAGTGTAATTGATTGCAGGTTTAATTGTCTTCCCTTCGAGATTGTAAGCCCCATGAGGACAGGGACTGGGTCTAGCACAGAGCTATAACCTCAGTGACCAGCTTAGTGCCTGGCACATACCTATGCTGGCAAGTCTAGATGCTTCATAGGCATTTGTGGGATGAATAAATGGATTAATTTTGCTGGTAAGGCAATCAGGGCTCACAACAGTCAGGTGGCTTGAGCCAGAGTCACACTTCTTATGTATAGGGCTTGAATCTAGATCTTCTATCTATGCAAGCAGCGTGCTCCCTGTAAGGTTTGGTGCCCATTAAGAATGTTTGGGATGGGTTCTTTCACTTGGCTCCTTTGGCTTCCTGGGACCAGGGCTGGAGTCACAAGCACGTTTGTCTCTTGCAGGTATTTCCTGGAAGGAAAAGGTTGCAGACCTTCGATTGAAAATGGCTGAGAGGAGCGTCATGTGGTTTGTGGTCACTGCTCTGGATGAGATTGCATGTGAGTGCTCTGGTTTTACTGTTGGGTGTGTTACCCAATCTCTTCTTTGGGTCTCTGAAAATCTGTGTCTTCCTGCCATTCAGCTTTCTGAGTGGCCAGGGAATAAGCAAAAGACTGTGTCAACAAATGGGTATAGGAGATGCCAATTAGGATGAAGGAGAAAGAATTACAGGGAGTAAGAGAAGGGAGTGTAGCCTTGCCTAGGGCAGTGTTACAGCCAGGGACTCATGTTGAATCCAAGAGTGATGTCTCAGGTCGGTGGCACCTCTAAAGAAAATTTCATGTCTGTTAGCCTCTCTCTAGGTTTAAAAGTGGGATCGTAGGAGATATTTTTTCCTTTATACTTTTCCTATAATTTCCCAAGGTCTTTGCAGCAAGAATATTTTGGAAACATTTCTACCTCAGAACACTCAGAAACTAAAAGTTCCTTGCCACACCCTTTGATACTGTAGCAGTTTCTCTACAATAATCACCCTTATGCAATTGTTTAGTACCTTCTCTCATCTTCTAGAACCTGAAGAAATTTGGTCGAACCTTCCTGTCCTGTCTCCTGTTTTCTGAGTGGATTGGAGCTAGGGCAGTTGAGAAGAGGCACTGCTTTGTCTTGTTGCTTTCTCACTAGAGAAGGAGACCGTGCTACATGGTGTCCTAGCTCTTCAGTCCCCTTCTTATCTCTTCCATCCCCAAAACTTTGTTAAAGGTGTCAGTGATTTATATCCCTGATTAACTTAATAACCTCAACATCAGAGAAAAAAAACATAAAGCTAGTTTCTCCCCTTGATTATAACAAGAACACATTCCTGTTATGGAAAACCTGGAAAATGCAGAGGAAGTGGAAGGAGAAAAAAAATCACCTATAATTCTGTTATCCAGAGATAATGTGTTAATATTGTATACATTTTATAGCCTGACTTTTTTCAATCTTTCAGTATACTATAAGCACATAGAAGGATAATTTTAAGTGAGTGTTAAATATTACATCATGTGGTTATACCATAATTTACTTAACCTGAAGGATGACCTTTTGGTTATTTCCAGTTTTCCCACAATTTATTATAATGCTACCATCAGAATCCTGATTCATAAATCCAAGTCTTAATGTCTGATAATTTCTTCCTCCTATTTCTGGTTGACTTTTAGGGGTAGTGTTACAGGTCAGCAGGTATGTGTATGGTAGGGCTTTGGCCCCATCTTGCCCTTTACCTGCCCGGAAGGTTGCATGGTGGCATTTGAACACATCCATCTTGCCACACTCTCAACCAGCCCCAGATACTATCGTCTATAAAAAGTGCTAGTACGGTAGGTAAAAAGCGTCGCTTCACCACTTTACTTTGAGAAACCGCTATTTTAAAATAGAGGCAATACTTTTGATGCCAGGGCCTTTTTGCACTCTGATCCTCAGGAGAGCAAACCCTCGGGAGCTGGAAGCCCTGGGACCAGCGCTGTGCTCTTTACCGGGCCCTCCAGTTTCTCAGACGTTCAGTGACCTTACCAGATCTCCTGACACTGGCTGACAGTGGGTCCCCACCCAGCTGTGGTGCCATAGCAGCCCCGTGGGTGGGCCCCAGGCTCCAGTTTCATTAGTGGGCCGCAGCCCTGCTGACTCACTTCTTTTCTTTCTGCCTCTGACGGGAAGCTCCGCCTCGATGGGGCTCACTGACCCTTACAGAGGGGGCCCTGTCTGGCCTCCCTTGTGGGTGGGTCTCAGTTTTTTTACCCTAGATCACTTGCTTCAGGAAGGGGAGAGTGCTTTCTCCTTCCTCTTTATTTGGGAGTACCCAGAGGTTTATCTGTGGCAAGGCCTGGCAGGTCACCACCAGGCGGACCATTTGAACTCTTTGTCTGTGGGGCATTTCTCATGTTTTCTGACTAATAACTCTACTCCCTTCTCTGAGTAGGGATGTGGCAGCATAAGAAACAGTTCTGGTGCCATCATGTGGCTGACACGAGCAATTGCAGCTCAGAGGTGGAACCAGGAGTAAGGTTCCCTGCTTTTCTGAGCAGTGCCACTGAATCCTTCCACAGCAGCTGGACTCCAAGCCAAAGTTCTTCCCTCCCACTACAGGTGACGCTGTAAAATCCCAAGTCAGGCAGGTGACAGGACTTTGATTTCTTTTTAGGGCTATTCAATCTTCGAGGATCAGATGTGGAGCACAATCCGGTATTTTTCTCCTACGCAATCATAGGACTAGAGACGATCATGTGAGTGTTTGCTTCTCACCTGGAACTTCCTTCCCTGCAGTGCCTTGGCGCCCTAGTCTCCCCTTTCTGGTCCTGGTCCACCTGTCACTGCCTGATGACTTGCTGATGCGCTGCTTTTTTCTCTTTCCCTTCTTGTTTTCATTAACAGTAGGTGTTTGTTTATATCCTGCCTCTCCTTTAACCCCCCAAGTAATTTGAAATCTGTGAAAGTATCTACAGTACTATGAGATGAAAAAATAAGTAGGTGAGGCTGTTAGGACCAAGCTGGAGTGAGGTTTGTTCACAAAATTCCTGCTGCAAGGTCTTATTCAGGCCACACATTTAATTCCAAGTTTTCTAGAAGCTGGTGCAAAGGGGTATATAGGCTCAGTTACATAATTCTGGGTCCACAATGTAAATAAACCTAGTTATTTCAAAGGTCAGAAATAATATGGGAGAACCCCCTGAACTATGCTTTGTTCAATTGTCAGTTTATCTTTTCAGAGCATTGCTTGTGGCCTTCCTGTCATTGCCCTTCTATTTGCATGACTTTCTGTATTCGGACAACACATTTATTGAGTGCCTGCTATGTGCTAGTGGTCTCTTTAGCTGCTAGGGTGAATGAGACAGAAAGGGTCCCAGGTTAGAGATGGGGAGATGAGTATCTCCTCTCCCTGAGGGATTTGGGCACATATACAGACAACTTGTCAACAAGATTGGTGCGGGTGTTATAAGAGGGGCCTGACCTAGGCTTGGGGATCAGAGGACACTCTTGGGGAAAGTAATATCCAAGCTGAGATGAAGGACAAATGTGAGTTAGCTAGGTGAATGGCAGGGTGAGGAGGAGTGGGAAACTGTGATCCCAGCAGAGGGAACAGCATCTTCAGGCTCTGGGCAGGAGAGAGCATGGTGTGTGTGTAGGATTCAAAGTAGTCCAGTGTGGTTGGAAGCTAGTGTGAGGCCAGAAAGTGAGTGGGAGCCACATGAAAGAAAGGCCTTATGGGTCGAGTTCAGAGCTTACACTATTGTCCTGAGGACATCTGGGAGCGATTGAATGAATTTTTCAGAGGGAACCACATGTCAGACTTGTAAATTATAAAGAATATTACGAGTGTGAAAACTTGGATGGATGGGACAAGACTTGGAGGTTGTGGCACTAATCCAAGTGTGAGTTGGTGGTGGCCTGAAGCTGGGTGGTGACTGTGCAAGGCTGGAGATAAAGGTGTACAGATATGATGGAGATTAGACTGTTGGTCCCAAGGACTTAATGAAGGCGGGGAAGAGGGGTGTCAAGGAGGACAGTGCTCAGGTTTGTGGCTTGGGGAATCAGGTGGGTGATGACAACCCACAGGGTCAAGGAACACAGTTTGAAGAGCAGGATTTGGGGAAGGGGTGGGGAGGAGGGAAAAGCTGCTTGGTTTTGGTTGCCAGCAGACAGAGCCTGATGCATGTGTGTGTGTGTGTGTGTGTGTGTCTGTCTGTCTGTCTGTCTGTCTGTGTTCTCACCCTCTCACTCATGTGCCTTCCTTTTTCTGTCACCCACCTGGCCCCTCTGCAGGCTCTTCATTGATGGTGACCGCATAGACACCCCCAGTGTGAAGGAGCATCTGCTTCTTGACTTGGGCTTGGAAGCCGAATACAGAATCCAGGTGCTTCCCTACAAGTCCATCCTGAGTGAGCTGAAGACCCTGTGTGCCGACATCTCCCCAAGGGAGAAGGTGTGGGTCAGTGACAAGGCCAGCTACGCCGTGAGCGAGGCTATCCCCAAGGTTGGTGGCCCCTCTTTGGCCCATCCTAAGTCCCACCACCCCTAACCAGCTCTGGCATTGTGCAGCAATGTGTTCAAAGCAGAGGCTGTCCAGGCAGGTCCCTGAGACTGGCTGTAGGGTCAGAGCTGGAGCTGTATTGAGAGTCAGAGGCCTCTGAGAGCTCACTGAGTCCTGTGTTTTCCAGAGTGTGGCATGAATGATGATTTTAGGGGTACACATTAATACTTAGATTTATTTAAATGTATCGGTTTTAACAGAATTTAATGTATACTAGAAAAAATATAACCAGTATATAGGTCCATGATACTATAAAAATTATTTAAGACAAAATTTAGTTTAATAAACTAAGTTGATTTAAAGATGATTTAAAGAAAAGTACTAAGTAAATTAGGGTGCAGTGTATAGGAAACTCGGGTAAAAGCTGTGTGGGTGGTATGAAAACACCTGAGGTTTGGGAAATGCTTCATATATACATCCCCTCCCCCACCACATTTTATAGGTAAGGAGACTTGAGGGCCAGAGAGGCTTGGGGAGTTGGGGATGTGTCAAAGGTCAAATGATAGCGTTAGCCTTGCACTTCACTGAGCCCTTGCTGGGCAGTGCTAAGCAGCTCACACTTGTTGCCTCATTTTAGTTAGGGTCTGAGGCAGGATTGGAATCCAGGCCTCTTTGATACAAGCTTTCCTGTCCTGCCCTGGGCCTCTGGCTGCCAAGTGGCCTGTGGCAAGCCCAGTGATGTTCTGTCTTGTCCACTGAGCAGTGGGCCCTCCTGGGAGGAGCCCAGGCCTGGCCCTCTAGACCTGGCTCGCCATGGTACCCCTGCTACTGTCACTGTGCGTTACCTCTAGCAAGGCACTCAGAGCTTTACTTCCTTGACCCAAGTGGGGCTGGCTCCTGTCCTCCCTGTTTCATCAGGGGCATATATGAGAGAGAGAGAGAGAGAGAGAAGAGAGTAAAGAAAGTGAAAGCAATTTGAGAAGCTCTGTGCAGGTACTAGGTATGCTGACCGCCACCCGCCCCCCTTGCCAGATTACATGACTAGATTCTAACTTGTTCTGAAACTGGGAAGGGTCCTCTCCAGGCCTTTAAGGTCAGACCATTAGCAGTAGCTGAGATGTGATTGCGAGCGGAAAGGGGGAGGGAGCAGGAGACCTCCCTCCTCAAGTCATGTGTGTCTCCCTAGATGGGGAAAAAAGCCTCCTTTGTGCAGCAAGAGAGGGGTTATTTCGGTCAAGCTTTGAGTGGTTACTGAACTCTGACCACAACCACAGAGGCTTAGAAAGCAATATCTTGCTGATGGCTGGCAGCCAGCAGTCTCAAAGAGCTAAGGGGAGGGGATCGGAGGATGCAAGAGAGAGAACTTGTTTGATGTACTTACTCTTTTTGGATGAGCTCAAGCTCAGGGTTATCAATCAAAAGGGGCAGGTCTTTGGATCCATAGAGGACAGCTGTGTGTGGGTCCTGAGTGGGAGCTCTTCAAATGATTTGTCTAAAGTGCATTTGGCTGAGCAGAGGTGGTTGCCTTGGTCTTGGTGGGTGGAGCAGGCTTGATTTCCCATCCTACTGCCCTTTGCCTCTAGGACCATCGCTGCTGTATGCCTTACACCCCCATCTGCATCGCCAAAGCTGTGAAGAATTCAGCCGAGTTGGAAGGCATGAGGCGGGCTCACGTGAGTAGAGCAGCTGGTGCAGAAGACGGGATGTGAGGTGGTCAGAAGGCCTGGCTCCTGCTCCCTCACCTCCTGTGGCCTTGAGCCTGGCACAAGGTTGGAATCTCTCTGAGCCACAGCCTCCTGGCTTCCTGAGTTAATGAGAATGAAATGAAACACTTGATGGGTTAGATCTTTACAAAGAATAACACACAACACAAAAAGAGATATTGATGATGATAGTGACGATGGTGAAGCTTCATAAAATGGCCTGATTGTGTTTTAAGGCAAAGGGTGGGTTTAGAAAGATTTGGGGCCCAGAGATGGCTTTTGGGGCCTGACTTTCTTGGTCCCTGTAGGGCAGGAGTTTATCCCTTCGGGGAAGCTGTCCATCCTCTGAGGCAGGGCCCTTCCTGATTATGCCTGAACTGCTGAATAGCAGAGGAGCCCTTTCCCTGATAATGGGAGTTACTGCAAACTGGCTTCCAGGAAATGTCCACCTGCAAAGCCCCGATTGCTGGTGTTTTGTGGCCCTGTAGGTGCAGCCCTCTCAGTATCGCATTAGGGCTAGGCTCTGAATCTGGCCATCTGATTTTCAGTATTAACTTTAAAAACTGTCTCTATTGTTTGCACAGATTAAAGATGCCATTGCCCTCTGTGAACTCTTTAACTGGCTGGAGAGAGAGGTTGGTTCTTAGAAATTATTCAGAAATATCTACATGTGATTCTACATGCGATTCTAAATATCTACATGTGCCATCTTCCATGCTCTGTTGACCATGAGGTCTAAGATCTCAATCTAATTTTAGGCTCTATTTTAATAGTTCATTTTGGAAATTTGGTGTGTGTATTTTAAGGTTCTTTAATTGTGAAAAATAGTAAGAAGGATGAAGAAAGAAATTCCATAACAGAGTGGATCTTTTTTGGATTAGGGAATCATAACTAAGTAGAATTTCATTATAAGGAAAAATGACCCTTATAATATTATTATAGGCAGGCCAATTATATTAGGAGAAAAAGAACCTTGTGTACATCTTGAACTTTAAGCCATAAAACTTTTCATATTAAATTGACTCTTAGCCATTAATTTCTTGCCCTTCCACTCCCTGTGGTTGACAAGAGGATGGTTTCTTTGTGCTGTGATTAAACAATGTCCTGTTCTCTTTTAGTATTATATAAACAACTCTTTAATTGGAAAAAGAAAATATCTTTATTTCTACCAATGTAGTTATTTTTTCCCCATGTTTCCTTCTGGCTGTTGTTCATCTGTTTAAATCATTTAACAAACATAAGTCATTTTTACATGTCTCTCAGTGTACAGATATAATTTTGTATTTTGTTTATTTTATTCACTTAGAGTCATAGTGTGACTATTTTCCATGTGCTTTGAGGCCTTGAAAAAGGATCCAAGTGGAAACTGCATCTAGAGGCTAGAGTGATTTACTTACCCATTCTTCCTATTTTCAAATGTTTAGGTTGTTTTTTAATTTTTTGCTATTATCAATAATCCTGCAATAATATCTTTGCATTTGTCTTTTTTATTTATTTACGATGATTTTCTTAGGATGATTTCCTAGGAGGGGACACTTTTGAATTTTTGAACTTAGATGTATTGTTTTGGGAGGTTTTAGAATAACATATCAAGGCAAAATAGTTGAGCGAGAAAGTAAATGAATAAAAACCCTCACTTCAGTTAGCTTTGGTGAGAGCCTTTAGACGTTCTGTCCTTGTTGAAGAGACCAAAGCTGTGTCCTGTAGATTGGACAGTTGAGATATGGAAATTGAGGGCAGAGTAAGCTTCTCATGGACCCCCTCTAACATGTAAGGGGCACACGTGGATTTATCTCTCCAGATGACTTATAAGCAGTTTTTTCCTAGGTTCCCAAAGGTGGCGTGACCGAGATCTCAGCTGCTGACAAGGCTGAGGAGTTTCGCAGGTAAGGATCCCTTTGGGGGACCCACGAACCTCCACTGCTTCCCTTGCAAGTGAGATGAGGCCAGAAGGGCCCAAATTCTTGGCACAGTAAAACCTTTAAGCTGCTCTGTGCTCTGTGTCTGTCTGTTGCAGGCAACAAGTGGACTTTGTGGACCTGAGCTTCCCAACGATTTCCAGTACGGGACCCAACGGCGCCATCATTCACTACGCGTAAGGCACGCAGAGGAGCATGCCGCCTGGCTTTGCTGTCGCTTCTGCATGGGAGCCTGAGCAGAGCAGAGACGTTATTTTACCAGAGGCCCCTGTGCCCACCTCTGTGTGTCTGTTGAGACTGTAAAATGAAGGGAAAAAAGACCTCTGAGGTCTTACTTCTTATTTTCTCTGAATCCAGAAGCCTCTGCCTTTCTGGCGCTCCTCTCAGGCACAGTGCGGCCCTGGCATTCTCCACAGTGTAGTCAGATGATGTCCCTCTTTCCTTTTTGAAGCTACAGGAGCTATATTCATAGCCCTTGAATCTTGATGACTGGAATTTTTGAGTGTTTTTCTTTCCTGATAAAAGCAGCCTTCTTAATGTCCTAGTCCTTACATCTTACGGGCTCCATCAGCTCTATACCAGAAAAACTTGTCACGAGGTTGCGGGGCTCCTTGTTTGGGGTAGAGAGATAATCAGTATCCTCTCTCCTCTCCCCCTGGGCTTGAAGCCTGGCGTCCTGGTCTGTGGGGATTTTTACCACATGATCTGTAAAAACCTGTGATCTATAAGAGCTGAGCCTCCTGAACTGTGAGCAGAGACTGTGGGGGCACTGGTATGTTCAGGACTGGCAGCTCCCTGTGGGGTTGGTGGGCATGTATTAATAATTAGGCATGGCCATTGGGCTTCAGCCTCAGCTCTGCCCAGCTCGCACCATTTTGCTTTGCACTGGGCATTGGGCATATTGGGTCTTACGCTTCCCATCTGGGACATGAACAGTCAGGGAAAGAACACTTGGTCTGTCTCTCTCTGCTGTATGTGGGCACAAGCCCCCACCCCCCACGCCCTTTTTAATAATTGCTTATAGCATTTTTAGTCTTGGGGCAGATTTTGAAGCTGTGTGTGGGAGACAGTCACAGATGTGACAGTACAGTTCTCTCACATTAATATTTTTGTTCCAACATAAAAATAACAAAAGGATTTCACTTTTTGTCTTATGTTTAACTCATATGATCAGATGATGAATTTCCTGGCTGGATACTGTCCTGGGATTTTTCATATAATTAAAACATTAAGCAGTTTCTTTTCAAGGGGAGAGAAATTTGCTGCTGCTTCGGCATTTCTTTATTGTGGGCTGTTGGAGGCCCATTGAGAGGCAGGGCACTGGAGGCTGGCCTGGGTCTGGTTGTTTTTTAGTTGTTCAGCTCATGTGCCAACTGTGCCTTTATTGCTGAAGAGGGGCTAGTACCTGGGCGTGAAGGACACCCTCCCTTGAGCTGCAGCGGGGAGACTTGGGATGTCTTCATCTCTTGGACATTTCCCAATACAGTGTCCAGAAAATAGCATGGGGAAAGCAGATCACTTTTTGAAAATACCTCATGTTCATTTGAAAAAAAGGGCTCCTGCTTGAGAGTGTCATGACCACTCCTTTCCCCAACAAAATCTCTTTAGTTTTTCTCCCAAATTGAGACATTCACCCCCTCCCTGTCTGGTGGTCTGGGAAGCAGGTGGGGGGCCCTTGATGAAGTATGGCCTGGAGGCTGAGGCAGGGGCCTGACTCCCCGAGACAAGTGAGGCTTGGTGACTCCAGGCTGCTCTCATCGCAGCTCCTAGGACTCTAGCTTGGTCCTGTTGCTTCTCTCCATTCTCATTTTTGAAGCTTTTACAATTATCTCTTGAATACTTGTTTTGTTCCAGACACAAACAGAGGTGGACATAAAGAAATACCTTATTCTTCCTTTTCTTAAGCTCTTTATCTAGTTGAGGAGATATATTGACTGGGTTTTTAAATAGAAGAAGTTTTTAATATTAATTGAAATAATTTATTGGGTAACTTTTTATCTTGATATAATCTCAGACTTACATAAGTTGCAAGAATAGTACAAGGAACTCTTGTATGTCCTCCTCCCAGATTCAACAAGTGTCTGTATTTGTGGAATAATTAATTTTTTGTTAACTTTGTTAGGCCAGTCCCTGAGACGAATAGAACCTTGTCCCTGGATGAGGTGTACCTCATTGACTCGGGTGCTCAGTACAAGTAAGTGAACCGGGACTGCTGTGGAACTTGCCTCTGGATTTAGGCAGTTGAGTAGGTGGACAAGCTGAGCCCCAGCTGAGAGTGCTCAGCTGGTAATCACATTCTGCGCTGGCCACGCATGGAATCACTCTTGTGTCTTGTCCTTTAATTCACCCCTAGTTGAAATAGCCCAGTTGTGACTCTGTTCCCACAAAAGACTGTTTGATAGAAATGTTTAGTCCTTGGTTGGAAGTTGTTTAAATACTCAATAAATAACTGTGAATTAAAGCAGGCTTTTGGAACCATTGGAAAGTTTTCTGCCTCAGCCCATAAACTGCCTGCCCGGCTCCCTGTACGTAAGGGATTAATTTTGAATGAATGAATGAATGAGAAATGAGGGCTACCCCCAGATTTCTGAATTTCCTTCTTCTTGTCTTGCCACTTTCCTGGCAGTTGAGACTGTGGCTAAGGGAGGACCTAATTATTGAATGAGCTTAGCCAATTATATGGTGACCACACCCAGCCTTGGGACACACGGATGGAAACAATATCAGCCTAGGCCTAAGGGTACAGGGCTCCCTTGGTAATGGTGTAAACTTAGGTCACTTCTAAATTTTGGCAGGATTCTGAAAGTTATCCTTTTAGGGATGTAGGCTCGGGTATGTTAAGAGATTTGGATATGTTTTAGGGTCTCTGTCCAGGAAACCCCTTGCTATCTTGACAAAAGGAATTATAGATTCTGGCCCTCTTTTGCTAGAAATAGGCTCCAATTTACTTTGGTCTCTTCCATCTTGTTCAAAACCCCAGCAGTGGTGTCTCTGATGTCTCTGTTTCAGCCCTCACACAGTAGACCAAGAGTGTATATGTCAGGGGCTAAGTTTATTAAGCCATCCTTGCATCCGCACTTAGTCTCATTTTTTATAACAACTTTATTGAGATAAGATTCATGTGCCATGCATTTCACCTACTTAAAGTATTTAATGTATTTTTTTTTTTATATTCACAGAGTTGTGCAACCGTCATCACAGTCAATTTTAGAACATTTTCATCACCCCAAAAAGAAACCTCATACCCATTGGCAGTCACTCCCCCTTTTCCTCCACCCTAGAGAACCACTACCCTATTTCTGTCTCTATGGATTTGCCCAGTCTGAACATTTCATATAAATGGAATTATGTAATATATGGCCTTCTGTGTCTGGCTGCTGTCACTTAGCGTGATGTCCTCAAGGTTCATCCATGTTGTAGCATGTATCAGTACTTCATTCCTTTTTATTGCCAAATAATATTCCATTGTATGGCTAATACTCTGTTTTGTTTATTCATCGGTTGATGGACATTTGGGTTGTTTCCACCTTTTGTCTAGTATGAATAATGCTGCTATGAACATTCATATACCTGTTATTGTGTAGATGTGTGTTTTCAGTTCTCTTGGGTATATACCTAAGAATGGAATTGCTGGGTCATATGCTGATTAAACACTTATCCTTTTAAGAAACTGCAAACTGCTTTCCAAAGTGGCTGTACCATTTTACATGCCCACCAGTAGTCTGTGAGGGTTCTAATTGCTCCACATCCTCACCTGTCTCATGTTTGATTGAAAGCTTATTTCAATTGAAAACTAATTTGTCCTTTCTTTTTGAAAGGGATGGAACCACAGATGTGACCCGGACCATGCATTTTGGGACCCCTACAGCCTACGAGAAGGTAAGATAGAGGAAAAAAATGCAAGAGGTCCTCTCTGCTTTCTTTGAGAAGAACTTTGCTTTTGTGAAAAAGGATTATATAAAAAAGTAAAAATTATATGTGGGATAGTAAAATTGCTTATTAGTGTGGAGTCAGGCTTATCTGCTTTATGAGGTCCATTTAATTAATTATGGGAGGGTAAGACATTTGGAGAAATTTTAAAAGCATTCAGTTAAGGCCAGGGCAGCTCAGGTTCAAGTTTAAATAGCTCTGGCCTTCTCTTGAGTCAGGAAATGTCGTTGGGGGTGGGGCTGGAGTTGAGGTAGTGAAATATATGCTTTACAAGCAGTGTCTAGATTTGATTCTGAAAGCTGCTCCTCTGCTTTTTTCAAGTTCAGCATTCTTATTTACTGGCTCAACTGTCTAGGGATTCTCTGAAATGACAGACCCTGTTCACTTTGTGATATGATTGGCATGGAAAGGGAGAACAGAGCCGTGGGGTAGAGAGGTGTGTGCCAGGGCTCTGGGACCTGGCTTCTGAGCTTCTCTGCTGTTTAACAGCTCCATGACCATGACAATGGGGATGTTTTCACAACCAGGCTGGTTGTGAATTTCTCTGAGCCCAGTGAGTTCTTGGGTCACAGTCACTGCTCAGCAAATGCTGATTGAGTCCCTGAGTGAACCTCTTTGTCCATGGGAGCTCCCTCAGGAAGAGTGTCTAAGGAAAGGGTTTTATGCAATGCAGTGGGACAGATTTCCTGGTCTTTGTCCCTTGCCTTGTCCGTTTGCATGCACCAGCACGCCTTAGTAGAGTTTGGAACTTGGGTTGGGGTTTCCTTTGGTATGACTCTTTTTGTGCTGTAGAAAGAGCCCCAGACCAGGTTGAGGAGTACGCAGTTTTAGTCTTGACCCTGCACCTTACTGGCAAGCCCCTAACCTTCTGAGCAGCATTTTCCCTGTCCAGGCAGTGGGGACAACGCCTGAGGATAGCATGGTGGTGAGGAGCGCAGATGCTGAGGCCAGATGCTGCCACTTAGGGACTGTGTGATCTGGGCGTGCCACTGAATCTATGTGAAGTGAGGATTATGATAGTGCCTCCCTTGTGAAGTGTGGGGTTGAACGTCCAGTGCTTAGTACAGTGCCTGGCACACAGGACGAGCTCAGGCAGTGTGGGTTGGGGTCCAGTACTTTATTACTTTTCCAGTCTTTCTAAGGCTCCATGACATAGCATTTGTCAGAATGTTTGTTACAAGGTAAAGTCCCATGGGATCAGCACTCTTGACAGTGCTCTTGTACTAAATTTAATTTCAAGATTTTACAGAACATTGGTCCCATGGCAAGGCTTTTTTTTTCCACCAGATTTTTTTCTTTTTACTCTGATTTTCTCTGTGGTATTGCTAAAAACTTTAACAGGCAGGGTTTTCTGAACTATCAGAAAACTACAGGATGGAAATGTCTGTCTTCATTCTGCATCGTGTCCCTGGGTTTTCTTTGGCAGGAATGCTTCACGTATGTCCTCAAAGGCCATATAGCTGTGAGTGCAGCTGTTTTCCCGACTGGAACCAAAGGTAGGTGGTTCCTTCTGTGATATGGTAGGCTCTTTTTCTTGTTCAAGAATCAAACATGTCAAAGTTTGAGTGGAAGAACATGTTCTTCCTCTTGCTGTGTAGTCCCCATCCAAGCTCAGGCCCAGCCAGGGCAGGTAGGGGTGCTGTGTGGACGGATCTCCTGGACCCACTGCCGAGCCCAGAGGGCGTCCAGGAGCTAAGGCTTGGGATGGTCCCAGTGTCCTCTGTGCACCTCTCTCCTGACCACTCATGGTATTGGATGGCATTGCAGGCAGCTCCCGGGAGTGGGCAAACTGGGTATGAAGGCCCCTGGGGCTGAGCAGAAGTTGTTGCAGCTTCCTGTTTGCCCTTTAGCGCCGGGCCAGTGAATCTTTTCAGGATTTTTGGGATTTATTTTACTGGGATCCTGGACTTTAGATACATATTTCTTGGCTTGAGGACTGGTCAGTGGGACATTGGACTGGGAGTTGACAAGACCCAGACCTAGAATCTGGTTAGATCGGGCATGCACTCATCTCCCTGAGCCTCTGTTTCCTCTTCTGTCATGCCTGCCTGCCTGCTTGCAGAATGGTTAGAATCTCATCTTTGTAATTCTGAAATCTTAGGGTCCTAGATCTGGAAGGGAGTGTCCATGTCATCGAACACAGCCTTCATCTGCTGTAGGTATCCACCCCCTTACCAGCAGCCTAGACAGGTGACTGTCTAGCTTCAGACTGAGCTCCAACTGGCTCCTCAGGAGCTCTGATTATTAGAAAGTTCTTCCTTGTACTGGGCTGAAATATGAACCCTCCAGTAATTTTTACCTGTTGGCTTCTATTTCGTGTTCTGGAGCCAAACATAATAAATCTAATCTTTAAAGTGCTGTACAAATATCATCAAGTGGTTTTTATGTGTCTTTCAGGCCACCTTCTCGACTCCTTTGCCCGTTCAGCTTTATGGGATTCTGGCCTGGATTACCTGCATGGAACAGGACATGGTGTTGGGTCTTTTTTAAATGTCCATGAGGGTCCTTGTGGCATCAGTTATAAAACATTCTCTGATGAGCCCTTGGAGGCAGGCATGATTGTCACTGATGGTAGGTGTCCTTCACATAGAGGGCACGCATGGATTCCTGAGCCTTTTTGGAAGCTCTTTGTTGTGTCTTATTTTTTAAAATTATTTTAAAGTAAATTGGCCATAATTTTCCCCTCCTGTCACCTTGAATTAACAACATCAACAAACTTTTCTGATTATAGAAACGATACATGTTCATTGTTGAAAAAAATGAAATTATGGAACAGTATAAAAAGAAAATGAAAATTATGTGCAATCTAACTACCCAGGAGAAACATGACAATATTTTGCTGTGTTAACTTTTGGTCTTTTATATGTGTAGATATCTTATTTTTAGTCAGATATGATACTGGACATATTGTCTGTATTCTGCTTTCTTAACACCTTAAGGACCACTCACGAGTTTTCTCATTTTTCACTGTAGTTATGATGATTTAAATAACGTGCAGTTTCCCCAAAAATGTGTAGTCCCTGGCGTATGTCTTAGAGATTTCTATGCGGTATGAATGGTGTTAATATATTGCCTTTTCCTGTGTCGTTGCCACATATTTGTAAATATATTTTAATGCCTGTGTGATTGTGTCTTACGGATTTGCACCATGGTTATTTGGTGGATCCCTGTTATTGTACTCCTTACCTGGTAGGCAGTTTTCAGGAACCACAGAGCCTGTTCTGTACCTCAAGTGCCTATAAAAAAGTGGCCAAGGGGGAGAAGGTGGTATCTCAGGGCTCTTACACCAGGGTAGAGTGGGGCCTTCACCTCTTCTTCTCTTTTGGGGTGGGGTGGTCATCCCAGGAGTGAAAGCTTCTCTTCCCTGTGGACATTATTGTGGGCTGCTTCTCATTTTGGGGTTTGGTTTGTTTTAGAGCCAGGGTATTATGAAGATGGGGCTTTTGGAATTCGCATTGAGAATGTTGTCCTGGTGGTTCCTGTGAAAACCAAGGTGAGTGTTTATTTATTAAAGAAATTGCCTATTCTTTATTGTGGGAAGATGAAGACTTATATCTTTAAGGCCAAGAATGTATCATACGGGGACCAGCATGGAGCCTCCTTCCCCTGATGTCAGGGACTTAACTGGAAACCACTTGTCTTCCTGCAAGGCCAGAAAGAAAATCCTTAATGAACAGGGACCTCAGGCTGGTCCCTGCTTGACATGATTTGGGGCTCTGAGTTTATTAGAGGTGGCTTATTGTCATGAAGTCTCCCTTGCTAGCGGGTCCTTGTTCAAGGTGCCAGTTCCTAGGTCCTTCCTAGACTTTGAATCAGAATCTCCAGGGCAGGGGCCTGGAAGCTGTCATTTTATCACACTTCTTGGGTGACTTTTATCAGGTAAAGTTCACGAACCCTGAGTTAAACTATGGCTTGGCCTCACAGGCAATACAAGACAGGTGTTTCACCTGCTCCCTCATCAGTATTACCAAGAGGTTGCAGGTGCTAGGCTTTACCTAAAAGACCTGTTTGCTCCTCCTCCATTGGTGATTATTGAAATGAACAGCTGGAGGGAAGTAGCTTCCTAAGTCTACAAGGTGGTTGACTGTGGGAATCTGCTCTCTTCCACGTGGAAGTCACTGTTCTTGGAAGTGGCCACACAGTTGACTGTTAAAAAAAAAATGATTTTGGAGACTTACATTCCAGCAGAGTCTTGAGAACCAAAACCAGAGATGCCCCTGAGCTCAGAACCCCCGACACCCTGCCCCTGCCTCCCCTCTATCGCAGTAGGTGTTAGCCTGTGGACCTGCTGCTGGGAGCTCCTCAGCACCCTTTGTTTGGCTTTTCCTGATGGCACAGGCTGTGGTTTGCCCAGTAGAAGAGCGCTCGGAAAGTAGCATCAGCTGTGTTCATCATGTTCCCTATGTACCTTTAAAAATGGTGACCAGCTCACCTCTTCTTATCTCCCAGTTACACTCGGCTCTGACGGGTGGCCGTGTCTGGTGGAATGACCTCGTGGTGGTTCATCATGGTCAGGAGTAGTAAAAGCTTCTGTTGTCTTTCTTCTCCCACAGTATAATTTCAACAACCGGGGAAGCCTCACCTTTGAACCTCTAACTTTGGTTCCGATTCAGACCAAAATGATAGATGTGGATTCTCTTACGGACAAAGAGGTAATGGGGACGTCTTGAGGGGCAGAAGTGTTAGTAGGGGTGGAGAGCTGCCCTAAGTTCTCTAATCATTCTCGCTTTTTAATTTAGACTAGGTCTAAGCCAACGGAGTCTGTAAGTCCTAGGTCTTCTGAGGACTATAGGCGATTTTCCTGTATTTATTGGGTCTCCAGGTGGAGATATTCTTGCTCCCTCCAGCGATTGTGGGGCTGTAGGGCTTTGTGAGTGGCATAGAATGCCATTACTTTTTGGGAGGAGATAGCTGTGCTCTTCCTTCCTAGCTGCACTGAGCCGTGTTTAGCAAACATGGGCCCATGTGTCTCCCCTACAGAAAGCCAGATGGATGGTGGGGCCTCTTGGCCAGTGCATATACCACACTGTTTTCTTGTGTTGGGTGAAACATTAAGGAAATGAGAAGAAAAATCTATTATATGTCCAGTTTCCATACAGAGGAGGAGAAAGGTGGTACCAGTCCTTCTCTGTCACTGTTGTGGTTTCTCTGGGGACTTCACCAAGCCTGGGGCACAACAGTGCTCACTTACCAAGCTAATGGGGTTTTAGATCGTGAAACCCCTTCAGACCCTGGGCTCACGAGGCCAGGTGAGGTGGCAGGCCTAGGGACATGGAGTAAGGCTTGAGGGATCAGGCGGATGATCAAGGTCAGAGCAGAAACAAGGGTCAAAAATGGGGCAGGAACAGTTAGCACTGGGCAGAAAAAGCACTTCCCAAACCTGGAAGCTGAAAGCCAGGACACAAATTCCAGAGCAAAGTAGGGCTCAGAAGTCCCAGCAAAGAGCAAATGACTGGTGGGAGCTGAAGGCAGGATAAGCATGGTGTGCTGCTCTGGGAATGAGAAGGTTTTGTCACCTGAGCCAGCCACTGGCCTCATCCCACGGGACTGTGAGTGCCTCTTGAGGCAGGAGCATATCCTCAGTGGGGTCCGCCTAAGCCTTGTTCTTGACAGTAAAGGAAAAGGCTTCTGAGGGCCAAGGAGCTTCCCTTCTACAGGAGCTGTGGGATGGGATTCTTCCAGATAGAAGCCTCCTCTGCTTTTCCCAGCTCATAGATGGTGGCAGAGGAAGGTCATCCCTTCCACTTAACTTTCTTCCTCATGGCGCCTCTGCTTGACCGTCAGTGCCCTTGGTTCAGCCTGACATTCCCACTCTCAGGACCCAGACGGGTCCTGCTGATGCTGGTTTACCCAGCGTGTAGATGGATACAGAACAGGAAACTCAGCCTGTCCACACAGTGTCTGGTGTGTCTCTTTAGCAGGAAGAGTCCTTCCCGAGGTTCAGGGGCTCTTCACCCATCTAAGCGATGCTCCTGTAAGTGAAAGGAAATGAGATCACAGATGGGCGTGGGAGCCGCCCTGCTTGGAAGCCCTCTCTGAATGTTTCTTGTAATGGCCCTTGGGCACAGCTTCCAGGATCTCTTAGCAAGGGACTCGCCTGTAATAAGTAACTTCATGCTCTTGGAAGCCCAAGACTGGCTTCCTACCAAGTAATTCTGGGTCATTCAGTCCTTCCTGTCCACATAAAGTATACAAATCAGGAGGCATTTCTCTCATGACATTCTTCTTTATCCAGGGAAATAGTGTATGAGGAATGTTAAGCAAGACTATTTTCCCTTGAAGGAGAAAGAGTTTTATTAACCTGTGACTCAGTCTACCCCCATGACATTGGACCTAGATCGGTGGGAACTGTCTTATCCAAGGGTTCATTTCTGTGCTTTGCACACCCGAGTCATGGAACTATTCTTTTGGCCAGTTGCCCTTTATAGGGCAGATAATATCTTCTTATCCTAGAGATCATAAGCAAGTTTCCACAAATAACAGTGGATGACAGTATTTAATATTCCAAGTACAGTACAGTATCATTTCTTATCTCTTTGACTTAAAGATATTACTTTTTTAGCAAAAGGTCCCTTTCCTATGTACCACTTAATAAGTCTGGGGTTTCATTCTGTCTGAATGCACAGTGATAACCTACATCAAGGTTTTGTCCATTGGGCTTTTTTAATTAATTTATTTTTTTTGAGACAGAGTCTCACTCTGTTGCTCACAGCAACCTTAAAGTCCTGGGCTCAAGCATTCCTTCTGCCTCAGCCTCCCAAATAGCTGGAACTACAGGCAGGCACCACCATGTCTGGCTAATTTTTTCTATATACTTTTAGTTGGCCAATTAATTTCTTTCTATTTTTTTTTTTTTGGTAGAGACGGAGTCTCGCTCTTGTTCAGGCTGGTTTCGAACTCCTGACCTTGAGCGATCCTCCTGCCTCGACCTCCCAGAGTGCTAGGATTACAGGTGGGAGCCACTGCGCCCAGCCTGTCCATTGGGCTTTTAAAAAACCTGGTCATTGCCCTTTACCATCTAGCCTATCTTTGCTGTCACTTGAGGGAGTTTTTGGTTTTAGTCTGCATTCCCATCATTTGTCACCAGATGGCAGCAAAGGTTCTCAGTCAGCTGTGAACATGGGCAGCGGCAGACTATGGGGCCTGGGGGTGTTACTCAGGCTCTGCTGAGGCTGTTCCCCCATGCCTCCCTTCTACCCCCCTCCCTACCAGGAGGGCCTTGGGAGTTTCCCTGTAGCCCCACGGTGGCACCAGGATGCTGCTTTCACCTTCGCTGTTGAGTTGCTCTGGACCGCAGGCTGCCTCATAGCCCTGTGGCCTTGTTGCGGACGCATAGCAGTTCACCTTTTGACACCCTCTGCCTCCCTGCTCCCCACCACTCCCCCAACTCCCAGAACTCCCAGCAGGAGCTGGTAGGCTCTTACTAGGAGGGACTGGAACCCCAGTTAGGTCAAAGGCAGTTGGCAGCACCACTCCATCTGTCCGCTCACAGTCCCCATGGGCTTGTGTGTCCATCCTGACCCCCAGCGGGGCTTTGGTACTTGGCTGGACCGTGGTCCCTGGAGCCACTGCTTCTGTAACATCATTGCCTCCCTGAATGGCATTTGGCTCATTTATGACAACCACATCAATGGCAGTGTCAATCTCATCAGCCTCGCTACAGCTACCCCATGGACAATGAAGAAAGTGGCTTATTGTTCTCTTGGTACAACTTGCTTCACTCCAGCTTTCATCTCTCCCCACCCCAACCAAGGGGGAGAATTTATCCTTTTACCTGCCACTGAGCTTTCGCCATCAGGTCTAGGGGATCAGCTCTCCCCTTCCCCCCCGCCAAGGAACCAAGTTCTGCCAGCACCTCCTTCCTTTTAACCTCTTTTTTGTCTCCTGCTATTGCAGCACACTGAGTTGAGGGTCTGAAAGTCTAGCTTATTCCCAACCCCATTCTACAGCACCACAGTCTTTGACCACCAGAGGTTTTGGGTTCATCTAGACAGCCACAGTCATGAGACCCACATGGGTTTGGCTGATCTAGTTTATTCAGCTTTGTCAGCGGATAGAGGATCTCTAGCTCAGCACATCGGCAGGACAGTTTCAGGTGTATGTCTTAGTAGGAGTCTTTGCAGAGTCCAGAGGCTATTCTGGTGCCCTCCCCCCCTCACTATGTCCCCAAGATGTCTCAGGTGTAAGGGAATGAAGCCACACAGGTGCATACAGGAGCTACTGGTTGGAGACTGCTGTCTCTAATAGTAAACTGCTCCAGAGCATTTTCACCATAGGCAGTGTAGCCCGGTCCCTCTATTTCCAGGGAAACAGAACACAAGGAAATCACTTGTCTATGAGCAGGGAAAAAGCGTTTTGTTCACCTTTACTCTCAGCTTGTGATCTCAGCACGTGGGGTCCTTGCCATTGGCCTGTGCAGCCTTTGGTAAAGGTGTGATGGTGATAGTGTCTGTCTTTCTCCCCCTGCAGTGCGACTGGCTCAACAATTACCACCTGACCTGCAGGGACGTGATTGGGAAGGAACTGCAGAAGCAGGGCCGACAGGAAGCTCTTGAGTGGCTCATCAGAGAGACGGAGCCCATCTTCAAACAGCATTAATACCTCCCTGGTTTTGGTTACTGCAAAACGCTCTGAGGAAAGGAAGAAACGTGGCAGACCCCTCACATCTCTCCCCTTTCCTCTCCTTTCCCTACTTCCCCTTTTTACTTTAGACTTTTAAGAAGAATGGAAAATCTTCTATCCTCTTTGATATTTTCTTGCAAACGGTCTTTTATGATTTTTTTAATTGTTGAGAAAGAGCCAAGAATAAAATTGCTGCACCAGATGGAGGGTCCCCACAAAGCTGTACACTCGATTGAGAGGGAGACGCCCCGAGTTCTTTGGCCAGTGATGGTGAGATGATGAGTGCTCCATGACGGTCATGTTCCAGGTGCTAGTACATCCTTCATGATCACCTTGACGTTCATGAGACTATATTTATGATCAGTGAATAAAACTGTCAAAACTGTGCTTCGTCTCAGCGATCTCTTTCCTCACAGTGCTGCCCCCTGGCATGTCGGGCAGGCTGATCTCCAGAGCTGCTGCCTCTGTGGCAGCCATCTGCTAGGTGGGAGGCCCTCTTTGAGAAGAGACCTCTGGCCTCACACATTTTCTGGCTTAATTGTAAGCTTTTATTTCTTTTCTCTAGAAAACCTAATATTTTGGTGAGTATTTTTATCTCAGTTTTTTTTCCTCACATTTTAAAGTGTGTTATTGATATACAAAAATCCAATAAAAAATTATAGTGTCAACAGTGACAGTCTCCCATAGTCTACCCCAAGGTAGATGCCTCAGGCATCTCACTCATATTGCCACAACTCTCATTGTTGCATTATTTCTAGACAGCATCCTGTGACAAGTGTCTGTGACTCCCAATCTGCAGGTTTTCTTTTGGCTTGCATGTGTGGGGCAAGCCCCAGGGGCTTGGGAGCATTAATGTCCCCATGACCTCAGATCATCACGGTAGGAGATGGGCAAATAGACTTCCTCATCCCTAGGCTGGGATATCTGAGGTGTGTCCTGCATTGTCTCCTGGGATTTCCCAGTGGGATTGAGCCCCAGTTCCCCACTTATTCAATAACACACCCTTTATTTTCTTTCTTGCCCATGTCCCACTTCCCCTCTCTGCCATCAGTGTTTCTTGGTACCATCCCCAATAAACCATTTACATACAAATCCTTGTTTTAGGATCTACTTCTTTAGGAACCCAACCTAAGACAACTCCTTAGGTATAGCTAGGATTATCTGCTATATATATTTACTGACTTCTTTCTTTGTATTGAGGATTCAGGAAAATATTGAAGGAGTATTTGTGTATGTATAAAAGAATATATATGCACACATGAACATACACATCACATTTACAAACAGATCATTTTGTACATATACAATTTGCTTTTATAATTTGGCACTATATCTGAGTTATTTTTCCATATTGATATATATATAGATCTAATTATTTTAATGACTAAACTATTCCATTGTATGGCTATATCCTTTTTAAAAGTAGTCTCATTAAATCTTTTTTTTTTGAGACAGGTTCTTGCTCTGTTTCCCTGGCGAGGGTGCAGTGGTGTCGTCATAGCTCACTACTACCTCATACTCCTGGACTCAAGCAATCCTCCTGCCTCAGCCTCCTAAGTAGCTAGACTAGAGGCATGCACTACCATGCCCAGCTAATTTTTCTATTTTTTGTAGAGACACAGTCTCACTCTTGATCAGGTTGGTCTCATATTCCTGGCCTCAAGCAATCTTCCTCTCTGCCTTCCAAAGTGCTAGGATTACAGGCATGAGCCCACTGTGCCCAGTCTAGTCTCATTAAATATTTTTTTAGGCTGGGCATGGTGGCTCCTTTACTTCTTTTAGCATCTTTAAGAAAGTTGTTTTAAAGTCCTTGTCTAGTAGTTCTGTCATCAGGTCTTTTTCAGGGTTAGTTTCTGTTGATTAATTTTTTCCTTTGAATGGGCTATACTTTCCTGTTTCTTTGTATGTCTTGTGAGTTTTTGTTGAAAATTGGACATTTGAATCTAATAAGATGGTAACTCTGGATATCAGATTCTCTCCCTTCCCTAAAGTTGTTTTTCTTACTGTTACTGTTTGTTGTTATTATTATTTCTTGTTGTTGTAGGTGGTCTCTGTGCCAAAGATCATCCTGAGATGTAAACTTCAGGTCTTCTCTGAGCCTGAGCCTTGCCCTGGGCATGTGCAATCACTTTCTAATTTTCCCTGTGTGTGCAGTTGTTTTTGAATGTCCTAGTTGTTAATGTTGGGCTCCCAACAAGGGAAAAAGAGAAAAGCGAAGGGAGGAAAAAGGGCACTAGCCCTTCAAATCCCCTGGAAGTCACTTTAGATGGAGGGGAAGGAGGGGCTTCCAACAATGGGGAGATGTGCAACAATGGCTGCCCACCTCTTTGTCTGCATTTCTGTGATCAGAAGCGGCAATCAGTGACCAGAGCACAGGTCCCTGATATTTGAAGGGCAAGGTCCCTTTTGCCCATTACGGCTCTTGCAAACTGTGTATAGGTTGCTCCAGGAACATGTGCACGACTGCCTGCCAAGGGGTCAGGGGTTAAGGATGGGTAGCTGCTACTGTGCTAAGATCTAAAATTGACTGAAATTAACCTCAATTTACCATCCAAGATTTATCCTGGAAGTTGCAAGCCTTCAATAGACTCCAGAGTTCCAAAATAGCACATCAGGCAGATTCTGCCAATGTACTTGTTGTCTAGGTTGGGGGAGACAGATTCCTGGTGCTTTCTACTCTGCCACCTTCCCAGAATCCTCTCGTTAAGTCTTAACCCATATCTTTAATTTGAATGGCTTTGAAAAATAAATATAAGCATCTTGGCCATTCACCAAAGCATGGTTGTCAGTGTCCATTAACTTTCTCCACCTGGGGGGAGCAGAAACTGAAATGAGCCAATCTGTATTTGCCATTCAGAACTGGGGTGACAGCTCAGAAAATGTTGTAGGTAAGGTAAACCTAAATTGACAGAGTGCCTGAAAACCAGCTAGCCAACATTTGTTTTTGTTTTCATTCTCCTCCCCTTTCTTCTCTCAAGGATCATTGATTCCATCTTGCTGTGTGGGAGAAAGCAAGATACACTCTTGCTTCTCAGGTTATATTTCTAAGGAGGTCAGGAAAGCATAGAAGCATGCCTCCCGATAATAGGATGTATTTTGATCCACCAAAGATCAATTCTTAAATGCTTTTTGTCCATACTTGCTCATATTTCTAATATGAACCATAGGATGGGACTGGAGAGAGAAATTTCTCCCCAGATGATAGAATGTATTAATCATGTTTCTCCTCTGTCATCCCTCTGGAAGCTGGATGATGCCCCTTAGGACTCAGCCTGTCATCTTCTTTGATATCCCAAAGGCTTCCCCTTCTCAGGCAATGGGAGTGGTGAATCACAGTTGATTTGGAGTTTAAACAGACCATAACTCAAGTGTGACGGCAACTCCGCTGTTTGCTCATCAGGCTGTTAAGCCTGTTACTTCCCAAGGCAGCCTCAGAGCAAAGTTGGATTTAATTGGCTTGAGCCTGGGAAGGAAAGTTAACAGGTGCCGGTGCCCGGAGATTCCTGCCTGGACCTGCATCGTCTTGGCATTAAGTCCAAGAGACGTAAACTAGGCAAGATGGCCCCATAAAGATTGAGGACCAGAATAAAACTCTAATGTGCCAGAGCTCAGGGGGAAGATGGAGAGATAAAAATGTAGATTAAAAAAAAATCACTCGTTCTCACTTTTAAATAAATGATAAAAAAAAAATGTTGGGTAGGAAAATGGGCATGATGCTAAATTTGCAGAATAACTCCAGGGAAGCTGATTTTGTATCTTTGTCTCACTTTATTCCCTGGTGAAGTTTTATGTACAAGATAGTGAGGATTCAAGGAAGTGGAGGGAGAGATGTGGGCCCCTGCCGTGCACACCCCAGGGGCTGACTTCTGGGAAGCTTGTTCACCCTCTGGTCAGACATGCACGTGTGTCACCTGCCAGCGAGGGGCGCCTGGCCCTGCCACCCCAGCCTGAGGGCCGTGCCTGGCTTCATTCCTCATCCAGCTCATTCTGGATTCATGGGCACTTGTGAATGGAGCCCAGTTCGTTCTAACAAGCCATGGGGGAGGTGTTGCCCTTGTTGTCTCCCCGCGGCTGGGGGTTTATACTGGGAATAGCACGAAGGCCCAGCATGACGCACTCTGTGTGTCTTTCAAGCAGCAGCCCCAGCACTGTTGGCTTGCAGGGGGCGGGGCTGGGTATTGGGAGGGCCGAGGGGGCTGGCGAGGCTTGCCGGTTTGAGAGCCGATGCTGTGGTTGCCAGTTCCTGAAAGGAGCTGGAGTGCAGAGATGAGGAAATTCACAGGATCAAGGTTTAAAACAAAAATGCAGATTCTGGCAAGGTGGTTGGCATTTGTGCCTTAGTGTTTGAATTTCTCCAAATCACACCATGAAAACACAGTGAAACTGGGATAGCAAAACCAAAATTCATGGGTGAGATCTACACCAAATGTAGGTGAGGAGCATCTCCACAAACCCTTAATATGAGCAGGTGAAGACTAACCCTCATGTCATCAGCATCTGTGAGGAGGGAGCCAAAGGAAGTGAGGGGGTGTCCCATGGACCTGGGAACAGAAGAACCCCCGAAATAGCCATCAGGAGCTCAAAATCTCAGTGAGCCAATTTGAGAACAGCCATGAAAACAGGGAGCAGTTCGCACCCCAGTGGGTGCGTATGGAAAGGCCTGCAGGGGCAGGAGCAGTCAGCAACCCAGGACAAAGCCCCGCACTAGGGAATGGGACCCAAACAGGAGCAGGACAGGTACAGCAGGGACGACGGAGAAAGAAGGTTCCTTCTGAGGGGAACAGAGCCAGGAGGTCTCAGAAGTGCTATCTTTTGAACATTTCACAAAATCAACAAAAAGGGGAGCTCTAGAGCCCTAAATAAGAAACAACATTCCTAGTTTAAGTCTCCCAGAAGTTTAGAAAAATTAGCTTCACATAAAAATGAAAACGGAAAAAAGATTGAGGTAAAATGCTATGCAAAAGTAAAAAGGAAAATAAGATGTAGAATGAAAGCACATCACAAAGACATGCCCACAAAGCAGATGAAAATCATAATGTTCAAAACACATGTACAGTTTTAAAAATAGCATATGCAAGAGCAACATCCAACAGAGAATTAGAAAAGCTGAGAAATTAATTGAGAGAACTCAGTAAAAAATGAGAAAACACCAGTCATTTTATTTTATTTTTTTTTTGAGACTGAGTGTCACTCTGTTACCTGGGCTAGAGTGCCATGGCGTCAGCCTAGCTCATAGCAACC
>VBSM01003143.1:10061417-10075125 GCA_008086735.1 Cheirogaleus medius
GATATCAATGCTTCTGTTCTTGTGCCAATACCAGGGTGATTTAACTATTATTGCAGGGTGAGGATTACAGATGATTATTATCATGACCCCTGCTCTCTTTAGCCATAGTGGCAAGGCATACCAGAAATCAGTTTCCATAAATATTTGTGGGGCTTCTCCTACTAACCAGGCATAGTTCTGGGTACTGTGGATATAAAAATAAAGGTAGATCTAATTCCTAAACAGTTTAAGTTTCTGTAAAGAGAGCAGACAACTGCTTACACAAATAATTGATAAATAATAATTTATAAATAAATTTGTAAGTCCCCTATACATAGTAACTGACATGCATCCATTGTTCTCCTTAGCAATTTTCACACATCTATACACTTGGGATTGCAATTCTGTCAGCTACAAACCTCTGTCATTTGTTAAGTTTGGATTCATGTAATTATTATCTTGGCAGCAAGAAGACTCAGCCCAGCTTATGGAAATAGCAGTTTGAACGTGAGAAATACATTTTCCTACATTGTTGAGACAACCATAGGAGGGCTGAGAATTAAGTTGGGGTTCTCAGGGACCCTCTGGAAGTCAGTTAAACTCACACATGGAACATCCCCTGAAGGCTGCAGCAGATACTAGTAGATACTCATTGTGAAGCCCCTGTTTTCAAGCAACTTATAATCTAGGAACAGAAGGGAGGGCATTTGTATAAAAGGAGAAATGTGATAAAAGAACTTTGGAAGATTTAAAGAAGAAAGATATCATAGGCTCCTGAGGGCAGGAATCAGGAAGATCCCAGCAGGAGAAGTATTGTCAGAGACGTGGACCATGAAGATTGGTGCAGTTTCAACCAAGGGAGAGTGAAAGGGCCCTGTGGGATTGTGTCTGGACTCACACACATGGCAGGTTTGACAACCAGTGAGATCCCTCCCCAGGAGACAGACTATTCAGTTTAATTGGGAAGACAGATTTCAGAATAAAGGCTCATGTTCTTAGTTAGGATGTCTTATGTCTTTGGTGCTGAGGGAGCCATCATAAATGAGCAGTTTTCCCAACATCAGTCCTGAAACCCACACCAAGATGATGCAGTGCACAAGTGGGTAACCTTCTCACTTAAAAAGATCTCTCAGTTATGGGACAGTCCTGTAGCTTGTCCCAGAAGCTCAGGGGTTTAGTGAGGAATCCGTTGTCATTGAAACACCATTGAGGGAAACTAAAAAGGGCCGTTGATTCATATGCAGAAATAATGTGATCAACCTAGGACCCTAAGTCAAAGCTGAGAGTTCTGGCAGGAGTGAGGTGGCAAGTGACTGAGGCCACCATTCAGTAATGGTCATCCCAGTGGGAGTGCAGCCTGGACCTGGGCTGCACAGGGACACCGCACTTTCCAGTGGCCATGGTGGCCTCTGAGCCCCCGTCTGTCTCCAGCTGCATCTGAATGAGTTAATGACCACTAGGAGCGGTACCATATTTCTAAAGGCCAGGCCAGTCTGACGACCTTCCTCCCATTGTTTTCACCTAAAGGTAGCATCTCTGAAGGCCAAAAAGGCTGCCACACGAGGTGGGGTTGGAGGGTCTACTTGGAGGGATTTCAAACAGATTGTTCTTCTGGAAACGTGTCAATTTAGCAACAAGAGCGGGACAGGATAAGAGCTCATAATGAAAGCAAATTCTTATTATTTACCTTCTGGTTAATATTTCCTTCCTCCCACCAGGACTTCTTCTGCTTTTGTCCTTCTGTAGGAATAATTTTCACTCTGGTTGTGAAACCCAAATCCAGTTATGTCCACCCTCTGCTTAACATCCTCCAACACTTCTCCAGCTCTTAGAATAAAGACCCTGGAACATGGACTTGGGGCCTGCACGATCCGATGTTACCCTTGCTCTCTAGACTTCTCTCTCACCCAACTCTCTCTCTCTTCCCAACTCTCTTTACTCCTGCCCTTTGGCCATCTTTTAGGCCCTGGAAACGTCCAGATTTCTTTCCATAAGGCTTTGCATGTGCCATTCACTCTGCCTGGGATGCTCACCTGTCCCCAATTCAGATCTCAGCTACAGCTTCACTCTCTCAGGGAATCTCCCCCTGAGCTTCCTGACTGGCTCAGAGCCCCTGACCCTAAACCCTCACATGCCACTCTGTCTTGGCAATTATCATGTCTGTACATCAGCATGTATTTTGTGATGCTTCGGCTAATGGTATTCTTGTAACTTCGCAGTGTAAGAGGCCCTGTTTGTTCTTCTGCAGTTTCCTCTCCGGCACCTAGCATAATACCTGGCATGTGGTAGCAAAGTTTCATAAATAATTTTCTATTGATTCAACACGTATTTATTGAGCAAGTGACACTTGCACAAAGCAAGAAAGGAAAACAAAACAGAAGATCACGGTGCTATCACTGGAGACGAGGAAGTTGCAGAGGCACCGCGATTTAAAGAGACAAATGAATAAAATATAGACGTGAGTAAAACGGTTCCAGTCTCCAACAAAGACAGGCTCTTGGCATGTCTCACTTTAACTCATGTCTGCTCTGAGTACTTGTGGTTTCCCGGGATTATAGACGCAGTGATGTGCCAGCACGTCCTCGGAGACATCAAAACAGTAGTGGGGAGTTGTTCAGAGCTCTGTGAAATTCAACTGAGAATTTTTATTTCATTTAGCAAATATGTACTTAGACGTAGCCTTTTATGGGGTAGCTCTAAAATGTTAGGAGCAGCAGGAACGGTCTCACCTGTTCAGAAATGATTCATCCGCAAGGCAGAATGGACTTTGATGGCTGTAGGAAAGAGTCACAGCCTAGATTTATTTATGTTATCTAAGACATATCTAACAGAACACTGTCTTTTAGCATGGAAATGAAATTCTGGAGATGAAGAACTGTTTTTTAAAGAAATTTTGTTTACATTGGCATGATAACTTGAGAGCATCAATTTGAGTCTGTGTATCCAGGATTTACTGATCTGTAGAATGAGTATATTATACGTCATCTCTCTTATGTATTGCATTGTAAATATTTAATGGCTTTAAATATGTGCCATGATTAGGTATATGTTTTAGTAGTCAGCTGAATAAGGGTTTAAAATAATGAAATGAAAATATAGCCTTTCAATTCAGGATGTTTTCATCTGGGGGCTTTAAAAATATATCACAAAGAAAATTCTGTCTCTGAGGCTAAAGTTCTGGTGATATCAGAATTGAGCAGTGGGATCCTGAGTCTTGGTCTTTAGTGATCCCTTTTTTAGAAGAAAATCTCCTAAAAATTCTCATAGACATCCTCAGCTTTTTGACAAATGTGTTTTGGTACTAGATAATACTACTCTAAAAGTGAATAAAGAGTGAATTAAGAGTTTTAGTGTAGACGTGACCTTGAAATCCAATGAACAAGTAAACAAATATTCAACAAATATCACTGTGCACTTCCTATGTATTGAGCTGTTTATATCCAATTTGAAATGCCAGCTGGGGGTTACTGGCACCCTAGAAATCAAGATAAGATTGCTTCCAATGGCTCTATCCACATCCTGTGAGAATCCATAGTCCTCTAGCCTTAAAAGAATGTACCATGCGAAGAGGGAGATAAGACTAGTTTAGCAATAATGGTAATTTAGGAGAGAAGTAAAACATACAGAGGAGAAGGAGGAAGGTGTTTGGAGGAGAAAGAGAAAAGAACACGTCTAGCTGGAAGAATGAGGGAACGTTCCTGGAATGTGGCCATGTGTGGAGATGGAGGAAGAGAACGCAATTATGGGCTGAGTAAATAGTGTGAGCAAGGACAAGGTGGCAGGAACAGGGAAGAGCTGTCCTTTGGTTTGACTGGAGCGTGCAGCACCTACAGGGAAGAGGTGAGGATTAGACAGGAAAGACAAGAGAAGGCCAGATTTCTGGGGACTTTGGAAGTTAAGGATTTTGCCTTTTATTCTGTAATCCATGGAGAAATGATCCAAATGTCAAGCAACATAAAGATTTGTTCTTATCCCCTGACACTAATGACATTCTTGTACCATGATTTGTTTAAGTACCTGTTTTCAATTCTTTTGGGTATATATACCTTGGCGTGAGCAAATGTCATTCTTAATCCTGACCTTATAGAAAAGCTCATTCCGCTTTTACAATTTGGTCCCAGATACAAATCCTCCCCGAGGAACTCAAAAGCACCATTTCCTCATTTTACTTGAATGTTTCCTTTAAATAAGTCCTATAGTCTCTTTGTTAAAAGGCAGTGTGGGATATGATAAAGCACACACGGTTAGAAGCCAGAAGCCATGTAGCATAGGACGAGACCTATTATTTGGTTAGGTTATTTGATTTGTATGTCCTTCAGCTCAGTGAGACCTCAGTTCACTCAAACATACCATTTTTTCCTCTTAAGGTCATGATTAGCATCAAGACAATTAGTGTTTTGGAAAGTATTTTCCAAATCTTTCTGATTGCTTCATATAGGTAGGTATTTGGTCTTTACAATTTCAACCCAGAAAAGTCTTTTAGAGATTAACTGCTGCAAAATGCTGTCATCTCCTAGATCTAACAGAGGCCCAGAGGGGTTGGCTCTTTAGGGACTGAGTTAGGGCTAAACTCCAAGTCTTCCAACTCTGAGGTCTAGGCCCTTTCAATCTCATCATGGCCAGACCTTGTCCCGAGGCTCAATCAAACCCTTTGTCCTTTCTTCCTCTAGATGGAAACAAACAACAGCAGAAACTGTACCTCTGAGTCATTCCCTGAGTCACTCGAGCTCAGATTTATCACCAACGTTGGCTGCTTTGTGACCTTTTCTGCATTCCGTCCTCCAGGCATGGGCGGGAAGTCAGTCCTTCCCCAGCCTCCCTGGTTAGTATCATTGGGAATTCTCCTATTTGTATTCCCGGCAGTGCCACATTTAATGCAACAAAGTCTGCGTTTAAAGCAATAACCAGCCTGAAGTTTATGAAATAAAAGATTGATATCAGCTTCATGAAACTCAGGCAAGAGCAATATCTTTTCTGTATCTTGCTATGCCTTTAACTCTAGGAACCTTCATAGTCGGTGGTCATTGAAAAATGAAATAACAATAATAACAATGACAAAAATAAAAAAAAGGAGGTATCTTCCAAGAACCGCAGTTTTGAGTAATGTAGTCTTTAATTTCTTTATTGATTTAATGACAAGGGAAGACTATCCTACTTTCTTCTGTCTTCCAAGTATATTTTCACTTTTAAAAGAAAGATTCATCGTATGTAGCTTAAAGGTTAATGTGTTGTTTGTCACCTGGCTCATTTATGCACCGGGGGCCTGGGCAGCTGGAATGCATGGTCATGGCCAGCCTGTTCCTTGTGAGGAAGGTAAAAATCAGTAGATAGCAGAAGGGAAGATTCGCTTTCCTTGTGAAATAAAACATTCTGGGAAATAAGTCAGCTTTATACCTGTTCTTCCAGAAGGTCATCCCATTTCATAGGCTGGGCTATTTATTTGCACATAGAAGGCACAAGTGCCTGTAGTAAGTATAGGATTTGACATCTATGACCCAACATAATTTGGCTTTAGGCAAACTTTCCAGTCCATTTCCTGTTACTTGACTTTCCAAACCTGATGAGTTGGTCCAGCTGAACACTTGCTATTTCCCTTGGCGTTATTTTCAATTTTATTTTTTACACAACCTCCCCCCTTTAATTGGAGTGTTTAGTCCATTTATCTTTAATTGGTTTTGAGTCTGCCAGCTTGCTATTTGTTTTCTATTTGTCTTCTTTGTTCCTTTTCTTCTTCCTCCTGTGTTCTTTAGGATTAACTGAGATTTTTTTTCTTTTTAGTATGCTTTTTAACTCCTCTGATGACTGCTTGAAAGCCCTTTCTCCTAACTCCATCATCCCTTTCATTTCTGTATCTGTTTCTATTGACTAATTTCTCTCTTGGTTATGGGTCACATTTTCTCTCTTTTTTACACAACTAGTACATTTTGACTGTATGTTAGATGCCAGAGTGTAGATTATCTGGAATTCTTCCTTAAGAGAAGTGTGAAGTTTTATTCTGGCAGGCTTTGTTTGTGGATCATGTTGATCCTTTCAAGAGTTTTTTAATGTACATAGTGAAAAAGGAGGTAAAATAATCTAATGTTAGAAAAATATTTGGAGGCCAAACCACCTAGGATTTTGTAGACTCCCATAAGGAGTTTAGATTTTATTATAAGTAAACAAGAAGCCATTAGAAGATTTTCAGCTAAGGAACGATACAATCTGATTAATTTTTAAAAAATGACACTTCATTTTCTTGCTTCAGTTAACTAAATATTATTGAAGACCCATTAAGAGCCAGGGCATGGAGTAGGCACTGGAAACAATACCATGAATGAGTATATAGATGTTCTTGTTCTTGAAGAGTGCACAGCATACTTGGGGCTATTATGTGTAGGTGTCTAATGGAGCCAAGCACAGGGATATATTGGAAGACACACCAGGAGCCTGAGGGATGAGTTCCTAGAGGAGGTTAATCTCAGCTGACTCAAAAAAAAAAAAAAGGTCAGGACTTGTCCAGGTGAAAAGAGGGAAGGTATCACAGGCAGGCAGAATGCCTTGATTAAAGGTATGGAGGTGTGAAAGAGCAGGGGGTGTTCAGAGCATCATAGTTCAGTTTTGCTGAATGTGAAGTGCAAAGCTTTGTTTGCCCACTTCTTCCTGCCCTGACTGTGCCTTCCGCCCCCAACCCAGATTCCATGTGGGCAGGTGCTTCCATGAACTTCAAGGTTCAATTCAAACACCACCTCCTCCCTGAAGCATTTCCTGGTGCTCACAAAGAAGTGGTTAGTGTCTCCACTGATACTGTGTCTATCATGCTCAAATCTAATCATCCGTGTCAACATGCTTGTGTTTCGACTACAAAGTCCAATGTGGATTGGCTCATAGTCAGTACTCAATAATTATTTATTGACAAATACATTCAACAAATCTCCCAATTCTATCTTCTTTCTCTAGACTCATACAAGTTTTCATTACATTGGGTTCAGCCTTTCAAATAGTTTCCCCAAATCATGAGGTAGCCATGACTTCTATTTACAACTCACCATGTTCACCCACCCTGTTCAGTCCAAACAATGGGCTGTTTACATTGTCTTCATTTTGTTGTATCAAGCTTCTGGTACTTTGAATCTTAAACCTGGAAGAGCTCTTACACAAAATCTAGTTCGTTGGGTTTCAAGTCTGGCTGCACATTAAAACCACCTGGGGGAAGTTTTAAAAAACACCTATGCCTGGGAGGATTGCTTGAGCCTAGGAGCTCGAGGCTGCAGGGAGCTATGACAGTGCCACTGTATTCCAGCCTGGGTGATTTAATTATTTAATTGGTCTGGGCTGGGGCCTGGACATCCTATTTGAAAAAAATCTCTCCCCAGGTGATTCTGGTGTGTAATTAGGATTTAGAACCACCAATTTAAATAGGATGAAACTTATTATCTTATATTACATAGGATGAAACTTATTATCTATTACAAGGGAAGAAAACCATGTCTAGAAAGGTCAGGGACTTGTTGGAGGGTCAAAACAAGGGACCTAATTTACAGCAAAGCTTCATCTAGAATCCAATTCTCCTTCTTATATGCTGCTCTCCGCAACCCGGCTGCCTTTTCCTTACGTTATCAACACTCAACCTCGGCAGTCAGTGCTCTTTGAACTATGAACCATGTCCCCCATTACTTCTTGCGGAAACAAATCCATATTCTCTGGAGCCCAATGGGCTTGGGTTTGAGGGAGAGTGCTCGTTTCTGCGATCGTGTCCAACTCCACCTCACAACAGAGAAGCTCTTACTTGTCCAAATTTGATAATCAGTTGGCTGTCATGGCATTGGAAAAATATTACAGGAGGCCCAGGACTTGCAACTGGCATCTGCAGGCGGGAGCAGTCTTGTGGGATGGAGCCCTTAACCTGCGGGGTCCCCGCTAACTCTGGGTGGTGTCAGAATGGAATTGAACTGTTGAACACCTGGAGCTGGTGTCCCGAGAATCAAGGAATTGGTGGCCGGTGTCAGGAGACACCTCAGAACAGCCAAAGAGAGAAGCCCTGGCTCAAGGAGATAGGGAGCTTCCCCGGAACAGCCGAGCTTAACAGACCACCCTGGTACCCAGCAGGGTAATCTGCTCACATGGCATGAGGGGAAAAATAAAAAAAAACCCCATCTCTCTAAATTACCCCGGGAAAGTTAGAAAGTGGTGATGCAAGCACCAATAACAAAGCAAGATATTGAAGTTTTCCAAAAAATACTCCATTCAGGGCGACCCTCTGGCAGAGATGTTCCGCCTGGCCTTGGCATCTTCTGGAAGCCTCACCTCAGGAGGACGAGACTCCAGCTCTAAGCTTCTCTTTCCAGCCCAATTTTCCCTGTGAATTCACACCCTCTGTCACAGGAGAAAAGTGCCCCAGGCACTATCCAAACCCCAAACCTCACTCTGGGCAAAGGTTCTGAGAGTGTCTATTACTTCATGAGGTGTCGCCTGCACTTTCAAACCTGCTCTTAGAGTAGGGAGTTCTGTGTGACACAGCTTCACACACCTCACGGTTGCTGGCACGAGCCTGGGCACATCACGGACACTCTCATGCACCTCACCTGCCCTGCTTCCAAATGCATCTTACGCTTCTCTCTGCTTTGATCAGCACCCGTGAACTGTGACCAAGGGCTGAGATCACACAGGAGGAGGACAACCCTGGTTGCTGAGGCCAAAATGAATCGTAGTGTGGAAAGCTTCCTTCTCCACGAAGGAAATGTCGAGCTTCATCAGGCAAGCGCAAGAGAACATTGCTTCCTTTTGACCAAGAATTAGGAATTCCTGGGCATCCGCCTGTGCTACCTTTAGGCATGTTGGGCCTGGAGGTAAAGTCTTTCGCCTGCGACACCGATGACAAGGATGGCTTCCTAAAAATACCAGCGACAGATAAACCAGCATGGCCAGTTCAAACCTGGCCGTGTTTTGACGAACCACACAAAAATGTTGGGATGTAGAGCTGTATCCCCTAATGAGAGGAGAAAGATAAACACCATTAAAAGGCAATTAATATATTCAGTCAGCCAACTAATAACTGCTTATTGAGCACTTACTACATGCCAAAGACTATACGAGGTGATAGAGTATCAGAATGAAATAAAACGTGGCACCCCATCAAATACAACAGGCAAAGAACTTCTTTGTGTACAGGATTATCTTTTGTTTTCTTTTAAAATAATTATTTCCAGAACTGCTCATCTGTTCTTTGTTAGGGATAAACAAACCGATTAAAAATAAAAGTGGAGAGGCAACTAGAATTTCTGCCCAGACTTCAGGCAGAGCTTGTTTTCTAATGAGCTTCCTCATCTTGCAGGTCTTTATCTTCTGGCTCAAATCTCCTAATTCGTTCCTCTCCGTTCTGGGCTAGAAACATAGGCAAAAGTTCTATGTTCTGAGACAGAAATGTGGAGGAAGAAAAAGCAGTTCAACTCTTGAGCAGGCTGGACTTGCAAAAGCATTATCCTTTCCCCAAGGCACACTGACGTGATGAGCCATGGTATAGACTGGTGGTTGCAGAAACGACCTGGATAGAGGTTTCAGTGCCACCAAACTCCAGATGTGGTGAGAAATGGGCCACTGCGGGGTAATTAGATTGATACATACAGAGAGACGCTGAGAAAGAAGGACAGAGATGCAGCAGGCCAGGCACACCCAGGAAGGACACGGCACATCTGCTTTCGTTCACTTTGATGATGTTGAAATTTACCCGGGCCCGGTGCTCTCAGAAAACAGCAAGGCTCCAGAAGTCCCTGCGACCTTCCGTGTTCCAGGATATGGCTTGCCACAAAGGAGACCTTTCCTTCTATGACTGAGATAAGACTCTGTGTCCTCTCATTCTTCTCTCATCAGACTTGGGAGTGGCTCCCTTGTTTACCTGGGACAAGGCCAAACACAGACCTTTCCTCTTTTGTCTGAACCTGCTGACAAGGCTGGACACAGCCCCGCCAACTTCCTGCTCTTTTCCTCATGATTGTTTAGCTGAAGTGGTGCTGCTTGTCCCCCTGAACCCGCTCACCACAGAGAAAACTGTTTCCTTGTCTGATAGCTGATGGAGACTTGCCCTGCTTTAGAAACAACCCCAGCTGTAAAATACCTCCTCTGCAACTTCTCTACCCTCCATCCCCTGCCCTAGAAGTTTAAGTCAAAACCACCCTGTTGAGACATTCTGATCTTCAGATCTGGGGCGCTAGCCTTAATGCCATTGCCTGCGTAAAATCAATCTTTCTACTCAACTCGTTTTCATCTTTGACAAGCTCCCCAGGTTTTATTGAACGTCTAAGATGTATGGGGGAGGCAGAGATAACTACGGCATTCTCTCCTCTAAGACCTAGCTCACCCTCTAATGGAGAAAAGATACACAAATCTGAGTAGTCCTAGTACCCGGCAGGCTGTGAAAAGGGCTCAGATATAGCTGAAGAGTGCTAAGGTAACCACAGAGATAGAGAGAGGAATTCTGCCTGGGACTGTGGGATGTAAAATGAGTATGGAAGAACACCGCCCTCCAGGCGAGTGGTCTCCCAATGAAGGGTCTAATTACACCTTGTCATCAGCTCTCTCCACGCCATCTCAGATAAACACATAATCTAATAAACTCAATGTCCTCGCCATGCAAATATGATCACTTCAAAAAAGTCTTCTGGCTCCACTTCCAACCAGATTGCTTCTTTCTGTAGAGAAAATCAGTGCCAGACGCTGTGTCCTTTCAAGAGTCTAGAAGTTACCACAGCGGCTAGAATGAGACCTTGATGTGGGGCCAGGGAACGCAGTAATAGTATCCAGCCAGTCTCAGAAAGTGGGAAACGGACTGAGTTGCCGAACTGATTGTTGCGTGGAGCTTATTTACACAAGTCCAATCTGGTCCTCCCAGAGAAAAGAGGATGGAATGAATTACCAATTAGAAGTTCATCATGACTTTAGCCCTGGTGTAGTTTGCATAGGCTCAGATTGTAGCAAGTGGGTTGGTTTCTCGCCCTTTCAAAATTAAAGATAGGGGAAGGGGAAATAAATTGCCAAACAAAACCAGATTGCAGAGGGCAGTCTATCACAGCTTCCAGGGAGTCATAAAGGGCATAATCTTTATCATAAATCACAAATGTGCACAAACTTAAATGCACATTAGAGTAGCTGAAGCCCAGTCTAAATCGGAGCATTTTTGTTTCAATAGCATTTGATTATTCTTGTGATGTTATTACTGTGATCATAACTATTGCAATTTGCCAGTGTATAGAGATGGCTTGTCCAAAGAGATGTGGCTTAAAATCAAGAATAGCAGAGATGATTTGCTGTGAGCACCCATTTGGAGGGCAATTGGTTAGGCAGCATTCCATTCAGGAAGCTCTGTGTGCTGGGGAGAGCCAGGCCACTTTTGGCTGGGAAGACAGATGCTGTGGAAGCTAACCCTGACCACAAGCCTTGCTGTTAAATAGCTGCAGGACCTTGGACAGGTCACTTTACCCTGGCCCTGACTATGAAGTTCAGCAAACACACTATATTGCAAACTAATGCTCCAGACCTTTGCATCCTGTCTTTCCTCCATAGAGAATGCCTCTTCCCTTTTCCTTAAAGTCCACATAGTAAATTGTCTTTCCTCAAGTTTCTGCTAGAGCATCACCTCATTAGATATCCCCCTGGCCTCTCCATGGAGAGCAGATGGCAACACTTCCTCAGTAAGACTAAAGACAACCGTTGACATTTATTAATACTATGCATATAAGATAGAATGGTGATAGTGGGGTTTATTTGTCACACAGTGTTATAATTATTTGTCTACTTGCTGCTGCCTTCTTAGATTGTAAGTGTCTTAAAAACAGGAGTTCTGCCTGTCTCAACTTTCTGCCCACAGCACAGTGATGGCATTTGGGAGACATTTAGTTGTGGGGGAGTAGTTGAGGCAGGCCCGTGAGGAGATTAGCTACTTCTCCCCAGGGAGCCAAGTCCCTAAGATAGGGGTTGCCACAGAAGATAAGGAAATTGATAGGAAATAGAGAGAATAAAAGAATACTCAGAGACTAAGGTATAGTTTATAGTTTTATATAAAAAGATCAGATATAACACAGTGGGGTACTCAGGAGACTGGCATATCCCCATGAATGTCCAGCAATATGGTTATGTTCATACAGGTTTTTATAATCACAGATATCAATTACCAGTTGTCAGGGTAACATATTTGCATAACAAGAGATGCAGTTGCTAGGGGATACGGGTAGTGGGTTGGGGTCAAAAGTCCTCTCCAAGGGCTTCTTTCTAATCTATCTAGGTGAACAAACAGGTACAAAGTCTTTTAGGGGCTAACTTCTAAGTTCTAAGAGGTAGTTATCAATTAACAAAGGTATAACAAAAGAGATGTAGTGATTCTATATTTCTTTGATTAGTTATTGTGGACTTAAAGGTAGACAGACAGGAGAGAGCAGGAAACCCATCTCTATAAAACAGGTTGTTTATAACCACCGGGGCGCATCTCTGGGCAAAGTGCACTCAGTGTCTCCAGTTCCCATCCTGTGGGCCATATTTGCCTTGTCTTGTCTTTCAAGACACAGGGAAGCTCACAGATTTTGAGATACTGGGAAGCCTTCCTGGAAAACATCCCTACTGGAGATTTGAGAGCTCTCCCATGATAGCAGCCTCTAATAAGTGAACCACTGCGTTCACACATTCCTTCAGGACAAAACCCTGCAAACTCCTGTTTCTGTCTTTAATATAGCAATATAGGTTATACAATAAAATAATGGTCTTATGAGCTACATCTCATTAATTTCTCAATCATATTTTCCCAACATTTAGTAAATGTTGGTTGAGTAAGTTTCTTCCCCAATATAAGAAGAAAACTTCTCACACAATTGTGGCAAGGATCCAGTGAAATGATAAGTATATTAAAGTACCTGGTAATGAACTGTACACGTAGCAAATGTTTTCATAATCTCCCAACTGGACAAAGAGGATCTGAGGCTTGAGAGTGGGAGGATCACTCAAGATGCCAAGAGTTTGAGACCAGCATGAGCAACATGGCAAGATCCCTGTCTCTACACAAAATAAAAAACATTTAGCTGGGCATGGAAGTGCTTGTTTGTAGTCCCAGCTACTTGGGAGGCTGAGGCAGGAGAATCATTTGAGCCCAGGAGTTTGAGATTGCAATGAACTATGATGAAGCCATTGCACTCTATCCTGTGCAACAGAGTGAGACCTAGTCTAAAAAAAAAAAAAAAAAAAAAAAGAAAAAGGAAAAGAAAATAATGTGCATTCTGCAGTTTTTGGTGGAATGGTCTAGAAATATATATTAGGTCAAGCTGGCTATAAATAGCATAAGATAAATAGGATAAGTTATAGCTATTTTATCATGGCCAGAAGCAAAATCTCCTTCATTTACATTTAACAGCACATAGCATAATTAAACCAGAGTGAAACAGGTCCCCAAAGCCAGCTTGAAACAAATGTAACACTAATCCGTATTTAGAGATCCATTGCAGATACAGTGCTTTCAACTGGTTCCTTGCTAAAAAGGTATTAACATATTTCTTTTCCCACAGAAAGCAAGCAAAATAGGAGATCCAAATTACTTACCTCTGGCTCTAGCACCATGTAGAACTGTTTGTCTAAAAATGACCAGAGAAAAAATACAACTTCTAGATAATGTTACCTTTGTAGATAGAGGATTTTATTCATGGCTATTATTCAGAAATTATTTATTATATGATAGAGGAATTTTAAAATTATGGTCAGGATAGGGAGTTTCTTT
>VBSM01003143.1:10075225-10096347 GCA_008086735.1 Cheirogaleus medius
ACGCTCTAACTGGCGGTGTTTCTCGTCCGCCATCTTGCTCCGCCCCCCTGATTTTTCAGGATAGGGAGTTTCTTACGTCCATCTATAGTCCAGAATCTTACTAAAAATAACTCTATTAAAATACATTAAAAAACCCTGTCAATCAAATCTGATCTGTGACCAAAGCCATTGGCTAAGTAAAAAATATCCTGCACTAAGTGATCGTGGTGGTAATTGTGGCTGAGGAAAAGGAAGGAAGAAGAGAAGTAAGAGAGCATGAAGCACGATTCAGTCTTTCTTGAAGGGGGAGCGGAAAGACATGACTGTGGTCACCTGCAGGTGTGTGTCTCATGTAAGTTCTGAAAAATGGCTTATGCCAACTCAAAAAAATTAAACGTTGTATTAAAATATTATATGTAAATATATACAGAAAAGTGCACATTCCTCTCAGATCAATGAATCTTCATATGCCACACCTGTGTGTAATCACAACCAGATCTAGCACAGGAGCATTGTCGGCCCCCAGGGGGTCCTCTTGTGTTCCTTCCCAGGTGTCCCTCCTCGGTGAGAAACCGCTACCCTGACTTCTAGCAGCATAAATTAGTCTTGTCTAGGTTTGTACTTTATATTAAGAGAAGTATATCATTTGTACTCTCTCATGGTTGACTTTCCTTCCTTAATGTTATGTGTTTGTGGAATTTATCTCTAGTTTGTTATTTCAGATATTTCACTCTCATTGTGTATAGTATTCATTATATGAATATAACAAATCAATTTATAGTTTTGGCTGTTGAGGGGCATTTGGATAGTTTGAATAAATAAAAAAATATGTTTTATAGAATCTTTTAAATTCTCGGTTAAAAAGTCATGTTACACAGAAATATCTGTATATATATCTATACATATATATTGTGTATATACTATATGTGTACACATGCCCATACTATACATTCTTTGGAAAGAAGTTTGTAGGGACTATATCAAAATATTAGCCTTTAATACCATGTCTAATTGATTATTTTTTTTTAAGACAGATCTTGCTCTGGTACACAGGCTAGAGTGTAGTGGTACCATCATAGCTCACTGTAACTTTGAACAGGGCTCAAACAATTTTCCTGACTCAGCCTCCTGAGTAGCTAGGACTATAGGCACGTGCCACCATGCCTGGATAATTTTTTTGTTTTTTTTTTGCTAGAGATAGGATCTTGCTGTGTTGCCCAGGCTGGTCTCAAATTCCTGGCATCCAGCAATCCTCCTGCTTAATTAATTTTTAAAACTGTCTTTCTTCTATCTGTACTTTCCAGTTTTCTCCAATTAATATCTATTAATTCAGCACTAAAACAGAATACAACCTCATAAAATAAAATGTAAGCCTTGCTCAATTAATCCATCCATAAATTATTGGCACTTTCTAAAATTTGACTCATCAAGCTAAACCCATGGTACAGTGTAGAACTTCTCTGAGTGACAGAAGCCAATAACCAAATGACTTCTCTGCTGGCCCAGGTAAACTGCAAGTTTACTGCTTGATCTGAGTGCAGTTTGTGGAAGAAAAGTAGACCATCAGTTCTCAAATTCTCTAGTCTATTTACTACAAAAAGGAAAATATGTTATTCACTTGTCATAATGTAGCATACAGAGAAAGAGCGAAGACACACCAAACAAACAGCAGATCAAAGCTGAGATTCTATTCCAATGCTGGCAGTGACATTTGCTTTCCAGGTGTCATTATCATGGTGTCACTTCTCTTCAGGGAATGGAAGCAAAATCTTACTTGGCATAATTCCCTAAACCCTCTTTTTCTTTTTTTTTAAATGAGAGACCAGAATATATTCCTTTGTCTTGTATCTCTCATATATATCATTTCCTCAATTTCTCTTCAGTCCCAGATTATCTGTTAACTTTACTCTGAAGCCCTAGTTTAGAGAATATTTCTACACACTGGACAGAAATCATGATATATGCTACATCTTATGAACCTTCTATTGAACACAGATTCTTTAAAATTTATTTTAATAATCCTCAGCCATCTTCCAAAAACACTTGTGCATGTAGTGTTACCAAGTCTTCTTTAGTCAAATATATTTGTGAAACATTGGGTTAAAATAATCTGAACATGTTTTTTTCCTTGTAATATTTCTAGGACCACAAGTGAATCGTGATGCTCCAGGTGGCTGAGGATTTAATATGAAGCATTTCCCAATATATGTGTCCAAAAAGACACTGTGTGTATATACATATATCAAAATGTGTTAGGATAGAGTGAAAGAAGATCTAAGGTTATCTCTGTTAATTGTTGATTTGAGTTCCCAAACTCTAAAGCCTGCAAGGGCTGGACAAAAAATACAAATGGATAGAGTCTGTGACATAGGAAGAATGTGGGTCCATCTCAAGCGGGCAGATGCTACTCAGCTCCAGCTAATTGCCACCATGCTAAACTACAGCTCCAGGACTGTCAGATCTTCTGATTGGTCAGGAGAAGAGAGAAATCTAGATTTTTATGTAAAATGCTCTAAGTTTTAGATGGTAGAAGTTGGAAAAAAATTCGAATGTTTTAAAAAACACTGTGTGGATTACACAAAATATACTTGTCAACTGGATTCAACCCACAGGCTGACAATTTGCAAATTCTGAAGGCCACAGATTCGCCACTTACCAAACAGTGCTTTGTGCCATCTGATAAATTTCAGGGTACTATATGTGATATTTAAACTGAATATTATATTGAAGTTTGTCATGTAAATAATGATAACAATATTAATGCATTCACTGAATAGTACTAAGAAGACACAGTGTTAAGCACTCAACCCTAAAGCATTTAACTGAATCTTTGTCATATGAAGTCATGTATTAACTAAAGTTTAAGGTGAGGAAATGTGAAAATTAAATTAAGTAGATCCTTCAAGGTCAAAAGTCAGTAAGTGGTAATAGGTGAAAGAGGTAGGATTTAAATCTGGGGTTGTCCTTGATTCTAAGTCCTTATGGTTTACTATTAATCTCAAGCTCTTATCTCCTGACTTCAGCTAGGTTAAAGAATACCTAATAGATATTCTGTAAATCTCTCTTGCATTTATGGTATTGAATGCAAACTCTTTGAGAATGAGAATCATATCTTCTATCAGTTCTTCTATCTTATAGTTTCTTCCATATAGAAGGTTCTTAGCAAGGTAAATGGATAATTGGATAGCTGAATTTATTTATCTACAGGAAAGAACTCATAGAACTGAGCACATAGTTGGTTTTCAAAAATCATTGTCTAATTGGGGTGGGCAATGATTTTTAAGATAATATCTCAAAAGCACAGGCAACTAAAACAAAAATAGACAAATAGGATTACATCAAACTAAAAAGCTTTTGCACAGCAAAAGAAACTATTAACAGAGTGGAGAGACAACCTACAGAATGGGATAAAATATTTCCAAGCTATACATCTGACAAGGGGTTAATACCCAGAAATAAGAAATTCAGAGGATTATTCAGCATAGGCTTAGTTAACAAAGATATTACTTGGAAATCTGATCATTACTGAACTTTGGAGGCATAGCTTCCTTGAAAATCCAAAGGAAAGAAGAAAAGAAACCCAGGTTGCGGAGAAAAATGTGCATGACTTTCACATACTATATCACCGAGTCTTCCAGCAACTCTGTGAGGTAAGTATTATTAATATTAGTGCCACTTACAGATGCAGTAACCAAGATACCGAGAGGCAAAGCCACTTAACCAGGGCCATTTAGCTATTAAGAAAAGATCATTGAAAACAAAGGTGTGTACCCTTTCAGTGTCTAATTGACCCACTCAAGTATTATTTGTCTAGGTGAATGTACCTTTGTATGGTGTATTAGCTTTCCATTGCTATATGGACTTAATCTACTTTCTTGAGGTTGTAGGACCGAGGGCCCCAGCTTCTTTCTGGCACTTGTTTGGAGGTTGCTCTCAGCTGCTAGAGGGTGGCTGCAGTTCACAAAGGCCACTCACAGTTCCGAGAGGCCACCTGCAGTTTCCTACCACGTGGGCTTCTGCAACATGGCTGTTCACTTCATCAAGCCAGCCAGGAGCATCTGCTAGGGAGATAGCATCTTTGATGACGTAACCTGATCATGGGAGTGATGTCCCATTACCTTTGCTATATTCCATTGGTTAGAAGCAAATGTCAGGTCCTGCCTACCCACAAGGCATGGTGGGAGGGCTTATTAAGTTCTTTGCTGAGGTCTCCTTTAGTAGGGCAATATTCTGTGTTCACTTGCTCACATTATTCTATGTTGCTTCCTTTACTCCTTGTCATCCCTAAGGCCATTTTTTTTTGTAGTTTTTGATAGTTCTTGGAATTGGCAAAGAGAACCAGTCAGCTGCAGAAGACAGAAAGCTCCTGTTCAAGACATAGTGAGGATTTACAGTGCTTGATCTTCCTGTTAAACCTAATCAACAGTACGTTATTGATACTCCAACATGCTCAGGCACTCTGGCCTGGTGGGGTGAAGGGGGTTGGGTAAGGAGGCTAGGAGAAGAGGGCTCTGGAAAGAGAGCAGGGAGAATGGATCTTCTTTTCCAGTGGTCAGGTGAAGCCTTAATTCATTCTACTGGAGACAAAGTCCAAATTAATTTGCATGATTATTTCCCTGTGAATAAAAAATGCTTGGAAGTAGACAGGCAGCTATTCCATCTGGGCCACTGATTAAAATACCCTTTTTATTAATTCATTGTCTCTATTTTGAGTGTGTAGTTTTTTGGCCTGGAGTGTATAGAGGATGCATATCTTACATGCATATAAATATATACATTTCTATTATATTCAGCATATAAAACTCATCATCTGCATGTTTCTAGGCTGAGTCCTCCCCACCCACCTGACAGCTCTGAGAAGTGCAGGGTGGTAGAATGGGAAGAACGCAGGGTTTTAGAGTCAGATCTGGGACTGTGTTCCAGCCTGCCCCTTGCTAACTCTGTGTCACTGAGCAAATTATTTCCCCTTTTGTGAGCTTCAGATCCTTCATTTGTAAAATGCACTTAATAATACCCAAGTTGAAGATCAAAAGAGTGCATACTTGTGAGAGAGCTTATAAAGTACAAGTGCTCTATGCATAAAGTACTATTGGATTATCAAATCATGGTAGATTTTTTTTCATTGAAGTTTCGGGTAAAATCAAGGGACATTTTTATCTGACAATGTTAATATAGAAAACTGCAATGCTCTTCCTTAGACCCTAGAGTGCTAGGCAATAAGGATGTTGATTTTCCCCAATGTAGTAATGCTTATATTTCACATATGTTGAGTTTGATAAGATTTCTACAATGCTCTGCAAGAATGTATACAAAAAAATAGTAAATGGACCTCAGAGAAATTGCCATAAATATGCAATGGGAAAACAGGTGCTGTTTGAGGGATAAAACTTTACTTGTTGGTGAACAAAAATTATATGCAGTCACTGCAGAAGCTATGTATAACATGGTGATTTTTCCTGTTTCCATAGAATTTTTCCTTTGATCATAGAATAAAGAGCAGGCCTAGAATAAAAGCTGAGAGTCCTGCATTGCTATTCTCCCATGGGACTAAGGGGCTTCTTGATAGTTGAAGGAGGGGTTCTTTAATATCCACTCCCCTGCTTTTGTTCTCATTTCTGATGAATTTGGCCACAGGAAAGCAGTAAATCTTGCTGTCTATGGATATAGCTGATTTCAGCATGAGTTAAAGAATTCAGCCTAGAGAAAAATCCTATTAGGATCATTTTCTTCATTCTAAAAGGCTGAGACTAGGGCCTTCCTGCCAGCACATCCTTGGTGACTCTGTCCAGTTGATTTTTAAATAACTTGGATGATTGGCCTCTTCTTGTTTTTCTTGGGAATTCATGCTGCCATGTAATGGAGCTGACCCTTAGGACGTTCTGCTTGAGATATAATATTATTGTGTACAATTTCTTCATACATTTTCCTTTATTTAATTTTACTTCCATAAAGAAATCAATAAGGATAAAAAAAGGGAAAAGAAGTTGGTAGTTAGGAGGTGGACCGGACCGGGAAGGGGAGGAGTAGTTGTTGGCTATGGGAGGAGGGAGAGGAAGCAGCTGCTCAGGGTGCGTGAAAGCGAAGGACTAGTTGGAGGGAAATGACCCCCAGAATGGATCTGCAGAGGCAGCAGCCCAGGATCAACAGCAAATTTCCTTCCTAATTTTGAGCTCTCTCTAAGCTGACGTGTGCCTCGAGACGCTGACTTCAGAAATCTCTATGGATTTGGTCAATTTTCAGGTTGCTAACTTCAAATTGATATTTAATCCATTTCAAAGCTCCTTAGCTATCCATGTTAGCCTGCGCAACTCGAGTGTTTGACACCAGTCCTGGGAGGACTGGGCAGTGAGGGTGAGGGAGACAGCATTACTCTTTTCCACATTGGGACTTAGCTATTGCTTTTCCCACAGACCCAACCTACCCTCCTCTCTAGTTCACACTCCCACGTGCTCTGCTGCAGAACTCCGGCTTACAAAGTAGTGGGTTTCAGAAGGAAACACAAGAGGACAGACACACAGCACACAAGAGGGCTCTGCTGTCTCCAGAGCCAGAACAACCAGGTTCATCCCCACTCCACCTCCTGTCAGGGCAGTCAAGAGCAGAGATTCCGATGGATGCTGAAAGGATAAAGGTAACACAAGACACTCTTAGGGTTCCCTTGTAAAAAGACACCCACAAATTGGAGAGGCATTCAAAGAACTACTTGTTCATATTAGCCAAAGGTGAGCATGCTTTAAACACTTGAGCCTTGCTCTTCATTGATACTGGGTTCCAAAGCCAACTGTTGAACATCCCTCAATGAAATGCCATTGCTCTTAGAATAAAACTCAAAATCATCTATGTGAGCCATAGGACCCTGCCTGATCTGATCCTTGTTGGGCTCTCTGGCCCTGTATCTGCCCAGTCTTGCCAGTATTCTGGTCACATTGGCCATCATACATTTCCTAAAATGTGTTACCCTCTCTATGCTTTGGGGCCTCCATGCTCTGTTGACCTCTCACTCCCTACCCTTTCCATGATCAAAACCCACTCAGCTCTCACACCATCTTAATTACCGCATCCTCAGGGAAAGCTCTGACCACCTCCACTCCCAGACTAGGTCAGGCCCCTGTCATGAGCTCTCACAGGACTTTGCCTCCAGAGCAGGTGTAATTAAACACATGACTGCATGGTGCACAGGTAAGGGGTGCACTTCCCTTGACTGTAACCTTCAGGAGGGCAGACATCTGGTCTGCTTTGCTTACCGGTATCCCCGTGGCCTGCTAGCAGCGCCTTATGCACCTGGAAACTTACCTCATTTTGCAGGAAAATGGCTGTGTAGGTTACAGTCCATGTGCAGAACTAGGCCTGTTTATAGTAGTTGACCCCTCTGGGCATTGCCGAGAATGACCCCAGGATGCAGAGGCTTGTGGCGATTGTTCAAAGTGATTAGAATAATTTGCATCTACTGTTTAATCAGATTAAAGGAAGCCTTTTCCAGCTGGATACTAGTTCATTGCCAATATAAGTCATCAAAGCAACACTCTAAGGGTCTCCCGAGTACCTTCTGGTGGGTTCCTGGGTTTATTAAACACAAAATATGATAAAAAAATACACACCCCTTCATACAGTTAAAACATCCTTAAAAATCAATTCCCAGTCTCCTGGGTATTTTGTGTGCTTTTCCTGACTTAGAATATATATTTATAATTTTTTTCTGATTTAAATTGTTAACTCACTGAGAACATCTTTGTTTCTCTTTGTTTCTTCATAGCAGCCGGTGCACTGTTAAATAATGCTTACAATAATACTTAAGGATAACAACCATAGCATATGTCTTGGGAAAATTAAGAGGCTCTTAGAAACTCTTTTTATTTTTCTTATACAGTGGGTAGCTCAGTGGAGTATTTAAGTCCAAGGTAATTGTGGATAAAAAGAGTGGAGAGACCCAGTGATGTCACACAGATAAGCACAAATCGTCAGTCACCCAGGAGCTGTACCATCCAAGGACATGAGTGGAGGGAACTTGTAGGTAGAAAGCCCACTGACTGCAAGAGTCACTGAAACAAACGAATAGTAATTTTGGGAGAAAGGAGACTGCTTCAGAGCCTTGTTGGGGAAAGGGGCCATGAAGATTTGGAGAAATGGCAGTGAATAGCGTTCAGGGCCCTGAGAAGTGAAAAATGTCTAAGCAGGACCATGACACCATCATCATCGCATGGTGGTAAGGTTGGGTTGGTGAGGAGCTTCCCACACAGCCTGGGCCAGTGCTGGGGACACAAGGAGGTGGCACAGAAGCAGGAATTCATGTTCCCGACTTTTTTCTTTAAGTCCTGAGTAGGAACATGAAGACATCAGTAGTGGCTGATGCTGTAATAGCCCAAACTTAACCACCAAGGTTAAGACACATGGGCCCAAGAGGAGGTGATCAGGAAGGAGGGGAAAGCCAGGACCTCGCCTGCAAAGGGAAGTCCTCCTTCACCCCCAACCCAGGGGCTGTTCTCAGCTGGACTTCTGCCCTCAGTGCCTGACTCACTCACCTGGCACTGAGGTTTTCATGTTTCTGGTGGTCAGTGTCACGAGCGTGTCTCTGCAGTCAGGTTAAGGAGACCAGTTCCATCTTCTGCCACTGTCTTGGCTGCCTCAGAACATGGTACAGATATAGTTGCTGTGCAAGTCTTATGTCTGCAAATAGGCTTGCTCTGCATTCAAGTCACATACATAGAAATCATCAGGCTCACCCCACCAATCTGTCCTGACATCATTTGGTCACAATACTGACCTCCTAACCAAACAGCTCTATGTTTTCACACCTGACATCAGAAACCCTAGCATGTCTTTCTTGGGATCGACTACAATTGTGGAATTTACTTTTTCTTCTTTCCTCAATGTTCAACCAATGTTGCAATTGTTATTGATGATGCAAGCGGCCCAGCTCCATTCCTTGCTGCGTGCCCTAATTAGCCCCATTCTGAGTCATCTTGTTGGCTTCCTGCTGGGTGTTCCTGCATGCTGGGCCTTACGGGTGATCTGAGATGGCTTTGTGTTTCCTTACTGGACTCTACAAAGATTATCACTTTTTAAATACTTTTGGGCTCTGTGGAATTACTTTGTTCTTGCTGCTCTCTGAAATAAATCCATAATCATGCCTATTCTATTATCCTCTGATTTAAGAACTTAAGTGCATAATCTAGAGCCAAGAGGAAGTGGGAAAAGGAATTAGTTTCTTTCTCCATTTTTTAAAATAAAAATTTAGCAGGAAGCCAACCAAGAGAAAATTGGAGTGTCTTCAAGTTCAGCTGTTAGGTAGGATAACAGACTGGAGGATGGACTGGAATAGATTTTAATCTGTTCTTTGCTATTGCCTAGCCAAATGACCTTAACTAGTCATTTCAACTTTTTTTTTTTTTTTTTTTGAGACAGAGTCTCGTTCTGTTGCCCAGGCTAGAGTGCCACGGTGTCAGCCTAGCTCACAGCAACCTCAAACTCCTGGGCTCAAGCAATCCTTCTGCCTCAGCCTCCCAAGTAGCTGGGACTACAGGCATGTGCCACCATGCCCAGCTAATTTTTTCTATATATTTTTAGTTGGCCAATTAATTTCTTTCTATTTTTAGTAGAGACGGGGTCTTGCTCTTGCTCAGGCTGGTTTGGAACTCCTGACCTTGAGTGATCCTCCCACCTTGGCCTCCCAGAGCAGTCATTTCAACTTTTGTGGTCCCTATTTTTTATCTGTAAAATGAAAAGATTACATTAAATGGACCAATTTGAAGGCCCTTACTGGCTCTAACATTCTAGGGAGACATAGTACACAAACCTCAAAGGCTTATAGAAGAATGGAACTGTTCTAGTTCAGTGGGGGTTTAACATAACATATTAATACAAAGATCATTAGAAGTTGGAATAATCGCGAGGTGATGCCCTTCATTTTCCCCTATGTAAAGGTGTCTCACTCATGGGGTTCCTGTGTTCAGAGCTATTACACAGGCAAGTAAAAGAGAAAACAGCAGGAAAGAAAAAAAAAAGTACTTTATATAGTAAGCATAGAGCAGTGCTAAGTACTTTGTACAAATTATCTTGTCATTTTCACAACTCTGTAACGTAGACATTATAATCCCCTCTTGTGAGAAGAGAAAACTGAGGCCTGGGAAGGTTAAGTAAGGTTATGTAAATTGTCTAAGATTACAGGTCACACAAAAAGTAAGTTGTGTATCTCACATTCAAATCCAGATCTTTCTGATTCCAAAACTCTATTTAAAATGAAACAAAGCATTACAAAAAAACAAGAACAAACTTCACTCTCCCCACCTTGGATTTACTGCAAACATCACTGCAAGTGGTTCTATAAAGGATTCTGAGTGACAGGCATGAGGGGAGAAATGTTGCCTCATTTTTGCAGTAGGAGTGATTCTTGGAGGAGATGGTCTTTTAATACCCATTTCAAGTTTCCCTTATTGTTGCTGAAGGAGGTATCTTTAGAGTGTGACCATATCATCACCATCATCTTCATCACACATGAAGTAGGGTGTATGAGCCTAGTCCCCTCCCCCCATTCTGAGACCCATTCTGTGAAAATTGCCCTCTTTTGCTGCTTGGGCAAATGCAGATGGACTGACCTTCAGCCTGTGACGAGGAGTTGTCAGTGGATGGTGGAGAGATTGACAGCAGGAGGAAGAGTCTGGAAAAAGGCACGTTCTACAACCTGCCTGCTGTACCTGTGCGGGAGGCAGAGATCCCCTGGCTCGCAGCAAGTTTCCAGGAAGTGCCCTCCAGCTGGCCCTGACTTCTGACCCCTTCAGGGTCTGGCTTGACTGGAAAGTACATGATGTGGCCTGGGCAGGCCATGCAGGAAAAGCACCATGTCCCCAGAGATTTGGAGACTTTGGGGACCACCCCATGCTTCCTATGTAGCAGCTAGATTTGGCATGATACACTTCAGGGAGCATCAGGATCTCCCGGAGCCCCACTCCTGAAATTTCTTAGGCAGTAGTTCTGGGCTGGGGCCCATACTTCGCATTTCTAACAAGTTCTCAGGCAATGTTGAACCACTGGTATGCTAAGTGGAAGGTTCCCTGGCCCATCTGATGCGTGGAGAGCTGCAAGAAGTTTCACGCAGGTGTGTGTGAAGAGAATTGGAGGCACCTGCTTCCATCCACAGAGCAGAGCTGGCTGAGTAGGAAGAAACCATGCTCATATAAGGTATTGTCACCTGAGAGCATCACTACTATTACCTGGCCCTTACTGGGACAGAGTGACTCTGCTCTGTGCCCCAGCACTGCCCCCAAATCCCTCACCTTCATTCATTCTTAACCCATCTCCTACCTGCCGTCTAAACCACTGGAGGAAGTTGAGAGTGATAAAATTGGTTGGTTGACTAGTGTTAACTAGTCACTTGCACTCAGCTAGTAGGGTATAAATATATATACTTGGAGGTGTTTCTGCAATAGCAGGGTGTGACTCACTGGGGGCTGGTCCTCTCTGTCATGGGCTGTAGTTGTAGCAGCCAAATATTTCTCACATCAGGGAGAATATATGGAGGCACTTCATGTAGAACTTGAGAACTGGAAGACAACCAGGGACAATTTGGTCTAGCGTCCAACTGCCTAGGGCTGGGGCGCTGGCCCATACAGGGAACGATGCATAACTTTGGTCTTAGGAATAGCATGTTCTTCTGAATTAGTTGAGAATATTTGATCTCAAGTAACAGGAAACCAACTGAGCAATGGTAAAATGGAGATGGGAATTTATGAGAAAGTTGGGGGAAGGGGGGCTCAAAGAGGCAAAGGAAAGCAGCTGAGCCTCAGGAAGGAGCTGGGACCAGAAAAGGGCAAAGTGTCAGGAATCCAAGGAAGCCTCTCTGTGCCTGTCATGCACCTACTTCATTTGTCTGTGTCTACAGACCGGCTCTCTCTGCAGCTAGTGGCGTGGTGGAGAGGAATGTGCCGCAGCTATCTGGGTCCCATTCAGAGGGGCATTTTGAATCTTCAACCCCATGGACAGGGTTCTCACTGGTCCAGCTTGGGTAATAGACAGTGTTAATTATATTACTGGTCCCAGTTCTTTTTTTCAAAGAATTAAATATCCACAATCTTTGCATAGCCTCTTGGTGGCTGGAAGGCAGTGTGGAAACTGTTATAGAATGTTGGGAGAATGGCAACTCATGTTATGTCCTGGCAAACATTTTGTAAAACTGTTGCCTGTGGAATCTGGAAAGCAGAAAGTGTTTTAATGAGCTTGAGCATCACGTTAGTCCATTTTAAAGCCGAATTTGAAACTGATCTGGTTGCTACCTATTACATTTGATAAAGTAGTATCAGAAAGAGATTAGCTCCAGGAAAGCAGGTTTACGAACAGTTTCAGATGGATATAGAGATCCCAGAGATTTTGGGATTTTCAGGGTTGAAAAATGAAACTGCTTCTGTTTCAAATGTGTGGTCATTAGACCACAACCTTAGGATGGAAGCCAAATTCAGAGCACTGCCATTAAGACACAATTGCAGAGCAAATCAAAGTCACGATTGTTGTTAATGCTTCTGAAAAGACAGGAATTACTGAGTAGACCCTTGTAGCTAGACAGAAGCATTGTGAAAAATATTAGGGACATGGGCCCACCTAAGCCCCATGGGGCAGATGCTAATGGTGCCCTGCACAGATTCCCTTGACCAGGCGGATGCTCTCATGCTTCAGCTGCTGCGGGTGCTGGCTGCTAACGGCTCACACCTGTCCTCCCTTCCACACGCTTGCACATAGCCAGCTACACCTGGCCTGACCTCCCTTCAGCCTAATGTCCCATCATCTAGTGGCCTTTCCACAAATAATTCCCAATGATTTCAAACTTAGATTAAGGCAGCATTTTAAATGGAAACTGAAAGTAGCTCTAGAAATTAAATGGTCAGTGAAGCGTGGAAAGGTGGCTCCTCTTTACATATTTATTGAATATATGAGATCCCAGAAAGACAGTTCTACAGCATTTAGCAAATTTACTCTGTGTGATAAAAATAATGCTCGAGTTGCTGGCATCATCCTTTCCTCCATTTTCCACGGTATTTTTGCTGAAGTTTGAATGAGAATAGGAAAAGTGCCGAATATTACATTATACACGAGACTTATCAGAAAGCCAGTGCACAAAACCTCGATGACTGTAACAAAAGGTAGCTGATAAGAATAGGAAGAAAGGGGAGTCATTACTGCCCAAAATGTCTTGACAAGTGAATGTGGCTGACCTTCTGATGCAGAGCTCTGAAAATTGTAAAAGGGGATGCAGCCTCCTGAAAACACGTGAGGCTCTATTCAGTCTACAGCAGTGGCTCTTTTTTGTTCTGATTGTGCCACTGGCTCCATGGCTCTCTCACCACTTTTCTCCCAGTAGCAATCGATGTGGAGGAAGGCCATGGCTCCTAGGAGTCCCCAAGCATGGACTATCCAGGGCCTTCTCAAGCTGGTCCCCAGTAGCCTCTCTCTCCAGCCTCTCTCGTGACTCTCCCCGACCCAGGTACCATCTTCTCTCCTGTCTTGGCCATTGGAGTGCACGATATGGCCATGAGTGCACTATACCACACCATTCACCCATCTTCTCTGTGGTCCAATCATTCATTGGTTCCAAAGATACCTAATTTAATCCTTTAAATGGAGCAAAGTGATACTTCTTCTGAGTTCTCTTGAAACGCTGCATACACAATACAGCTGTTTTGATGGCTTTGCATTGCATATAGGATAAGATTCAAAACCCCTTCCTGGCTTGCAGTGTCTTGAATTATCTACTTTGGCTTCCTTCCTTTTCATGCATCATTTCATGATTCGTTCCCGTGTCTCATGAAGCTCTAGCTGCACTGGCTTCTTTCTATTTCTCTAAAGCACAGAAGCTCCAGGGCCTTCGCCTATCCTATTCTCTCAACCCAGAACAGGTTTATTTCTATTCTTCATTTGTTTAATTTCTACTCATCCTTCTAATAGCTTAATGACACTTACATGCAGCCTTGCACAGTAGCAAGTAGTGTGTACTTCATAGGCAAGATGCCTGGATTCGTATCTGACTTCTACCACTTACAGTGTTTGATCTTGGGCAATTTGCTTAATCTCATTGGGCTTTAGTTTCTGATCTATATAATGAGAATAACAATGGCAAATACCTCAGAGAGTTAAATGGCTTAAACAGATAACCCAGAGGGGCGGGAGGGTCCAGGGAAATGGCAGTGGTGGCATAATTTTTTGATTTCTTCGAGTATCATTATAAAGTTAAACAGCAATTAGGTAGAAAAAAAGCTGAAGCCCTCCAAAATCTATGGTCAACATTTACAACAAACTTAATTGACAAAGTATCCTCGTGAACATAAATATGAGTAGGTGTGGACAAACCACCTGCACTGCAAGACCCGAATTGTACCAACAACTGTGCTGGAGAAAGCACGGGAAGTGATGGGGCATCTGATGTATGCCACAGTCCCCCAGACAAGCACGTAGGTGTCCCCCGGAAACCTCAGTGGGCAGACTGCAATTGCTAACCTGGGAGAAGATTTGCAGACTCTGCTCCTGGTGTGTGCAAGTGGTCAGATCAGAAGGGGCCTGACAAAACTCCTTCCACCAGACAAACTCCCATCTAAGATAAAGCCCCACAGTGAGTAGAAACTGCTGGGAATAAGATCCAAAGTGAGCAGCATGAAGTCAATAGAAACAAAGAAAAAACAAAATCCCTCGTGAAAGTAGGGGAGGAGACCAGAGCTAGGAGAAAGGAAGAGAGCATGTCATGAACACTTCACAAAGACAGCAGAAGAGGGAGCTCTAGAACCATGGATTTAGGAAAAGAACCAAATTTCATAGAAAAAATGAACAACAAAAATATTGATATCAAATTCTATAAAAATATGTTAAAAATAAAAAAAACAGATAAGGAGCACAATAACATTTCAACAAACAATTAAAGTGTGCCAGAAGGAACACATTTACAAAGCTGATGGGAACATATTCTCACGTATGTAGAGAAAACGAGAAGAGTCCCCTACCAGCATGGAGATGCATCTGCTAGAGAAGGTGTTCTGTGCAGGAGCTCGCAAAGGAACTTGTGTGTCTTTTCTCATCCTTTCCCTCATGCAGAAGCAGGAGGAGCCAGCTGGGTGCCACGCCTGCCAGAGGTTTAGCTCCAAGGAACTAACTGGAGCAGTGATTGCCATCCAAGACAATCCAGAGCAAGAAGCATGATCTTGCATGAATGATGGAGCCAAGAACCTAGACTAGAGCAAAGAGTGTAAGAGCCAAGCAGAGTTCAACCAGGTCAATAATCAAGCAGTACAACAGCAAGCAGGAAGTGATTTGGGAAGGTGTTCACAAATGGTTTTGAAGCCCTTTCAATCCTGATTTAATGGTCAACACATGGGCAGGCCACAGACCCATACGTTGGTTTAAAGTTACAGAGTATACAACATCCATGGATCGATTGGTGCCTAAAAAGGGGCAAGAATATTTTGAAGCAGAAGAAGACCCCTAGCCTAGCAAGGGCTTGGGGATTTGAGACGTGGAAACCAGCCTAACTAGGTGCATCTGCAGAGGAGGTCTCTGCCTCCTTAAATCCACTCTGAGTCCCCTCTCCTACCCTTCCATCTCACCTGCTCTAGGTCTCCCACTTTAGTAATTACACAGCATCAATCCTCTACCCTGTTACTTTCCTCCTGTTCTTACTGCTCTCTGATCCTTCTTTCCCTTCTCATCCACTTAGGACCTATGGCTCTTCACGCTCACTCCCTGGTAAACGTCACTGATGTCAGCCCTTGCCTGTGTTGCACCCAAGCAGCAGCCCTGACGCTGGGAAACCTCTCTATAGGTCAGTAATTGCCCAGTATCATTTTTAAGCTCTGACCTTTCCTAGCAATTCCATCGCCTTTTTTGATATTTCTACTTGGATATCTAAAAGACATCTCAAATCTAACTTAACACAACATCATTGACTCCCTCCCCTTGACCTACTCCTTCCAATCTTCTTAATCTCAATAAACAATGCTGCACTTACTAGTCAAGCCAAAAACTAGTTCTTTTCTTTCCCTCCAACACCATATTGAATCTATCAGTGTACAGTGTGGAACCTATTATGCTGAATCCTTTTTCCCCTCTGCACCTCCACCAAACATCCCTAGGACAAAAATAGCCTTCCAGCTGCTTCTGAAGTTGTCCTCTACTGCAATCCATTTGAACACAGTAGCTGGAGTGATCATTTAAAGTATAGATCAATACTGATCATGTCACTTCACTGCTTAAAACCCTTCTGATCGTGCGTAGAATAAAATATTGAAAGAAGCTTTCATGGGTCTGAACCATCTGGCCAGTTTGCCTCTCTGACCTATTTATCCCCCTTCCCATTATACCCCGGCCACACTGGTCCTCTTCAGGTGGGTAGAAACTGTCAAGTGTGTTCTGACAGTTCGGGACAAAGAAGGAATGAACCTGTGTGCTGTGGAGGAGTGTGTGGTGCTCTAGCAGGGACACCTGACCTTGTCTGGGGAGGCAGGAAGGCTGAGCAGTGAAGGCTGAGCTGAATGGGTAACTATGTGTAGAGCTGCAGAAGAAAGTTCTAGAAAGAAAGAAGAGCATGCAAAGGCCCCTTGTATGATGGGATATGTCTGAAGGGGAAGATGAGTGCCCTGAGTAGTAGGATGTAAGTCAGAGATCTGGACAGAGAACAGATCCTCTGGGATCTTAGAGGGCCACTTCAAGGGTGATTTCACTGGGGTCCAGTTCACTCCTAAGACTATTTATTGCCTTAAGTTCCACCCTTAACAATTCATTCTTAGGGCTTGATCCCAATTAAAATGTGAAAACACACAAGAGAGGAAGTCCCACTTATAAATGAGTGTAAATGATGTCTCTATAAGCGGTTGCATTGGGGGAGGGGTGGATGCTTTCTCTTATGAGACGCCTGAGTGAAAGGAACAGTACTGGGCTGGGGGCTACTTCTCACTCAGGTCCACAGAGGCCCTTTCAGCAATGCCTCGGTGGGAGCAAGGGAACAAAATATCTCCTAGTCACTCCTATTGGCCAATGCCTTCCTCTTCTCCAGAGAGCAGGGACTCACAGATGGGACCTGCGGGTCAGGACCTGGTGGCCCCAGAGCTGCCTCTGTGTGCTCAGGAAAATCAGTGGGTACTCAAGCCAGTGTGACACCGAATGTCTGAGCTTTTCTATTTTCTTAACTTATGGGAAACAAGTTACAGGTATCTCTTAGAGCTCCTGAGCATTTGAAAATGAGAATGACGTTGGATTTGGGCCAAGTTAGCTGGACTGCTGAGCGATTGCAGACAATTATGATTCTGGATCTCAACTTCCTCTTTCTCCCTTTGCTCTTGATTAGTAAACATTTACCTCTTCTTTCTTCTTTGGTTGCTTCTGTCCTTCACTTGCTCTCCTGTGTCCCCCTTACTCTCTGTGATGCCCTTTCCTCTTATTCTGCAAGTGGAATAGCCAAGCAGTTGCTCATTGTCCATCTGTATGTCCCCAGCTTGGCTCCAGCCTTCAATCTCCAAATCTCATTTCAAGTTTGCTTCTCCGTCACCTGCAGGAATAGCTGAGAGCTTCTCCCATTAAGCCAGCCAGACCTGGTGAGGTGTAGACCACTCTTCCCCTCCTATTGCCTCCATATGAATCTATTTTCCAAAACCCAGCTCCTTTACAGGTCTGAGAACTTCTGAGGCCATGACAAAATTCCTGTCTGTGCCCTGTGAAATGGCAGAGGGAGGCTGTCCCGGATGCCCTTGGCCCAGACCCTCCAGTTCAGTGAAATGGGCTGGCAGGAGGCCGACAGCTCACTTTAATGGGCAGGATGTATTTTCTAGTAATTGATCACTTCCTCTATCTAAATGATGGATGTGTATCTCTGCTGAGGCCAATGAGATATCGAGAAGCTGTTTAAGCAGTAAATCTCCTCCCTCACCATTCTCTGGGCACTACTGACATGGCTCAAGTCACAGAGAAATACAAGGCTACCCTTTGCAGGGATGACACTTTCCTCAAAGCCAATTTTCACTTGTTAAATCCTCAGCAGGGAAGGCTTGGGGTGCAGGGCATGGTGTGCGTGCAAGGATGTACAACTTCAGTCCAGGGAGCCTTGCTGCCCTCAGCTCTCAGTTAGCAGGGGGGCCTGACTGGGGTCAGAGTGGGCTTGAATTGGAATGAATTGCATTGCATGAATTGAAATGCGTGGCTTTCGTTCTGCTGTTATTAGTTTTTGGCAAAAAGATATTTATTTGTGGGCTGATTCAGGAGGGATGGGAGAGAGAGACAGAGAGTAGGTGGCAGAGGGAAAGGAAGGCTCCCCATACCCCCACCAAATCCCTGCTCTAGTTTTGGTCCCTGCCAAGCGAGGGTCAGGGGAGACAGTGAGGGAGCTGTTGTAATGGGGGCTCTGTAGGATTCCAGGCTCAAGCGGTTTCCCCTTGGAACCTAGGAGAACAAATGCTGCATGGAATTGCAAAGGGACCAATTCCTCCTTTCTGTAGGGAACCCCACCAGCACCTCCAGTACTGGCATTGTAGGGAATGATATCTTAGGCACAGACTCTGGAGTTTTCATGAGCACAGGACACTAGAAGAGAAAGATTAGAACAGACGTGCTAGTCGATACGTTCAATCTCATTCCTCTGTAACCAGTGCTTACACCCATTATATTACTTGTTTGGGTTTTGTTCATTAGTGAGCTTTGGCCTCTTTTGCTGTCTGGGAGCTCTGACATAGCCTCATTAGCAAGTTGGGAGACACACAGCACCATAGAGGGTCAGACTTTCAGGAGTCTTGGAGAAAAACTCTATTTCAGGGTTATCTAACAAAGGGATTGGCAAACTATTGTGTTCAGGCCAAACCCAGTGTACTACCTGTTTTGGTAAATAAAGTTTAATGCAACACATGCATCCATTTATGTATTGCCTATGGCTGCTTTCACACTACAACAGCAGAATTGAGTAGTCGTGCAGTTGCACAGTTGTGACAGAAACCATATGGCCCCCAAAGGGATAGATGATGTACTGACTTCCACTAATAAAGATACTGAACTTGCATTTGAAGTGTGCATCAGGTAGGAGTAGTATCAAAGTGGGAAATATTCAGGTGTATTTGTTGAAGAGCATGTATTTGAAAGTGACTATTAATATTTTGCGTGGAGGACAGAGAAGGCCCCCAGATTCCTGAGTCCCTCACAAAATGGATGCTTGTTCTAAGCACAATGAGACAGTCACATGAGCCTGTTTCTGAAGAAAGTCTCTTGTCTATTCCACAGACAATAGGAGGACCACCCCAAGTGCCACCTGAATCTAGTGACCACTGACTTATCCCCTACATCATCTGCTTGGTTGGGGGTTGCACTACCCACGTAAAGCTCATACCACCCTGTCTTCTCGCTTCCTCTCCCTGTTCTCTGTGGGTCTTGGAGTGGGGACTGGGTGGCAGTCAATTGTAATGTATATTTATTTCAAACAAGTTTGGCATATTTTGCATACATCCAGTTTCATCAGAGCCATTAGTTACTTTTCTTTTAAGTCAGGAAAGGAGAAAAACTATTAGTGGCATCGTAAAAGGATTTTAAAGCCTCCTGCTGCCGAATTCTAGAAGTCCTTCATTTCAAGGGCATTGGTTTAGACTCTAGTGGTACAGAACGTGACACCATGCCTCTATAATGTTTGCAGCCTAGTTAATAAAATAGGACACAAACAGGGAAAGTATAAACAACACAATTTGAGAGCTGTCAGAGTGCAAAAAGAGAAAGGTGACAAAAGTTTTCAGAAAATTAGAGCAGGCACCTATGTGAATATTTTGACCCAGCCAGGCTGGGCTTCCTGTGTGCCTGACTTCTTTCCACCAACTACACCTCACGCATGTGCTCTCCTTCCTTGAAAATTTCCTCTCTACTCGTCATCTGGCCAAATCCTTCCCATCTTTCAGAGCCCACCTCCCATCTGAAGGCTTCTCCACTGTTCTGAACAACGATGGCCTCGCAGAACTTCTGTACCTGCACTTGAGGGGAATCACAATCTGTCACTGCTTCAAGTATTCAAACATCTGCTATAAGCTACATGAGGAGAGGCCATGACTTTATTTTTGTCCCTCTGCTTCTCAGAAATTGCTCATTTCAAACATAAAATGATCATAAAATCTGTGTTCAGTATATAAGTTGATCAAAATTGCAGAACAGGAAACACGTTGCCAGGTTATTCTTCAGACCCAGTCTGGAAAGAGACGGGAGCATTGACAAGAACAGCCAAGAAGGTCTCTGTCCCATCTGCTAGAGCAAGCTGCCCATTTCCCTCAATGATCCATAGGACTAACCCCTTTCATTTCCCTTACCAAGTCAACCTCTCCTCTCTGGGCCAGTCCTGATTTCAGACAAAAGATGTCCAAACCTAGTAATTTGGTTTCAAATCTCCCCAGATTGGATGACCAGACCTTACACTTGTGCACACTTCTCTCGACACTTCTCCAGCTCATACTCAGTTTCTCTCTCATTGTTCCAATCTTCATCCTCACAGAGATCACCTTCCCTTTTCTTTTACTTTTGGCGTTCACTATGTTCTTTCTTCCTCTATGTCCTTATCTCTGTTATTCAGCTGCACAGACTTGAAAGTGGATGCATTCTCCGTGGACTCTATTTCTTCCTCTCTGTGCATTCTTATCTATTCCCTGTTAATCTTCTTGCACAGGTAAATGAGGTTTTTCTACACAGGGGATATACAGACACTACTCCAAATAAAGCCAGGATGTTAATAAGGAAATATTAATAGTCCTAGGGATACAGAATTAATTCATCACCATGGGCTCTATATGAGTATGACTCTTCACTAGGAAAAGAGATCAACCAGAATCTTGAAGGAGATGTTCCCACAATTTACTACACAAAGAAGTGAATCCCATCAGCTGGAAGGGGTGGGCTGTAGAGGCTATGTGTACTAATGATTGAAAATCAAGATTCTGGCTTCAGATTACTTGGACTTGTTGTGTATCACTGAACAAATTCCTTAATTCATCTGTGTCTGAGTTTCTCTATCTGTAAAAAGGAATAATATTAGTACCTAACACATAGGATGAAATCCATGAATAAAAGAACTAGAACAGGGCCTGGAAAATCACTAGCATTCAATAAATGTAGGCTGTTTTTTTTTTTTAAGTTATTAGTAGATAAAGCTTGGACTTGATGAGGGG
>VBSM01003143.1:10096447-10131818 GCA_008086735.1 Cheirogaleus medius
AAAAAAAAAAAAAGAAGTGGGTTTGATCTTAACCTTAAAGTAAAGACAAATTTTCTACCTGCCTTTCTGCTTGACTAACTCATACTAATGCTACTCTTGAGTTGCAAGTAGGAAGAGCAGAGTTAGCTGGTAGTCAGTGAGACAAGAAAAGACTCTTTAAGAAGTTTAAGGATTGCTGTGGGCTACGATTTAAAGTAGATCTTTCATTTTGAGAGTTGTTTGTTTTATCTTTGTCTTGTTTGTTTTTTAAGTCTGACAATTCTTACACTCTGTTGGCCTACCTGGCTGCTGTCTGAGTGTCCCAGAAAATAGCCCTGGACACAGAGGGCAAGGAGATCTCACAGCCAGTGAAAATGGTATTTCCTCTGGGACCAGGTATTAGAGTTTTCAGAAGTAAACTGCGGAGAGGTTGAGCATAAATGATGTGGGAAATGCACGTTAAACAAGACTCGATTGCCCATTTCTCAAACAGCTTAGTGACAATATAGTTGGAATTTTCCATTTCTGCCAAAGTCTTTCACACTAAGCATCTTGAACAAGAGTTTATGGGCATCACTCCTGTAGATTTATTTCATTGCTTGCAAGAACATCCACTTTTTAAAATGCTGGGCAAAGGGGAACTTAGTCTGTGAAACAGGTGTGCCTGCTTGTCAAGGATCATGGCAAAGATAAGGAATCAAATGTCAGGTGTGCAGTTCTCTGGAAACCCTTTCTGTAAGACCATGCTTCATGTTGGCATAGGAACTTGGAGTTTTCGCATTGTAAGTATCTATTTTAGAAAGAATGGTTCCATCCCTCTCTTCTTGCTCCTAAAATAAATACATACACAAACAGACACATCTTTAAGTGAAGTAAAAAGTAATGATCTCAAAAATACTTGCAAGTTACATGAGAAAAAATAGTTACTATTCTCAGTAGTAAGAGAAATTATTATAAATGTTCAAAAATGTATACACATAAGTCACAAATAAAGAAATGCCAATACCCATAAAAATGTTCTAAATGTGACTCTTCACTAATTAAGTAAGACATATACATTTAAACATTAAAATGTACTCACCTACTTTGTTCCTCCAACAATTTTATTTCTTAGAATCGTACTCAAAAGAATTGAAAGTAGAAACTGAACATTTGTACACTCATGTTCATAGCAGCATTATTCACAATAGCCAAAAGGTAGAAGCAACCCAAGTGTCCACAGATAAATGAATTGATACAAAGTGTGGTATATTCACATATTAATAATAGAAAATTGAAGTCTTAAGAGGGAAGAAAATTCTGATGCATGTTATAACATGAATGAACCTTGCAGACATTATGCTAAGTGAAATAAGCCAGTTACAAAAAGACAAATACTATATGATTCTACTTATATGAGGTACTTAGAGTAGTCAAATTCACAGAGATTAAAAGTGGAATAGTGGTTGCTAGGGACTGAGGGGAGGGTGAATGGGGAGTTAACTGTTTAATGCATACAGAGTTTCAGTTTGGAAAGATGAAAACTGTTCTGCAGATCAATGATGATGATAGTTGCACAAAAGATTAGGGTTGGCTTGGCCATTCTTTGGGCTACCCTCCGGACTTTGATTCTATGGGTTGCACACATTAGGATTTGCAGAAAGATCCAAATACGATGGTCCTCAGGGAATCATATGTGTGTTTGTGCATGTACATCTGCACTAATTTTGTTAGAAGGGGAAATAACTTCTTTTTCCTTTTCTTCTATTGTTACTGTATTTTTTCCTGTCCCCTGCTATAGCATCACTGCATTTCTTTGAAAGGCAAACAACCTAAATATCCCCAAATGAGATAGGTAAATCACAGTGCATTTCTGCTATGAAATGCCAAGCCACCATTAAAATTATTTATATGAATATTTAGAGGTGCAGGAAAATTTTCTCAATATGTCACTTAGTGAAAAAGTCCACCTAAAATTATGTAACCAGAAGAAGCTGCTTCTATTTGTCAAAAAAGGTAATTTATCTACAAATGCATTTATTATTTTATATCATTACATATATAAAAAACCAAAAATATATGTAAACAGACGGGGGAGTAGGTCTTGCCAGCCATTTAGGGAGAAAAACACTAGAGATTGGCACCACTGAAAACAAAGCAAGCAAGTATTTCACATACAGAAGGGTCAAAATCTCAAATGCCACTAAGATGTCAAATAACAGGAGGATAAGGACCTATCCATTGGTTTTGACAACAAGGGAATGAGACAAGTCATACTCTTATGTTAATTTATTTAAATTATTTAATCAGTCCTCACTCTTTGTTTGAAATTATGACAATCAGTCATCTCTCGAGAATTAGGAAACACTATTTTTCCTCTTGAGCAGGAAGACTTTTCATGATGCAGAACCCAAAATTCCTGAAACATAGCTTCAAATAAGTACAACGTTGTTATCAATTAACTCTACAACATAGAAATCTGGCAGGCACCTTGTCAAATGATAAAGTTAACATCTCCCATTACAGAGTTTGTGGATATCATGTGCCTTCTGATACAATGCACTGAGAGAGTATGGCATCACTTTGGTGGGATTCTTGTGAAAAAATGCAAAAGTTATTACAGAACAGCAGAAAGACTTAAACAAGGGACTGTCTATAAAGTAACTGTCTTGTACTCTTAAAAAATGTCATGAGGGCCGGGCGCGGTGGCTCACGCCTGTAATCCTAGCACTCTGGGAGGCCGAGGCGGGTGGATAGCTCAAGGTCAGGAGTTCGAAACCAGCCTGACCAAGAGCGAGACCCCGTCTCTAAAAAAAAAAAAAAAAAAAATGTCATGAAAGAGAAGGAAAGACTGAGGACCTATTAACCCCAAAGAGACCAACGAGACGTGATGTCTAAATGCAATACATGATCCTAGTCTGTATTTTGTTTGGGCCTCTAAAAGATATTGTAGTTATTTATAAATCTTGGAATAGGTATGCATAGTTATTTTCTGATATAAAGAGAAAGTAGCAATCAGCACTCTTATTCCTGTCTTGAAATTTTGCCCATCCTAACCCTGTAGACGATCCAGCAGAGCACACCACTGCTATACGACTGGGTCACCTTGGTTTACCTCCTATAAATGTATAGTTTGGAAAGAGTGGGCTGTCTGAAAAAGCTTTGATTATCATGTAATCATATGAATTAGGATTTTGAGAATATTTTTTCTCAAAAATATGCCTTATTTGTACATTGGAGAGAGAAATTGCTTTTAAAAATGAATTATAAAGTCTGCATGAAGAAATATAATACTAAGGTAATGGCAACTTTTTACATGCTTAACCACTTTGGTACCAGCGTCGACTACAGTCGATAGCCACAGATGAACGCGCACAGTGACTTTAGCCGACAGCCGTGATATGAAGGCGCACAGCCGAGCATCGACTTTAGCCGACAGCCGTGATATGACTTTTCTAATTTTTCATTTATCAAAATAAAATTGTGAGCATTTAAAAATAATGTAATGAAAACATATATGTATATGTTACCTATTCTGATTTACATTACAAGTAAAGCTGCCTGTAAAGTAAAACAAGCTTTCAGTGCTTTCAAGCTTTCTTTATCACACAAGAGCAAAACGGATTCGTCGTCAATGCACAGCACAAACTATCATGCGGACTATGAATGCTGGCTGTGGGCAAGGTTTCGCGGCCGGTGAGCACATTACCGAAGTGGTTAGTATAAACTACGCACTAGGAGGCTAAGTGCTTTGCCCACATTATCTCATTTAGCTCTCAAAATTCTATAGTTAGTTTTTACGTCTTCATATTTACATGTGAAGATTATAAAGCTCAGAGTGGTAGAATGATTTACTCAAAATCACAAAACTGTTTTAAGTTGACAGAGTTGAGATTGGACTCCAGCCCTTTCTATCACAGGTGAGTCAGGGAAAAGTTATGGAACAGATGCCATGATTCCCTGAGGACCATTGTAATTGGATCTTTCTGTAACTCCTAATGTGTGCAAGCCATAGACTCAAAATCCTGAGGGTAGCCCAAAGAATGGCCAAGCCAACCCTAATCTTTTCCTTCTATTAAAATTGTTGGCTTCACTCACCTTTGACTTTTCCATCTCTGTTTAAGTAGTATATGGAGATACTTCAGGCTATATTCTATTCTCAAGAAAGACTGGAATGGCTCAGGGGGTGCTGTATAGTAAGAAATACAATAAGAAGGAAAGGTAAGATGCTGAGCACACCTTTGTTCTGATGTTTCTAGGTGGTATAACCACAACATCACATTTGTGGATCTCACACTGAATTTCATCCCACATAGGATTTTACTCTCATATATAGGAGAGAGGAAGAAGTAATCTAAAAGTCAAGGACAAGACTCAAGACAGCAGCATCAGCGATCTGGGCAGAGGTATAATCGGCACATCTGCCTCCTAATTCAAGGTCAAGGAAGCTGTCAGCAGCTAGACACTTACAGCCCATCAAACCTAGGAAGAAAGCTAAGGCCGCTTATGGTCCAGTAGAATAATGGCAACTAGAATAATGAAGCTGTAGAATGTCTAGGGTTTTTTTTTGCTGTGTGAGCCAACAGAGACATATTTTATCATCACAATAATTTTGCAGCTGTTAAGGAGATGTCTTCACAGTAGTGTTCTGTACCCCCTAGAAATATCCTTGTACTTTCTGAACATCTTTCGATCTGTGAGTTCCTGTTCTGGGTTGCACTTGGGCATGGCAAGGGAGAGAAGAAGCTCAGGTGTCGTTCCTAAGGATGACTTATGCTTCACAATTTAATTTCCAACACTGTGTTTCTTCAACATAAATCGTACTGTTCCAGTGACAGAACTAGTTATATACCTTTTTCAAATATGTTTTCCCAACTAATGATCCTACGTGGCTTAAAATTATACAGACAGAAAAACAAATGCAGTGGCTTTTAAACTAATGATAAAATCCATGGATAATTTCCTCTAAATAGCTCAGAGATGCGAATGAATGAATCATATATCATTGCAGGAAGCAATTTTGCTCAATGGATTCTACCTGATGGAATCTCAGTGCATTTCAGATTGGGTAAAAGCTTTCAGTTGAAGTGAGACTCTTAAACTGGCTCCAGTGTAACACCTCCACCCTGAGGGGAGACAGCTGTGAATATATTTAGAACTTTCCAATTTCAGGAGCTCTTGTGTTACAAACGTCTCTCTTTTGTGTGCAACAACGTACTTCGTGAAGCTATCCAGTGACATAGGTGGCTTTAAACAATTCTTCTCAAGTTTTATTCCTCTTTCTGGGGGTTGGCTTTCTCTAATGGGTTTCCATCTTGCAATGTCTCAACTACATTTCCACAGAGGTTTATTTCTTTCTGATCTACAAGATGTTACAGACATACAGATGTTCATCAGGAAATCAAGGCATCTTAGACCAAATGGCAGCTCCTGGGATGTTATAGCAGAAAGTAAAAAGTTGCATTCCAGGCCCAGAGAGATTTAAAAAATAATGTAATGCCTTTTGCTTTTTGCTTCTAGCTTGATTGTGTTGGTACTTGTGGGGGTGTATGTGTGTGTGTGTATGTGTGTATGCGTGTGATGGAAATCTTTTCTCCTAACTTGAAGCAGGTCTTAAGCAGACAATTCTATTATCTTTGTCCAAGTGTTATTTTTGCTTGACCCATTTCTAGTTCTTTTCTAGGAGAAGAATAACCAAAAAACTCTTCTGCAGGTAACTTTAAACTTAAGGAAGACTAATGAATTACTTAAAATCAAGCACCCAATCCACATGGACTCAGATCCTAATACATCTTCTAATGATCCTTCCTTTACATTATGGCTACAAAATGTATCTGGCCTTATGCTGTTTTCATCATGACAGTTATGCTTGTCCCTCTGATGAGACCACAGGAGAGATAGAGAGGGTGCTCCAGAGTCAGCACTATCCCCTGCATAGGGTGGAGTATACTAATAGTTGATGTTTGCTGCACTGCAGAATGACTTTGCTCAATATAGACATACAACAGAAAAGAGGGGTTATAGGTGGCATAGTTGCTTTTGACCACCTGATTCACTTTTGGGGAGATTTGGAGCATATAATAGACTCAGCCTGTAGAATGTAATCAAAATTTATTATGAGAAATCATAAAATCTGGGCTTTGGTCCCTTTTCTGACACTTAGCTGGTTAGATGATCTTCAATGACCTCATTTAATCAATGGGGATAACAACTGTTTAGATGCCCTACTTGGCTATTGTAAGGGTGTAATCAATAAAGAATGCAAACAGTTTTGGTGCTACACAAATGCTCACACATCGCTATTGACATTGTCCTTTGGTGCCCTCTGAGACCCTGTAATGACCATAGAGATAATTACATGATATAGGAAAGAAGAGACATAGTAAAGGTGGGAGTAGGTGAAAAGATTGATGGGCACCTGCTTTCTTATAAATTTGTAAGGTGATAAAGAAAAAGGCCTCGAAACAACCAGCATTCTTCCACAAATGCTTGCTTGGCAACTATTATATTCCAGGAATTTTCATGTGTTCTATTAATCATGACAACAATGATAAGAGCCATTGTTTATTGAATGACGGCTATGTGCCCAAATACACAATGTATTGGGTGTGATCCTCCCTGAGTGGGGTTATTATTCTCGTTTTACAAATTATGAAATTAAGCCTCAAAGAAGTTAGTTAACTGCTCTAAGGCCAGTCATGTAACGGGGGACAGAAAGAGCAAAAGTCATGAAGGCATGTGACCTGAGAACAGCACCTGGATCTATGACTCCTGGCTGCCTATCCTACCTGGTACCTTTATGTTCTATGGGACCAGAGGTCACCTCCACATTAAACTCTTTGGTGCTTTACAGCAGATGGCTCTGTGGGCACCAGTTTAGAGGCCCTGCTGGTGAAGCTGATGGCATGTCAGATTAGGGAAGTATTAGAGTCTCCAGGTAGTTTTCTGGAAGTTGTATGGCTTCCGGTGATGGGGCTAATCTCTGGTAAAACTATCAAGTGCAAAATAAATACTACATTTCATCCAATCCTAAGAAAGTATAAATAACAGATGGTAAGGTGACTGGGTTCAGAGAACCAAGTCAAAGGAAGATGACACATACTGCTTTTAGCAATCCAAACAGGAGTATCTGAAGTTTGAGGGTCAATGCATTGGGAAAACTACCACTTCCCAGTCAATAGGGAGTACTCAGGCAAAACCTGGAGCCACCTGAGAGGTCGTTGAGTCACCTTATGAATACTGCCTGCTGGGGAGAACCACCTGCTCTTACAGCCAGTCAGAGGCATGGAGGTGACCCTGATCTCTGACTGGGACAAAGCTGGACCACTAAAGGTCCTCACATGGAGAAGAACTTGGGTCACATATGCAGGTGACAGGCATTTCTAGGACTGAGTGCATGTCTCTTGGACTCCAGAGCAATTCAGACATGACCACCAGTGCTCAGGCTTACAGGACACAATGAAAGGGTAAACGACCTGCTTCCTAGGTGAGTGATGGGATGCCAGAGAATCCGTGGTGACATCAAGCCTGTCTGCAGACACAGGTCCAGGTCTGAGGAAGAGCTGTCTTGCATCTCCATTTCCCCTACAGTTGAAAACAAATAAACAACCAACCGACCCACCCAAAACTGCACCCCAGTGCTTCATTCCATCACATATTTCAAGGCAAGTTAAAACCTTTGCTTGATACACTTCATATGACTTGCATGTACTCTGATTCTTTGTAGCACAGATGCTACCCTTGACAGAGGGTAGGAATGATCTCTATTAAGTTCTGAACAAGGAAACTCATGGCTATGAATCCTGCATGCAGCAGGCAGCTATTCCTCAATGTCTCATTCTACTGAGAGAGAGAAGCAACCATTCTAATTTTTTCAGGCTTCTCTGAACAGGGCCCCTGGATGCCCATGCACAAAAATCAGTTTATTTCAGAATAATCTCTAAACTTCAAACCCAAATGGAAGTTTAAGTGAGAGCCACTGCCTCTCTGAGCTATTGCCAATGATTTAGCATTGTTAATGTACATTTATGGAAGACTGGAAGCTCTGTGTCAGGGCAAGAGGAGAGCTAGGTTCTCATCCCAGCTCTTTCACAAACTCTTAGATTTTGCTGTTTAACTCATCTAGGTCTTAGTTTACTCGTCTGCACAACATGAGGGTTAGATTTAGTCCTCCTGTAACAAGCTGTGAAGCTATGAAGTATAAATTAACACCTGTGCATATTATTAAAGCATTTAGAATCATGGATATGGGTAATATTAGCAATGTTAACTACTATTCATTTGTTCCAGATGTCTAATAGGTATTTAATGCAGGAGTAATACTATTTCTACCATAAACTACTTTTGGGCTTTCTGTATGCCATTTAATAATGATGAACATCTTTGGAATTTTGACTCGAATAATGTGTATGTATGTCACTCCCTATTTAGTTTACAAATTATTGCTGTCATTAGCATTGTATAGGGTATAAAAAATGTTGCAAGTTATTCCTTCCTTTGAGTATAATAGAGTCAAAGAACCTGCCATGCCCCCCTCCCTTGTGCAATTTCTGGTAATCGTGCAATGACCAGTATCATCCCTCCCCCAGTCCTACACAAATGGTTGTCAACAAGAACAACTGTACCCTCCTACAATGCATCCTTTGATTCCGTTGTGAGGGAGAAGATCACAGGCTTTAGTCTCCATCAGTATGTTCTTCTATTAAGAATCTGGGGGAAAAAATAGCTGCAAGTGCTCTTCAAACACAAGGCATCAGAATGACTGATGAATATAGCTCCATCGTTGTTACACCTCCCCTAGAAGAGCTGTGACATTTATATTGAAAAAGGAGCACAACACAGCATGAAATCAACCTTTGTGCAGAATTTCAGCCATTGTATTATATAAATAAAAAGTGTTTGAAACAGCCCAGGCCTGAGTGGGAGCACTTGCCAAGTTAATGGATTGTGCTGAAGGCTGGAAGGAAGAGCAATCCTGAGTGGGGTTTATGTCCTGTGCTTCCGTGGGGGTCAGGTTTGCTTCCCTCCCAGGACCTCCCTCATCTTTAGCCGCATGCCTGGGAGACAGGTTCTGTGTGTGCTTTTGCCTCAAGCTGTGTCTTCCTTTCAGATACAAATTCTTTCATTGTTAAATGCTCACATTATTGTCTAAATCTCCCCATGTGTCTCTTTATCCCAGCCAGACTGTAAGCCTTTGAGGTCACTGACTACCCTTCTACTTCTCTCATTTACCTCTTGACCTCCTAGAAGGGCGCCTGGCATAGAGTAGATGCTCATAAATATTTATTGAATGAACGAACATTTGGATGGATGGATGAGTGAATGAATTCTAATTTTATTTTTAGATTAAATTTTTAAAAATTTGATGCAATATGAGATATACAAAAAGTTATAAAGACTAACAGGATGAATAACTGTGAACTCACTGTCCTGCCTTGCATTGTGAATACCTGGGCCCCTTCCTGCTCATATCTCCCTTCCTTCTCAGCGAAGTCACTGAACTTGCTGTTCATCAATTTTGTCTTTACTCCTTTTATCTTTGCTACATATGTATGGATCCCTAACAAAAACTACATTATTATTTATGCCTGTTTTTAAAATTTGCAAAATATTATCATGTTGTATTTTTCTGAAACTTGAATCTATAATCAAAAGCATATTTGTGAGATAAATGTGTGTTGTTACATATCATTTTTGTTTGGCATCTTGTCTGCTGGAAGGTGTGTAATTATATGAATATATCATAATTTATTTATCCATTCTCCTGTCAATGGAATTACACACAATTCTGCTGGGAGAATTCTTATTCCTGTCTCTATGGGCACCTACAGGTGGGATTCTGCAGAGCGCTTCCTGAGGGGTGGAATTGCTGTGTCACAGGGGATGCATATCCTCAACTTTCCTAGGATTGCTGGATAATGATCCAATAAAGTTGTACCAACTTACACTCTCATGGGTCTGCATTTATAAAACTTCAGTTTTCTAACACTAGTGTTTACCCCTTTAGGTGCTGACTTCTGCCAGAGAATACTTTCTGCTGCAAGCTTGCCTGAGGGTCTCTGAAACATGCTGGTGTCTGTTCAAGTGTAACAGAAGGAATGGCCTGAAAAAGGGTAAAATATTTTTAAAATTGTCTCTTTAAAACTTCCCCCACTCTTCTTGAGAATTCAAACCTGCATTCCTACCCGAGGCCAGTGATCAGAGGGGCAGGGGAGTATCCTTTTTTTTTTGTACCACAGGACACAGCTCAACAGAATTGTCCAAGCAAAGATCATGAGATTATCTTCACTGGAGATGCTATAGTTAAACAGGATTAGCTCAAAGCTGAAAACTCCCTTTAAAAGCTGTGTCTTTCTGCGTATAGGTAGGAAAATGGTACTTGAAGATGTGAGTCTGATATTCTCCTCATTCGCCAGCAAATTAATAAACCTCCCTTTCCTTCTCCTCAAACCACTTGTCCTCATTCTTTTGATGTGGCCTTGGGGACAAGTGCCGAACTTTTGGTGACACAAGGGCTGGGGCTCTGGCCCACAGTGACCTGAGTAGATTATCATTTCGTCACTGCTGTTTAATGAGCTGAAGCCACCATGCTTCCTCAGTGTCAGAAGTATTGGAGTTCCTTCCTCCTAACCCTCAACTGTCTACAGTCCATTTATTGTTAACACAGGTTCCACTAAAATAGAAGTTTGTGTAGGACTAAGGCCTTTGGCCTCCTAAAAGTTTGCTTAAAATTCACTGATGTGAGGCAGATTGATTAATAGGAGAAAAGGCATACAAATTTATTTAACCTGTATACATGGGAACCTTCAGAATGAAGATCCAAAGATGGAGAGGAAATTGTCCATTTTTAAAGTTAGGTTCAACCAAGTATGGAGAGCAGTGTAGAGATATGATTGGACAAAAAGGGTATGATCTAATGTTAATAGACTGAATAAGGAAACCTAGTAAATCTTATCTGTCTAGATTCTTCCTGACCTCTTGGAGCATGCATTCCTTCCTTCTGGGTGAGGAGCAGGACCTTCGCTGGAATGGGGGTCTTAGGACCTACAGTCAAACAAGGTAGGTCAGATAATTTTTTTACAGCCAGTTTTTACACAGAATAATTTTAGGTTTTATTGCTGGCTTTTGGGAAAAGAGGTTCTGGCTTTTGTGGCCTGCCTTGGGGAAGAGGGATTCTAATTTCTATAGCTAGCCTTGAGGGAGAATGGGACTGAGAAGCAGGAGGACCGGAGGTCACAGAAAAACTTTTACTTCTGAGGCCTTCATTCTGGGGTGCTGTTTTCTGAGCCTCAACAGTTGCCTTTAATGGCAAAGAGTTACTTTCATCTAAATGTGATCTGTGTTAGCAGGACTGACTGTGACCCTTTTCATATGCTCCTGGTCTCCTTGTGTCCTGACACCCTGACTATCCCATTACATTGTAGGATCATAGCACTATAAGGTGACCATATTACTGCTAAGATACTGTGGTTTTGGTAATGGTAGGTTTCAGCTTAATGGCTGCTAAATGCAATTTTATTAAATCCCACACCGCTTCAGAATAGAGGGTATTAGAGCAAATCCGGCTATGCAGTGTTTAAGCTACATTCCAGAAGGGAAACCTATGTTAGACAGTCATGTAAGTAAGGATTTGCTGCCCATTGTGATTTGGAGCTGAGGTGTTTTTCCCCCTTCTCTGAGTTACTTTTTCCCTACAAATGAGATGAGCATTCATTGGAGGTTTAAACACTTTTAAAAACATTTTTTCTTGATGTTTATACTTGGCCTTTTTTTCCATTTAGGATTTGAAATGGTTAGTACGTTTTTTGGCTTGTTTGTTTCTAATGTAAACTTTCTTCACAAAGAACAGAATCCATATACAAAGTGCACCAATAACAAACATGCAAATTGATGATGTTTCATGGAGTAAATGCTTTCTTGCAATAGCAGGTCCAGAAATGGAATATTACCAGACCTCAATCCCCCTTATGCTCTCTTTCAGACATGTACCCCCACACCTAGGGTAACCACTATCTGTCTATTTTTTTCTCCAATAGATATAATGTATCCCCTAACCCAAACTGCCCCTTTTACAGATGCGTTCAATAAGAGCCAGAGAGATGACATGACTTACCCAAGTCACACGGAGAGTTAGGGAAGAATTAAGGCTTCAGATCGAAAGTCTTTTCCATGACAACAGTCTGTGCATGTTCTGATTAATTAAACTTTTGCAGTATTGTGGTGTAGGAGAAAAAGCTTGACATCTTGGAGTCAGATAAACTTGTCTTATTCCCAGTTTTCCTGTGTATGAGTGGTGTAGCTTTGGCCAAGTCACCTCAGCTCTTTAAGCCTCACTCCTAATTTGTAAAATGGGAGAATAAGTTTCCTGTTAGTGCTTGTGATAATGTGTACAAATCATTTACACAGTGTCTGGCACCCTGAGAGGTCTCAGCAGACAGTAACTGACTTCTCACTCTATGCTTAGCTAGGGATTGGCAATCTCCATTTAGCATCTATCTCATTCATGACAATATTATTTGGTATTAGGTTGATAATAGTAGTCCTTGAAAAGTGTATGGCAAGGATCATTTCTCCTGTTCAGGAAAGGACTCAGCTTAACTTTCATATAAAGAATAAAGTTATATATGATGACCTCTGGAAACACCCTCCTCTCCTCACCTCGGGTCTCAGCAGACATCTGTGGACGGATTGGACTTCCTTAGTCCAAAGGATTCAGAGCTTTAACTTAATTGTCCCTGATCTCAAGGGCCAGTATGGCCCTCAGTGACATCTGCCTAACTCAAATGAGAGGATAATTAAAATGTAAGATAAAAACTATGATAAAGGAGAGACAGGATGCTATGACAACACAGAAGGTGCTCAGGGCTCTGTATTTGTTCATCAGGTGTCCTGAAGAGCCCAGGTTCCTTCCAATTAATGATCCAAACATGCCATCCAGCAAAGCTCCCATTAGCCAGGGATCTAGTCTCACTTGACACTACAGAGAATTTGATAATTACATTCCCACTGAGTCATTAATAGCTGACTAGAGTATCCTATGCCACCTGTCTATGGAGTTAGTTTCAAAGCATGCATTTCAGGTGCTATCCTAGTGATATGGAGAGCAATCTTTCAGTGGGATGGGAGGGCATTTATTACACAGACACTATATTTCAACTTCTGGCCACTGAGACTGAAGACGAGCCTCTTGTTTCAAGACACTCTTCTTTTATGATGATCCACCTGCCTGGACACACACATAATACACATATATGAACATGCATGCGTGCACACATGTGTATATACACATACACTACAAGAAACCAGGGCCTCAGGCACAGTGGTTCATCAATCCTCCCTCATTTCATAGTGTTAAATACTGCTTGATTTCTGCCGGGGAGATCAGTACTAAAAATTAACACACTGGAGCTTTTCAGCCTAACTCATTTTCTCTCCACTCCTAAAAAATTATTTGAGAGAAAATTATAATACACATTAAATAATTTATTTCCTGGGCAGATCTCAGACTGTAAGCATTTTTAAGTTGCTAATTTTAAGAAAATAACTGTGGAATTAGGGAAATGTTCTCACTAGTCAGTAATTATTTCACTTAGAACATATTAAATAGATTTTAAAAGAGTGAAATAAAAAAGAGGTTGTTAAGAGTAAAGAGATCCTAATAGGAATTGGTTTTATGGGCCAGTGTGTTCATTTAAAATAGGAGCAGAAAATGAATTTGTGGGGAAAAGTCTGATCTGGCTGGATTCTCACTAACACCCCTGTGCAGCCTTAAGTTGAGCTTGGGCTGCCTTTTAACAAGAAACTGGTGACTTGTATTTATATCAAAGTTTGAGAAGCACTGTGCTAAACAGCTTTTTGTTATTAAATATTTTTTGTACTAGGATGACTTTGCTCATGCCATTCCCATTGGCCGCAGATGGCCTTTGCCCAGCCCTGCCTGTGAAGTCCTACATGCTACATAAGAATAAGCAAAGAGAGATTCTTTTATGACCTTCCTCTTCAATGAACCCTTCTTTGATCATTCTTCTCTTTTCTCTGAAGCATGTATATATGAAACATTTGGGTAGCACTGAACAAAGAGTGGAATCATGCCTTGACCTGTCATATTCCCTCTCCCACAGGAGGGGGTAAAGTGCAGTGGTTAGTACCGTGAGCTTTAGAGCAGATGGCCAGGGTTTGAATCCCAGAAATTCCACTCACTAGCCAGCGACCCTGAGCAAGTTACTTAATCTCTTTGTGTCTCTTTTCTCATATGTAAAATAGTGATGATAATGATAGCACCTATCTCTTGGATTGCTATGAGGATTTGTTGACTATTACATGTAAGGTACTAACAACAATGCTCAGGACATAGTAGCACTTGAGAAATGATGCCTTGGTAATTTCAAGGGCAGAAAGTATATTATTCCCCTTAAAATCTCATCCGGCCCTGGTACAGTCCCTGATACACAAAAAAGTGCTCAATTAACAAAATGAATGATTGTGACAACAACCATTTAGCTCATCAACTGCGGAATTTTATTTCTTACTATATTTCCACCAATGGCCAATAAGACTGCACATTCTCTAGGTCCTACCCATATTTTATTCCACTGGAGACTTTTTGGTTTGTTTTAGAGAAACTTTCAGTTATTACATTTCAGATATTACTTTCTGTAGAAGGAAAACAAAGACAACAGCAGCAGCAACAACAACAGCAACAACAAAACCAGGATCTATTTATTTCTTGCACTTGGGAGCCAAATTTTTAATCTTTTATTTGTGGGCACGCCAGTCCAGAAGCAGTTGAACAAAACCATTTGATCCTCTTCTTCTTTAAATAACTATCATGTTACTGCCCTCCTGTCCCCTGATCAACCTCAAAGTCCTTTAGAATGCCCACAAGTGGAACGAAATGTGCATTTTAAGTTATATTTTCATCCACAGGGTTTACAATTGCAGTCAATACCTTAATGCTGGCAGGGAGAATTGTATCAGAAGGAGAAGTTATAATTTTACTCCCCTCCCCTCTGGGAAAGACTATTTTCCCATCCACTGAGCTGAGAACCGCAAAGACCAAGAGCCTTGCACGCGAGGCCATTTAGGAGGAAAACAGTCTGCACTGATTTTCTTGTAGATCACACGAGGCTCAGCAACCACACTCCTTCGTCCTTCCTGGGATTAGGACAGACAGGTGCAAGGAGAAAGCTAAAAAGCACTGGAATTATGCTTGAAAATTATGAATGATCATATGGATAAATTTCTATATTAAATTTATTTCTTTATTGCTTTTACTAGCCAATAGGTTTTATTTTATATAAAGTGTTTAGAATGATGTCTGGCACAAAATAAAAACTTAATAAATATTGTCTAGTTTCTCTCTATATTATACAATTGCCTAGTAATTCATTCTTTTTAAACATTCCGTGTTCATTGTAACTTCTATTTTGCTTTTCATTTTCTTCTCAAAACTCTTTATGAGGAGGGGAAAAAAAGATACTGACGCCATGTGTTGAAGGAGAAAACAGAAACCCAGAAAGATAGTAGGAGGATGCGGAACAGAAAGCAGAAAATGGTTTTCTGACTCAGGGAAAAGGCACTTTTTACTCTCACCCAAAGGCTGGAAGAGTGCAGGGCTTGATGGGTCCAATGATGACTTTTACCATTTTCCTAAGAGTGTTCTGTTTTCCCTAACTGATAACCATGTCCATAGCTGCTATGGTTTGAATTTTTGTCCCTTTTAAAACTCATGTTGAAATTTAATTGTCATTGTCTATAATTATAGCAGATAAACCAAACTTTAAATCAAAATGGTAAAAGAGACAAAGAAGGTTATTATATAATGATAAAGAAATCTATTCAGCAAGATGATATAATGATCCTAAATATGTATGCACCCAATATTGGAGTACCCAGAGTCACAAAACAGATTACCAAACCTAAAGAAAGGGATAGACAGCAACAAATAATAGTGGGAGACTTCAACACCCCACTCACTGCATTAGATGGATCATCGAGACAGAAAATCAACAAAGAAACATTAGACTTAATTTGGACTTTATACCAAATGGACTTAACATACATTTATAGAACATTTACAGAACATTCCATCCAACAACTACAGAATATACATTATTTTCAACAGCACATGGAATATTCTCCAAGATATACCACATGTTAGGCCACAAAACAAGACTGAACAAATTTGAAAAAACCAAAATCATATCAAGTATCCTCTTGGACCACAGTGGAATAAAGCTAGAAATCAATATGAAGAGGAACTTCAGAAACTATACAAATACATGGAAGTTAAGCAACACATGCCTTTATAATATTTCAATGAAGAAATAAAGATAGAAATTAAAAAAATTTTTGAAGTAAATGAAAATGAAAACACAATATACCAAAATTTGTGGGATCCCGTTAAATCAGTGCTAAGAGGGAAATTTATAGCATTAAATGCCTACATCAAAAAAGTAAAAAGATCACAAAATTAACAACCTAATATTGCACTTCAAGGAACTAAAAAAACAGGAACAAGCCGAACACATAGTTAGCCAAAGAAAAGAAATAACAAAGATTAGAGTAGAACTAAATAAAATAGAGACCAAGAAAACAAAAACAAAAACAAAAAAATACAAAGGACCAACAAAACAAAAAGTTGGTTCTTCAAAAAGGTAAACAAAATTGATAAACCAATAGCTAGACTAACCAAAAAAAGAAGAAAGGAGACCCAAATCCTTTTAATAAAGGGGTTTGTTCTGTGAAGTTTGGATTTGGTTGAGGCGCTGCATTTAGGGATCTGGGGGGGACACATGTGGCCTTGAAGCTGCATGTTCCCCGCCTTGGTCTGCACAAGTCCATTCCTGCTATTAGAAAACAAACTCATAAAGCTGGGTGTACATTCAACATGATTAGAGCCCCTTATTCTCATAACATATAGAGAACTTCTGGGGCAGTAGGTTGGGCCAAGAAAAGCCTTGGAGAAGTATGTCCACACGAACAGAAACCAAACCCAACTTTGATAGACGATTAGGTTAGGAGTTGGGGCTGGTTTCTGTAAAGTTGTGATATTAGAAATTTGGTCTTCGGTTACCATTCCTTCAACCAACTAAGGGCTAGTGCCCAGTGCTCTAGATATTCCCATCATGGTGCCTACAAGTGCTAGGTCTCCAATTTATGATTTTAATGTGCCCTCCATCAAAGCTCCCATGGCTCCCATGCTTTATTCTCAGCTGTTGGAGAAGATGAAAGATCCGATACCATTGTTGCCACCGAGCCATTTACAGCTGACCAAAGTTTCCTATTTCACCTCCCTGAGGGATATTTGCCTTTAACCATTAGGGGTTTCAGGCTCTTTTCTGACATAGAGATTTCATAGGAATATTTTAATGCTGGGGAGAGAAGATTCATGTCTCACAGACACTTTGCTTTCCTGTATACACACACATGCACACGTATACATGCACAGACACAGATAGGCACATGTAAGTACAGGGAGAGAAATCACTGGAGGAAATGGGAACCTCAGCCATAGAGCCTAATAAATCCTGTCTCACATTATCATGGTCAGTTCTGCCTTATTTGTGCAGGAAGATCAGGTTTCTCAGTCCAACACTTGTAAATAAAATAATTAATTTTCCTGACAGATCTGAGACGTTAAGCATTTTTAAGCTGATAATATATAATAAAATACCTGTTTAATTAGGAAGACCTTTGTCATTACCAAATAATTATTATATTTAGAACATGTAAAAATGACCTTTTAAAGAGGGAATTAAGAAGATGTTGTTAAGAATTTTACTGGATCTAATAAAAGTTTTCAGTTTTATTGGAGAGGAATAAAGGGCCCTAATTAGAATTAGTTTTAAGGGCCTCTAAGTCCATTTTAAATAGAGGCAGGCAATAAATTTGAGGGGAAGGCCGATCTGGTTGGATTCTGCCTAACTGCCCCTGTGCAGTATTGAGTTAGGTTTGGACAATACAAAGCCAGCACCTGTCCTACCTCCTTTCCCACCTGCCCCCTCCATCACCCCAGCTTCAGCTCATCATTGATAGGTTTGCTAATCCCCACCTGCACATCACCCTAGTCAAAGCCACCCTGAGTTCCTGCCTGGATTAGTCCCACAGCTCCCTAACTACATCTCTCACCCATTTTTGCACCACCTACCCATTCTCCACACCATGGTTCAGAGGAAGGCCCTCTAATGACCACCTATATCTCTTGGGATAAAAATCCCATGTCATTGCTGTGGCTCACAGCACTCTGCGTGGTCTTCCACCACCTACCTCTACCTGCGCATGCCACAGCCGCCCCTCTGGGCTCCATTGTCACTGATCTTTGTGGTGTCTGGACAAGACCTTGCTCTGCCTCCTCAGGGCATCTGTGCTTTCTCTCTGTTTGAACGCCTTTTGTCTCCCACTCCCACCCTGCTCATCCTACAGAGCTCAGCTCAGTCATCACTCTTCAGGGAAGCCTTCCCTGACACCCTTCCCGGATTGTATCTCCCTTTCTTCGCCCTGGTAGCACCATGCGCTTCTTTTTTGTAATATGTGGCTCTTGTAATTTTACGTTTATCTCTCTGCTTTGTTTTTTTAATTGACAAATTATAGATGTATATATTTATGGGATACAAAGTGGTGTTGTGATTTTTGAATATAATGTGGAACGGTTAAATTAAGCTAATTAACATATTCATCACCTCAAATATTTAACCATTTTGTGATAAGAACATTCAAAATTTACTCTCTTGGTGAAATTTAGATGTATAGCTCTCAATTATTAGCTATATTCACGAGGCTGTGTAATTTATCTCGCAAAAAGAAAAAAAAAATCAAATGTATTCCTTTTGTCTAACTATGGCTTTGTACCCTTTGATGGTCATCTCTCCATTTCTCTCACTCTTCCCCCACCCTCCAAGAGTTGAATTGTTTTAGATTCCACATATAAGTGAGAGCATGTGATATTTGTCTTTCTGTGTTTGGCTTATTTCACTTAGCATAATGTTCTCTAATCCCCTCCATGTGTTTTTTGTTCTTAATTAGTTTTGAAAGAACGATTAAGAGTATACGTTTGTGTGAAAATAGTAACCCAAAAAAGAAAGAGTGAAAAAGGAGGAAACTATTATGATAACTATATAGATAAATCTAAGTAAGTATTGACTATAACCATAATATTCTCTAGAGCTAGTATTACCAAAAATAGAGGATTTTAAAAAAGCTAAATTTAAAATACTAGACACCAATAAAATGAGAGATATTGAGGTATAATTTTAGTGAAGGTCTTTTAAGCTCCTTATTTTGTTAGGAGGTTAGTGATTCGCTCTTAACTTTCCAAGGGCAGGCATGCATGCTAATATTGAAGAATAACCTCTGAAAGCACAGAATATAACACTGATATAACTTTGCAATTGACTGGAGTAAAAGGGAAAAATAAAGAAAATTCCACCCATCCAAAGGATGTGGGAATGGAGAAGATAAAAAAAACAAAAATCATGGTAACATAAAAGCCAAATATAACGTGTAGAACTTGATTGAATTCTAGTTTGAAAAAAACAGTAATTGAATATTTTTTTTGGACAATGGGGACATATGAATATTAATATTAGATGATATTAGGTAACAATTATAAACTATTATAAGTTTAAAAATGGTGCTTTAGATATGTAGGAAATGCCCTTAAATTTAAGAGATGAATTTTAGAAGATGAACTCTGAAATACTTATAAGTGACAGATAACTGCAACTTACCTTGAAAAGGTGGCCATGCAAATCAAATAAGAGGCTGTAGGCCCGAGGGCCTATTTCCACACTAGAAATGGTAAGTGACTCTTTATTATTATTCTTTGCTCCTGATGACTTTGCACATGCCATTCCCATCAACTGCAGATGGCCTCTGCTCCCAACCTCCACCTGTGAACGCCTACATGTTACATAACCATGAGGAAAGAGAGATTCTTTTATGCTCTTCCTCCTCAGGGAAACCCTCTTTGGTCAACCATCTCCCTTCTCTGAAGCCCACATGTATGAACCATTTGGGTAGCACGGACTGAAGAGTGCAATCATGCCTGCACCTGTCGTATCCCTTCTCGCACAAGAAGGGTGGTAAAGTGCAGTGGTTAGTATCATGAGCTCTAGAGAAAATGGCCAGGGTCTGAATCTCAGCAATCCCACTCACTAGCCAGTGACCTTGAGCAAGTTACTTAATCTCTTTGTGTCTCTTTTCTCATATGTAAAATAGTGATGAAAATAATAACACCTACCTTATAGGATGTTAGGTGGATTCATTGAGTAATGCATGTCAAGGACTTACAACAGTGCCTTGCTTTTATTTTCTTAATGAGGGTGCTTAGCATACTGTCTGGAATATATTAATAATTAGTACTATCTACACGGTAACTCCTTTTATACATAATACAGTTTGCAATTACATAGAACTTCAGGCTTTTTGAACCGTTTGTGTTATCACTTTTATTATTTAACTTTTCACTTTCTCCCACTAATACTCATAAAGAAGGGAGGGCAGGTATTTGCTCTCTGTTTTCGGTCAGAAAGCTGAGGCCCAGGATGGTTAAATAACTTATCCCTGGTCATCCATCTGGGGATGGCTGAGCAGAATTTGGTCTTCTGACTCCTGAGCCTTTAATTTCTGGCCCAAGAGTGGGAAGGGCAGTGAATTGGTCAAGGGCAGTGATTAATTTTCTCACTTTCCTGAGGATACTTTGTCTTACTTGGCTAATGGCCATTCTTAGAGCACAGACCAGGGCAACCACCTGGAGGCACCAATCTCCGTTTCAAAAGTATCAGTGGAAAAGTTTAATGCATTTAGAGCAACAGAGCGAAACATAAAAGATTGGGCTGTGTAGGTCAATACTTCCAGGCGAATGTTTATTCCATGATATGATAGTTACAGGTACTTACAGCATAGCATAGTGACCACCTGGGGAGCCAATTAATGACAAAAGTGAGAGCAGATCCTTCCATGGTGACCTGCTGTTCTGAAAAAATTTTGTTTTTTATACATAAATGATCTAATTATTTCTGGAATCTATTAAAGTTATCACTTGGTTCTGTAAAAACATGTTACTATGAACATTTAGGAAGCAATCTCAAATCAAGCAATACTGACATTTAGATGCTTCTTATTAAACAAAGAAAATTTCAATTGCCCCTAATGCAATGATCTTTCACAATCTACTATTGCTATTACTACTATTATTATCAATAATACTAATTTTTACAATGTGAGTATAGCACCTTGCCATTTAAAAGAGTCTTTGCATAAGCTGTTGAACTATATCAGATTCATATAACCCCCCTGTATATAAGTTAGATTAGGAATCAATGAGATTTTTTTTGTTTTAAAAGAAAGGCAGAGGAGTTTTATTACATTGGCACAAATGGAAACTAAGCCAGTAGATAAAGAAATAGCCTCTGAGAGGAGAATTTATTTTGTTTTGGTTTCTGAATCTGTCTCAAGTGGTTTCACTTTCCATTTCTGTGGCATTTGGATGGGGTGATGTGCCGTGAGAAGTTTCTGCTCACCTCCTTGAATAAGAAACCCTGGAAACCACACTCAATGGTAGAACCCAAAGGAACCTTTCCATTTCTTAAAGTCCTTCTGTGGCTCTGGCAACAGAGGCATCTCTTGCATCTTCTCTGCAAGTTCACCGCCTAGGTTAGCCAGGGATGCGTGGTTAGCTTGGGCCCTCTCTGATCTCTCTCTGAATGTGCTCAGAAGGCAGCCAGGAGTGTGCGGAGAACTTATCAAACCCTTCTGTGTTGTCTCATTTCCAGAATCTCCCTATTACATTTCTGGCTTGTCTGCCATTCCATTGCTCACCCCACCCAGGACTGCAACCTCAGATTGATAAAGCACCAGCCTTCTTTATTCACTTGCTGCTGAGATCATTTCTTCACCTGACAACACGGCTGGGAGTGGGTTTTTCACCTTCTGCTAAAACTGAAGTGAGTTTCCACCAGTGGTAAAACTGCAGGCTTTTCCAGCCTGCATCACCCTACTAGGACCTTTACACTGACTCAGCTGGGATGGGGAAGGAAGAAGCCCTGGGTGAGAATGCTATAGATTCCCACTATTCTTACTGAAATATAGCAATTTTTCATTTAAAAAATACTTCTCAGTTTGTTGTCCGCCTTTCGTCAGTTTCCAGATGCCTGAAATGGCCGTTGTTGACAATGTTGCCTAGTTTTTCCTTTGTTTTCAGGGAAGATGACTTGCTGACCTGCTTGTTCTGCCCCGTTGAAAGTTTGGAACTTGGGTGTTACAATGAGCAGCTCTCCTTTGTTCATCTTCTCAGTGTCCCAGCAGCTTTGAGCCTGGCCTGCAGTGGGCATTTTCCTATAAGTGATGATGCCTTTGGAGGAAGAGCCAGGGCCCTGCCACCATCCCAGGACTGTCAGTTGGGGGTGGCCAGACATGTCTCAGTGTACACCGTTTGACTTGATTCTTATTTGGATAAAGTGTTCTTACAGATGTGATTAAGAGAAGGAGACTCAGTTCTGCCATTTGTTACAGACAGGGCTTTGCTACCATTAGTGCACATCAGTGAGGTCTGCCTAGATTTCATCCCTTTTTGAGCCTCCTAGGAAGAACCTTTCGTGGAACAGTTGAACTTTCATGACCATTCACTGAGGCCTGTTATCTCAAATTTCCCAGAAGAAAACTGGGCAGTCTTGCCCTGAAAGGTGGTATGCAGAGGCAAAGGCTTCATTAGTCCTATCCCTGAAGATCCTAAGATAGGAATGAGGTGGTTTTCTTCAATTCCTTTTAACTCTTTTTCTCAAACAGGGATGCAATTTAGAAGAGAGTACTTTGACAATTAAAGCCAATTCTCTTCCATTGCCAAAGGTACTTGGCTTGCAGGGTGTAGGGTTGGCTGGTTTGGTAAACTGTGTGAGAAGTATGCTTGTTGATCTCTATAATCCTCAGTTGCCTCATGCATAAAATAAGAACACAAAGATCTACCTCGTTTTTTCGGTGAGGATCAAATGAGAAAATGCTTACTGCGGGGCCCAGTGGCATGTACTTAATCGGTAGCTGTTGCTAGGAAGCAGCAAACTGTCGTGGTTGTAGTAGCTATGACTCATACTACCTGTGCGACCTTAACTAAGTTACCCTGTGCCTCATTTTTCACATCTGTAAAATGAGAGATAATGATATTACACATCCCATGGGGTACATCAGGGAATTAAACTAGGTAGCATGTGTAAACTAGGTAGCAGGTACCTGGGACAGTGCCTGTCGTCTGGTGAGCTCTCAGTCAACTCAGTTGTCATCATCATCGTTACCATCACCACCACCATCATCATCACTATGTTATGAACGCTCCTTACCAGTGAGCTTCACCTCAAAGACTTAAGTCTTAGTAATAACAAGATCTTTTATTGAAGTTTTAGAAAACTTTAAAAGGAAAAGACTATTGTTGGATAGGAAAAGTGCCTACTCCAAATAAAAGTCACAGCATCCTCCTAAACCACTTCCAATGCTGCTGCTGACTCTCTGGCCCCCAGATGACTGAGAGTGCCTTTTTAATGCCACTCCCTTCTCTCTGATACCCAACTTTGAGACTGAAGCAATTACACCAAACTTGCAAGATGGGAGAACTATCTGATTATGGCATCTCATGCGTTTGTTGTATTAACCATTTAAAAAAATACTTAAAAGTTTCTGAATTATTAACTTTTCCAAAGTGATATTTGGTGGCAAAAATAATATCTGTGTAAAGCATTGAGTTTTAAGGAAAAAAGATGAATAATTTGGCAGTGTTAAAATTATGCTGTCAAAGATCCCATTTTCTTAGATCTGGTTTCAGTTGCACAGGCTATCATCAAGATAGTGAGATTTATTTTTCCTCTAATTGCAACACTGCAGCCAGTTTTGTAGGAAATATGGCTGTGACACCCACTTTTGGAAGGGTGCAAAATCCATGGCATCACTTATGCAGGTGATTATACTCACGATCAGGAGAATGGTTTGCAACAAAGAGATCAGTGAAAAACAGGCTTTATGTATCCCTGGGGTGCTGTTCAGATGTTTAAAAATATATGACAACCAGTGATTCATTTATTAGGAAGACAGATAGCATCCTCCTTGCAGGGAACAGGAATTTGACCTCTTTTTGTGCAATTTTCTGCATTTTGCTTTCTCATGCATTAAATATAGAGCATGTATTATTCACCCTTTATAGCTGTTTCAAGGTCTCTCTGTGGCTTCCCCTTATAACCTCAGAAATTTCACACATAATTCATTAGAGACAGATAATGATATAGTGGTTAGTACCAGGGCATAGAGTCAGTCCTGGCTTTCCTCCTTCTGTCTGCTACTTGTGTACTATAGGGCAGTACAGATGATCTGCACTTGTGTGGACTCCCCAAAGGTCCATCCATGTTCATTATCATTCATTGAATGATTTCAGTGGGTACCTGTTTTGTACTAGGTCCTGGGGGCCATACTGAGGAAACATAAGATATGTCTCAGGGTAACTTAGAAGAACATTGGAGAATTAAGACTTGTATTTATAAAAACTTAGAGAACAAAATGAACTCTGAACCATTAGGTGTGAGTAAAATGTAATTAGATGCATCAGTGAGTGGCCAGCAGAGCTTGGCTATTCTGAGTGTAGACTTCAGCACTAGCTCTTTGGGCCTGAATTCCAGCTACACCACTAACTAGTTATGTGATCTTGGTAGTTATGGGAGGTGATACCAAGGACAGCAACCCTGGGCTGGGTGTTTGGGGAAAGCCTCTACAAGGTACTGACATTTCAGCTGAAACTTCAAGGTTAAATAGTCATCTTGCTTTTACAAATGATGCTGCATGCCTTATTTCTCATGTTTCAAGTATATCCGTGTGCTGTTTCTTTATCTTTACTCTTAAATTTTTTTAGCTGTGCCACTGACTCCTTATTATGACTGATGATGAAATCAGTACACTTCAACTTCCTCTCAATTTGCCTCTTTCCTTTTTGCCTCCTGATTATAGTGGATTATAAGATTTTTCTTAGCATTTACCTTTAAGCATTTAAGGTATTTTTATATGGTTGAGTGACAATAATTATCCATGTTTCTGCATGCTTTGTATCAGCTTTTGTTTGGGACATTCTTTCAAGGATGTTTATATACTAAAAAGCCTTGGAATATATAGTGCCAACCTCCAGGGCAGAAGGCAGGTGTGTTTGCTGCCCAGAATAATAAAGATAATGTTTCTCTCTGGGCAAAGTTTGGGCAGGTTTACTAATAGACCCCTTATAAAAGATTGGGGTTTCATAAACTTGGAGTTCTCCAGCTATGATGCAGACACATTATAAGCACAGCTTCAACATGCAGCTCTTCAACACAGCTCTGCATTGTCCTTGTAGGATGTAGGGGACAAGGAGAACTGACGCAATCTACTCTGTGGATTGTTTCCTTTGCTGTGCAGAAGACTTTTATTTGGAGTAACCCCATTTGTTTATTTTTGCTTTAGTTGCCCATGCTTTTGGAGTCCTTTAGTATAATTCCGATTTTGCAGACTTGTAAATGAAAGCTCAGAGCAGTTGGATTCTTTGAACAATCCACGGGATCACTGTAATAATTAAATGAGATCATATGGCAAGACCCTTGCACAGTGCATGAGCCCACAAGACACAGCACTTGATAAATAAATCAGGATTACTGTCACCAATATGATTATTACTTTATTCCTATTACTACTATGGCACCAGCTGCCCTCTATAGTCTACATCCATCCATAACCTGCCTTTAAAGTTTCCTCCTTGTGTTTTCTTCCCAAGTACACCCTGGAGCCTGTTTTCTCAGCCTGATTTCCACGTCTGAGCCGCAATTACTTGCTTTATAAAGTCTCTCCCATTTGTGCCCCCTTTCCCCCCAGCATTATCTCTTGAGCTTCTGTACTTCCTGGCGGGCTTGTGAGTTTTGCTCATTAGATGCTAAATTACTGCCACCAAAAAGTGACAAATGACAGTTTGCAACCTTTTACCACCATAAAGCTCGTGCAATAAAACAAAAAGAAACTATAGAGAAGCAAGGTTTGTGGAATCATAAGGAATATATCTGTGCTTCAGGCAGTTTATCTAAGTGGCAAGATTCAGTGAGTTAATGCTTAAGGAAGCAGACAGCTTCAGTTAAGGAAATGAAGTATTTAGGAGCAGATCTGTCACCATGGCTTGCCATGTAAAGCAGTGAATTTGTTACTTGTGAACGAAACGGCATTAACAGAAACCTTTGCTCATATTGAAACATCACCCAGAGCAGTGATTTTGTTAATAAAGATATAGGCCTTCTGTTGGGTGCTAAATGTTTCCTTCCCATCCTTGGAACCCTTCCAAACAGCTTCCTGACTGTGGGCCATGGCCTTCCTGGAGCCTTATCCCCTGAGATGATTTGACAAATGCAATATATTCACCTGCATTTCAGAGCCAGCTTGACTGCTCTGAGCTGAGCCTCAGGATTCCCCTTGTGACAAATTGAGGTCTTAGTTTCTGTGCTTTTTTGTGAAGCAGGGAATATAGAGGTAGAAATCCTAGGATGTCCAAGCCAAGGCAAAGCTGTGCATAGTAGTGGGAAAATTATCCAGGTACCCACCCTGCATCTTCCCATCCTCTTCATAGCAAACGTCTCTAGAGAGTGTTCGTCCCTTCAAGGTCCCCTCAATTGAATTGTTCTCACTAACATAATGAAAGATCTCTATGTTCTGGAACAAATGAGTATTTTCTAGTCCTGCTCTACCTTGCTCTTTTGGCAGAATCTTGCACTATTGACCAATTTCTTCTTTTCTTGGTTTCCATGACTCTGCATAGCCCTAGTTATCCTTTTATCTCTTACTACTCTTTTTTAGTACTCTGTTTCAGGTTTGACATTCTCTAACTTCAGCCATTAAGTGTTGGTTGGCCTTTGAGAGGCAGTTGTAGGCCCTTATCTTTTCTCATACTTTGCACTTGTCCTAAAGCATCTGACCCACTGCTTCCACTGCCATCTGAGTGCAGGTACTTCACACTCCTCCCCTCGGAGCTGTGGACTCCCTTAACTTGCTGACTCATTGAGGGCTCCACAGGATGCTCCAAAGGCATTGCAAACTCAAAACATCCAGGTCCAAATGACCAACCTTCTCTAAACACCCTTCCAGCTCCACTATCCATTCACAGCTCCCTCTTGCATTCCATGTTCAGTTCATCAGCAAGTCATGTTTATTTTCTCTTTTACTGCTGCTCAAATCTCTCTACCTCTGTCTATCTCCAGCCCCTGGCACAGAACCTGGCATATAGAGGAACTCAATAAATATTTGATGCATGGATGAATGAATCTCCACCAAGTGCCTTAGTCCAGGCTACCATGGGCTCTGGCCAGAACAGCTTCCAGAGCCTCCTGATATGTTTCCCTCATCTAAATAGTTCTCCATATTATAACCACAGGCAACTATCAAAAACAGCAAATCTGATCATATCATCTTCCTTTCCTCAGCTTAATGTACTTTAATGGTTTCTCATTGCTCCTAGGAAAATAAAAATTTGTAACATTTCTTGTAAGCACTTGTGTAGTTTTCCCACTGCCTGTCTCTCCAGTCTTATCTCACATCACACTCCCTGTTCTCTTTGCTTCCAGCACACCCGCTACACTGCTCTGCTCCATGCCCTGGCACTGAGCCTACTCCCCCTGCCATCGTTAACTTCTCCTTGTGCTAATCACTGCCTAGTTACTGGTACTCATCCTCCAGATCCTGCTCACATGGTCACTTACGTCCTCAGGGTCCCTCACCTTGACCTCTCATGATGTCACATACCTCTGAAAGTAATAATCTTATTTTTTTAAGTGTGTGTAATATTTGATTAATTATTTGATTAATCATGGAGTGTAAGCTCCATGATGGCCGAATAATATCTGGCTATGTTCTCTTCTGTCTTCTTGGATCTCAGCATAGCTGGTGCTCAATACTATTTGTTAGATGCCTTGGATAATTGTAGACCGTGGGGCCTCAGTCCAGGTCTTTGCCTGGGATGAGGATGACAGTATGGCTTTAGGAATAAAGGACTGTCCATTGGATCAAAGAAATTCTGTCTTTCGTGTTGGGATTTATTGGTACAAAGCAAAAATCTTGCCCACTGGGGGATTTAATCCATTTGCCGATGAGGCCTTTAAACAGAGGTCTCAGTTTTTATTAGCTCAGATTCAGGCAATTAGCAGCACTCAACTGCCTCAACCTAATTTCCTAAATTCCTTTCATTAGCAGCAGTAAATGTCCCAGGGTGTAGATTTTACCTGATTGAGCTTTGTAGTAGGAACCTGTTCAGATAGGCGCAATGGCTTGCCTTCTTTTGGAGCTGCAGAGATAGGGGAAGTGCACAGCTTGTCACACTCTGGGATGCCTGATACTGTCCTGGCTGCTCTATTATTGAGATACCATTGGAGTCTGTTACTACTTTCTTCTGAATCCTTTACTTTTGTATCACTTACTTCCAGAACCAGTGGGCCCATAATTTATTATGATTGAGGACTGCAAACAATGACAATGCGTTTTCACAGGCTTTGCCACATTTTACCTTTGTGACAAATTTGATTTATAGGTATTTATTTATAGGCATAGATATTCCATTTTGTATATTAGGAACTGAGATTAGAGTAGGCAAGTGGCTTATACTCCATGACCCCTCTAGTAAGCGTGGCTTCAAACTCAGTTTTTCTGACTCTAAAACTAATGATTTCCTACTACATTATTAAAATCCCTTATCTTGTATTTCTATGTTGTTACAGATTGAATTGTATCCCCTCAAATTTACATGTGGAAGCTCTAACCCCTAATGTGATTCTATTTGGAGATAGGTCCTTTAAGGAGGTAAGTAGGGTTAAATGAGGTTGTAAGTGTAGGGACCTAATCCAACAGGACTGGTGTCCTTATAAGAGGAATATATACTAGAGGGATCTCTCTTGCTCTCCCTCCCCTGCATATTCAGAGGGAGGACCATGTGAAGACACAGCAAAAAGGCAGTAGTCTGCAAGCCAGGAAGAGAGGCCTCACCAGATACCAACCCAAAGGCACCTTGATCTTGGACTTTTAGCCTCTATCCCTGTGAAGAAATAAATGACTGTTGTCTCAGCCATGTAGTCTGTGGCATATTGTCATGGCAGCCTGAGCAGACTAAGACACATGCTAAGTCAGACTACTGCACAAGAGGCTGGGTGAGTACCAAGCTGGTGACAAGGCAAGTGGACCCAAAGCCCCCATGCCAAGGACAGACAACCCCAAATAGAGTCTCTAGGGATCACAGAACACGGAGTTGCCTCTAACTCCAGGGCAGAGAGAATTGATTCACTGCCGGGTGCCGTGGCTCCAGACCCAAAGGAATGAACTGAATCCAGGGTGCGGTCAGATGTTTCCGGACCACCAAAGCTCCTTACATTTTGTGTCTCCCATAATCCCACACGTGGTGGCCCTATATAAATACGGCACATGATTGTTGAATTGTAGAGAATCATAACAAAGCAGCAAGACTAAGATGTGTTATTTTAAATCATAGGATTAACTGAAATGAAACTTTCCTTGGAAACGCAACAGAAAGATCTGTTGACTCTTCACGTACATTACTAGAGATAAAATGATGGACTGTCAGACGCAGAGGTTTAGCTTTCTATAAGCAGTGGCAGGACGGGCTGTGAGAACACCCCTCTCACTCCTGACCTCCTTCACTCTGGCTCCCCCAGCAGAGGGATGCCATCTTTCAAGGGGGACAGTGGCCTGATCTGATGGCTGCACAATCTTTGATGAGGAATATTCTCCATCATTTTCAAGAAATGACAACCAAACAAAGAAAATAAATCTTGAGAAGCCTCGGACAACACACTTGTGGGTGGGCCGAAGGGTTGTCCTGGCCTCAGGGCTGTCTTTGATGGTATTTGCTCTGTTCACTAATTTCCCCTCTGTCAAGAGCCATCATAGGTAGAACCACAGCTATAAAATACTGACTCCCAGGGAAGGAATCGGAAGGCATCTTTCTGGAGCTGCCCATTAACCTCACACCACGCAGGCCTGTGGATAAAACAATGCTTAAAGATTTATGGGATTTCTCTTGGAGAAGAGACCCCACTGGGTCACAGGTGGTGCTACAATCCACCCAGTTCTCCAGCTTTCTTTACACAAGAGCCAGCAGCCATATTCCTACAAAGTCAAAGGTGGTTAAGTTTTTAAAATAATTTTCAAAAATATACTATATTTTTTAGGCCAGTTTTAGACTTACAGAAACATTGCAAAGACAGTACAGAGATTTCCATATATCTCATACCCACTTTTCCATATGAATAATCTCTTACTTTAGTATGGTATATTTGTTGCAGTTAATGAACCAATATTGATACACTATTTTTAACTAAATGCCATAAATTTAATCAGATTTCCATAGTTTTTGACCTAATGTCCTTTTTCTGTTCCAGGCTCCCATCTGGACACCACATTGTGTCCGGATGTCATGTCTCCTTGTGCTCATCTCAGGTGGCCAGTTTCTTAGACTTGCCGTGTTTTTGGTGATCTTGAAAGTTTTGAGAAGTATTGGTCAGGAATTCCGTAGAATGTTCCTCAGTTGGGTTTGTCTGATGCTTTTCTCATGGGTTGTCAAGTTTCTCTATTGTAAAGTTATTTTTCCTTCCCTTTTCCATACTATACTCTTCGGATGGGAGTCACTTTACACAGTCCCCTGTTAGGGAGTGAGGAGCTTTGCTCAAACGCGTGAGGTTGGAGTGGTTTAGTTTTTATTAATATAAACTGAATTCGTTTTATAATCCAGGACAATTTTCTAATGGAGAGAAGCCTGAAGTGAATCCTTTGGAAACTCAAAGACTTCCCTTATTCTCTGAGTGGCCAGGGTACTCAGAAAAGTGTTGAACAACTAGCATAAGTTCAGATGATCATTTTGGGGTCGGGGGTGCTCCCAGTTTTCCCTAAGAGCAGTTCTGTGCAAACTTATGCATATGATTCTTTATTTTAAATGTTGAGTATTAATTTTGTTTTGGGGTCAACATTTTTTCCCCAAAATGCAGTTTATGTTGGCATTTCTATTAATATGCTAAATATTGGATGTGGTAAATGTGCAATTTCAGATTATGTCCGGGGAAAATGGAGGATAAATGAAGCCAGTTAGCTCCTGCTGTGTCACTGGCTGACAGATGAACAAAAGCATGTTCCAACCATGTTATCATAAATACTCACATGCCAGGACACACATCAGAGGTGATAGTGCAGAGTTATTAACAAACCATGCAAAGTGGGGTCACTTCTCCAGTGACAGAGAGTTTATCTTTTGTAATATTTGTGGTGAAAGAAGAGTAAACATGAGAAAATAAAAATGATCGTTTCTAAGTTATGGTGCTTTTGTCTAAAATCTGAGTATATTTGTAGGTTCTACTTCAAAATAGAAAAGTGTTTTAGTTTCTTTCTCCTCTTTTTTAAAAAATATTTTGAAATATTGCTGCCCTATAAATAGGATTTTTACTAAAATGAGCCACATTTTCTGCAGCTCATTGTGAGGGAAATGAAGAGCCCATTATTAAAAAATCCCAAGCAGTTGTAATAGTCACACAAAGATTGCTTTGTTTCATTCCTACATTCAACTCTCCTAACTTCTAGGTATTCTCTTGCCTTTATTTTTAAGAATATGTCAAGATACTAAGTTCTACATTTGTCAGTGTAGGCTGAGGAAAGCAGAAAAGATATATACAGGTCAGTAAGTTATTTGCTACAAAGATACAGTGAATTCCTTGCCCCACACGCAGCTGCAACTTCATGCAAGAAACAGGGAAGCTGCGCCTGGGAGTTGGTTGCAGATGCGCTGCTGGGAACCTGCCGTCTTGCCCCGTCAAGAGTTCCCCATCATTAGCTGCCTTGTGGCAGGAGCCTTTGTGTCTGTTCCCTTTGGCCAGTAGGTGGTGACGCATGTGAAGCTGCTCCTGTGTCTGGGGTTGATGGTGAGCCTTCCTGACTCTCCAGCCTGGGTGAAATCCCCCTTCCACAAGCTCCCATCATTTCTCAAGCTCCATCACCATATTACACATGGCGATTGTGAAAATACATTTGGTACTGGGGTATTTGCTTCTTTCTATCTCCCTTACTGGGCTGTAAGCTCCGTGAGAGCAGGGACTGTGCACTATTCACACTTGGAATCATTTTGCAAATCAAGAGACTGCAAAGGCAGATGCTGGGAGTGGGCAGCGGCAGCAAAGCCAAAGGGAATCTGAGCTCTAGGAGCTCTCCCCTTTGATTGGTCAGGACTACTTAGCAATCCTTGGTGTAATTATTTGTCAACAAGAGCTTGCAGGAAACACAGAATTTGTGTGATCAATGATGAATACTTTTAGAAAAAGGAAAACCTATTATAAGCTAATCTCAACAAACTCCCACTATCACAGTTTTTTTGTTTGATAGTTTTTTTGTATAATTATTATATTGTAACACATATTCAATAAAAGCAATTTTCTAAAATCAGAGGTAGAAATAATCTAGGATAAGTATGTATCTGATTAAGTTCAAATATTTCCTAGAAACACACACATTCATATACACACACAAGGGACCTAAATGACCTTTTATTTCTCATAGCTATAGATCTAACCTCATTGAAAATAACACCCCAAATTTAATTGTGCTACATGTTGTAGTATTACAAACTAAGTTGAACTCACAGTCTCATGAAGTCAAGACAAGGCATTGATTTGGAAAGACTAAGAGCCTGAAAGTTGGAATGGAGACATTTGAATGGACCCAGATGAAGCTGGGAATCTAAATATCCTAGTCTCTCTAAGCCTTCCTTGCTGGAAGATGTGGCTTTACTTTCTGCCTGAGATTTCTAGCTTTCCCTTACTTGCAGACCTTGTAATAACCTTACCAATTCCTTCTGTTAAATTTATTCTGTTGAAACAATACAGTTTTTATTTTCCTAACTGAGCTCTGAATGATGTACCATCCTAAAATATCATTTTATTCTCCTTGAATGTAGTTTCATGGGCTGGGAAAAATTGATAATAATGATAATCCATTAGTCTACATAATAGTTGGGTTTTATTTCTACCTTACCACCCTTGGATTACACCCTTGGATTTTTAGTTCACACTTTTAAAAGAGTTTAGTGTATTAAAATTTCCCCTCCAAATTTCTTAAATATGGAGACCATATTTATGTGTTATAATAACATCTTCTCAAAAGTAGCTGGGTGATATAATGACTCACAGTTTATAGTTTCTTGCCATCTCTTATTTATTTTTATCCTTTGATTTGCAGCAGTAATAGCAACTATTGATGAATGCAATTAGTTAAATCCAAGCTTTGGTGTCCACCTACCCTTAAGCCCAAACTTTCCCTTGTATCTCCTACCATTAATATTATAGTAGTCATACAAACCTTAAACTTCAAATTAGCTTTAGCTTCTTTATCCAATGAACTGCCAAATTCTATTCAGTTTAGAAAACGTTTGTTGAGTCTCTATTCAATAAGCTCCTCATGGTTTAAAAAAATGTTTGCTTATTTTTGTTGCTTCTATGGTGCGTGGCACAAAACCTACCTCTGAAACAAGCAACTTTCCCATTCACCTCTTTCCAGTTCTATTGCTCTTTTATTGTAGTCTTCTTACTGATCTCCCTGACTCCTCCTCTTCTCTCTTTAGATTTCTTGACAAAATTTTAAGTCAATCTCTCTAGAGATCTCACACATTTTTGCGCCACTAAAAGGATATCACCATAGCTCAAGACTTTGGTAAAGAGAAAAGTAGCATAGCCTGTCTCAGAGGCCATCTGACTTTCTTTATTATTAATATTCTAATACTCCTAGACCTGAAGGACACAAAAGAGTTGAGTAAGCAGAATTAGACGGCAGAATGGTCCCATTGTTCTTTACAGACAGATCATTTTCTCTAGTCCTAATAGTGTTATGTTTGGCAAGATGAAATATATTTTCCATGCTTTTACATGAAAGATAAATGTGCATTGACATAGCAATAATTAGCTCTTGCCTCGGTTATTTACGATTTTGGTAAAGTAATCGTGACTCACCGGACTCTGCTGATAGCATCTCCAAGTATCTCACTTTGGTAAAAGACCTGGAAGCAACAACACTGGTGTTGATTTTTAGTTAATGAAGAAAAAGATCCGAGGCTAGACTGACCTTTACTTATCCAGATCCTATTTTACTTTAGCAAAATTCAATCTGCTTGGTATAAAAAGAAAATTGACTTTCCCATTTCCATTGTCCTATCCTGGAGGGAAAAATAAACTGAAGAGGTGAATAGAGCTGGCTGATCGTCACAAAGGGCCGACTCTGCCTTTCTGCAGCTGGAGACATCGGAAATTGAAATTTATGACACCGCGGGCACTGCCCCTCCTCTGAAACAGGTCACCCTGATTGTGTTTGTATTACTGGGTTTGCTTTACATATTTATCACTATTCCTGCCCAATCAGTTCCTTATAGAAAACTGTGTGGGGTTCTGAGGTCAGACTTTCATTAAACGTGGGTGGGCAGCTCAGGGCATTTATCAGATAAATATCATTCCACTGAATAATTTTTTCAGGTTTTCTCTCCCTTTCTACCCCTCTTCTTTCCTCCTGTCCTTTAAATTAATTACACTCATTTACAGCAGAAGCCACTTCAGAGCCTGAGGGTGAGGCAGGAGACTGTCAATTATAACTTTCTATTTAAGACTTCATAGCAGCTCAAAGATCTGGAACAGGTACAATTCACTTCCTGGAACACCTGCTTCATACCTTTGCAGGACTCTTGATCCTAACAGCAGATCTTATCTGTCAGCAAGAAACACGGTGAGAGCAGAATGGTGGTTAAGACCTTTGGGGTAATACATGCCTGAGTTCAAAGTTCTGTCCTATCCCTCACCAGTTACATGACCCCTCAAACCCTCAATTTCCTCTCCTCATTCATCCTACCTCCAACTTTTGATAGCCCATCCCTTCTGCAACATTTAGTGTCTATTTAAATACTTCTGGAGACAGCAAGCTCACTACCACTTGGAATAGCCTTGTCCATATCTGGCAGCTCTCAGAATACTTCTAGTACTCGATTGAAAGCTGTCTCCAGTATTTTTGCCCCACTTATGCTAATTCTACTTCTGGGGACATGAAGAACCAATTTAACTCCTCTTCCCATTTGATAGGCCTTCAGACATTTGAAAGCACCTCCCATATGCCCTAAAGTACTCTCTTAAGTTTCACATCCTACACCAAAGTACCAGTCTCCAAATTTCAATCCCTGCTCACCGAACCTTTGCCAGATGTATCCCTATGGCTGGAGTCCCAGCTGCTGTACCTATCCTGTTCTTGGAGCGCTGACCCACCTCTGGAGTCCTCTCTTCCTTTTATACATCTTAGATGTATAAAGTCCCCTGATGGATTATTTTCTTGATAAGCATCTGGATTTGGTTAGCTAGGATTTTGT
>VBSM01003143.1:10139527-10160887 GCA_008086735.1 Cheirogaleus medius
AAGAATGACTGATGTACTCTGTGGCATCTGTTAAGCCATTTCCTGTCATGAACACTCATTCTTCATTACCCCAGTGTGATGATTTGCAAGAACATAAAATGAGCTAATTTTGGAAATTTGTCAATGCAAAATCTCAAATAATAAAATATCCAGATTTATATAAAAGCTGCTGTAAAAGTGACAGGAGAATTTATCTGTGTGGCTGGGTGGGGTGGATACTGCAAAGAGTGTCAGCTGGCAGTGTGCTTTAATGTGTGGAGAAATATTCCTGCAGTCATTATTTCAGTTATGGGAAGGCTGATAAACTCTCTAGGAGAAATTATAAAGAGAAAAGATTTATCAATCGATGCATGGTTTTTAAGATTTACAGCATTGTCGTTCTGGATCATGATATTTGTCTGTGACCTTTGATTAGGAAAATTCCTGATCAAATTAAAAATAGAACGCTTTAAGAGGTGAATGCAAGTATGGGATGAGAGGTAGAAGAGTCTCCTAGCGTTCAGTGGAACACAGACCTGGATATTGTCCTTCCTCTAACCACCTCCAGGTTAGCCCTTTCTGAGCCAGCACCGCCACCTTGACCCCATTTCACCTGACCTGAGGCAGACGTGGGAACATTTGTGCAGAGTTCTGACAGTCCTTTGGATATTGGGAAAGGTGGGTGGGTTCACTGCAGTTCATGGCCCAGGTTGTAGCACTTGTTTAACTTCCTTTTGTCAGGTCCCCGCACGGACACTGGCTCACTGATCCAGAGGAGGGGCTGGTAACCATGTTTGTGACCCTGAACCCTCTGGTCACAGTGGTCTGGCTGCTACTTGACTTGAGTCAACAACTTTTTGTCTCCTAGAAACTTGGAATTGGAATTTAGAGATTTTTACAGAGCCAGTCTTTGCCTGTGTTTCTAAAATAATATATTAGAGTTGTGGGGCGCTATCTTCTGCTACCATGTGAACTCGGTAGCATTAAGAAATATCTGAGAGTGGGAGTGGAGAGAGATAGCCAGATAGAGCTAGAGATAGAGATAAGGAACATAAAGACATGCTATGTCCTGGGCTCCTCCCCATTTTTGTTTGCCAGATTCAGTCCCTTCCTGTGATCTGGCTGCATCCTTCTGGGTCATCTGGGTGGGTTAGAGTGAAGATGGGCAGAGGGAGGCACAGCTTGCCAAGACCGTTATATTTCTGATTCTTTTCAAGCCATCCCACTTTTTTTTATATGACCACTGTATTGGTGGGTCTTAGCCTGGCTCCTCACATTTAATAAAACACCTCACCTTCTTCAGCCTTCAGATCACAATCTCATTTCCTAATGGAAGGCATTGCTCACACCTCATTCAAAAGGTCAAGGCAGGTTACATAGTGTCTGGGGCTAGCACCTGAGATGATATTTTCCTCCTGGACCTACATACCATCACTCTGATCTTCTCTGCCAAAGTCGAGAGGGAAATGGGGTAGTTAAGTGCTTTTCCCTGGCTACTTTCCACAGTCCATTCCACTGCTAGATGATGCCTCTTTTTTCTTGACTGAGCATTATGACTAACCCTTATAACAGCCTCAAGATAGCTGTTATTTCTGTTTAATAGATGGGAATATCGAAACTCAGTGGTTATGCAATGGAATGGGCCAAACAGTGGATAAGTGGTGGAGTTGGAATTTTAACACAAGATTTTCTGACTCTCAACCCCAAAGCCCACTCACCCTAGGGTCATTTCCTTTGTTATGCTCAATAAAGCTGAGGGTGGGTTAACTTCTTTCCTACTGGGGAAAATTGCTCCCTCAATCCAGTCCTAGTGACCCCAGCTCTATTCTCTCTCCTGCATTTTCAGCTTTCAGTGGAGTGTGGGAGGGTTTGGCTCAGTGATGCTCTGGAGAATGAGGGTTTAGATGCGCTTATTCATGAAAGGAAAGGAGAGAAAGAGGAAGGTGATACTGCCAGATGGTGCCAAATGGACTGGGAATTCATGTGATTGGCAAGTAATCCCCTGGTCCCCAGACATGCCCCTGACTTTGAGGAGAACTATGACAGGTTGCCTTGGAGTAACACCCTCTCCCGGCTTCTGCACATTCTTGTCCTGTCTCCAGCTCCAAGTTGATGCCCACTGGCACCTCTTCCTCTTCCTTTCCCCCTCAAGTCTGTAGACGTACATTTCATACAATTTCACAGGACACACCTCTGTCCTATAGGGAGGGTGAGTGATGCAGGATGCTCTAAGCCTTCCTGCTGCCCAGCTCCTTCCTGCTTGTCTTGCCTCTCCCTAGTCCATTCATTCCTCTTCTTAATATTCACTGCATTACCATATCCTTATGCATTAAGGTCAGGAGAAGAAAATTACCCCTTCCATTTTATGTCTTTCTCTAAAATGCATACCTCAAAACCTATATCTGTGAAGAGGAGAAATCTTGTGAGCTCACTGGAGGAAACTTCTTCCCAAGTGAGACTTTTTCTGAGCAGACTTTCCTCACCCTTTCTGAAGTTTCACCTGGTGCTAAGTCTCCCCTGTGCCAGCCTAATGCTTTCCTTCCTGGTGCACAGCTCAGGCCTCCACAGATATGGAGGACAGCTGGTCACTATCTATCCTTTACAAGAGCTATTCACATTTTGTCATCTCCATCATTTTACTCATCTTCAGACTCTTGAATTGGTCCAGATGGTCCTGTTGTCTGTGGCTTTTCTCAGGGATCCATTCTGGCAAAACTTTAAGGGCTGCGGAGGCTCCTTGCAAGTCCTCTTCATATTTCATATTTCTGTGCATACTTGAGGGCAGAGCTGCCCATTGACAGGGACCCCAACATTATTTGCCCAATTTTTCCCACCCATGCGATTTCTGAAACAGCTTCTTGACTGAGCCTATGAGGGTATTCTGGGCTCAGTCCAATGTAGTTGCAATAAAGATCTTTTACTAGGGTTTTTATTTATATTTATGGTTTCTGAAGCTCTTCTTTAATTACTGTCTACAGAGAGCTCAAAATCTGTCACAAATGATAAAGGATCATTCTCATTATTACCTTAAATTTACTTCCCTTCCACCCAATACACTAACCTTTATTACTATACGTTATGGCCATTAGGAGCCAGAGCTGAAGAATGAAGTTTACTTCCATTTAAGTGGTGAGGGCAGGCAAGCCACAACTTTCTGTATGAGGGTGGGATGAGGAATGGAGAATGTATCATATGTGGCTACATAAAAAATGCATGATTTATTGAGCAGAAAATTATCTACGAGCCATTTGTTTTGTTAAGTTAAAAAGTTTCTTTCTGGGGTAGAAAATGAGGGGAAAGAAAAGAGAAAGAAAGATGGATTGGCTGACAGATGGACTAATTAAATGATGAAGAAACAGAGAGACAAGGGCATTGTAGACCAGGAAGGCAGCGGCTCTCCTGAAAGCAGTAGGATGACTGTTTTGGTTGCTATAGCCTTTTAGTATAAGTTGAAGCCAGGTAATGTGATGTCTCCAGATTTGTTCTTTTTGCTAAGATTGCTTTGGCTATTTGGGCTCTTTTTTTGGTTGTACGTGAAGCTTAGGATTAGTTTTTCTACATTGTGAAATATGACATTGGTATTTTGATGGAGATTGCATTGAATCTGTAAGTCACTTTGGGCAATATGGACATTTTAATGATGTTGATTTTACCAATCCATGAGCAAGGCATATTTTTCCATCTGCTTCTATCATCTGTAAATTCATTCATCAGTGTTTTGTAGTTTCCTTATAGAGATCTTTCTCCTCCTTGGTCAAGCATATTCCTAGGTATTTTATTTCCTTTGTAGTTATTGTGAATGTCATTGAGTCCTTGATTTGACTCTCAGCTTGACTGTTATTAGTATACAGAAATGGTACTGATTTGTGTACATTGATTTTGTAACCCGAGATTTTGCTGAATTTATTTATTAATTCCAGGAGTCTTTTGGTGGAATCTTTAGGGTTTTCTAGATACAAGATAATATCACCAGCAAACAGGGATAGTTTGATCTCCTTTTTCCCAATTTGGATGCACTTTATTTCTTTCTCTGGCCTGATTGCTCTGGCTAGGACTTCTAATACTAGATTGAATAGAAGCGGTGACATTGGGCACCCTTGTCTTGTCCCATTTCTTAGGGGGAATGCTTTTAACTTTTTCCCTATTCAGTATCATATTAGCTGTGGGTTTAGTGTATATGGCTTTTATAATTTTGTGGTATATTCCTTCTATGACTAGTTTGTTGAGGGTTTTATCATGAAAGGTGCTGGATTTTGTTGAATGCTTTTTCTGTTTCTGTTGAGATGATCATATGGTCTTTGTTTTTGTTTCTGTTTATGTGGTGAATCATATTTACTGATTTGCATATGTTGAACCATCCTTGTATTCCTGGGATGAAACCCACTTGATCATGGTGGATTATCTTTTCCATGTGCTATTGAATTTGGTTTGGTAGTATTTTGTTGAGGATTTTTGCATCTATGTTCATAAGGGATGTTGACCTGGGTTTTCTTTTTTAATTATGTTCTTTTCTGGCGTTGGTATCAAGGTGATACTGGCTTTATAGAATGGGTTGGAGATGATTTTGTCCTTCTCGATGTTATGGAATAATTTCTGTAGGATAAGTACCAGTTCTTTGTAGATCTGGTAGAATTCAGCTATGAATCCATCTGGCCTACGGTTGTTTTTTTTTTGTTGAAGATTTTTTATTATTGCTTCAATCACACTGCTCATTATTGGTCTGTTCAAGATTTCTCCTAGAAGAAAATCTAGGCTTTAAATTTTCAGCAGCACCCAGCAATTTTGGGAATTGTGGTCTACAGCTGTCTTGTGAAATGGAGTGATCCTAATGCTAAGGACCCAGGACTGAAAACTTAGGAAAGAGAAAAGGGGCAAAAGAATCAGAGAGGTAAAACTAATCTGGCAGGGAAGGAAAATATGCAGTATTCTCATCTTTCGTTCATGGCAGATATCACTAATCTTTCATAACAATTTCCCTGATGAGTACTGAGATATCCCCAAACTCTCATTATCACACCCTTTCAGGCAGACCATCTCAATTTTTCAGAAGAAATTAATGTGTTGATCTCAATCCATGACCATATCTAGTATAACTGTAAGCACCCCAACTATGAGACATCCTAACCTTTGGGAAGTTAAGAGTAGACAGAAAAAGTTCTTTGCATAAATTACCAAAAATCTTTTTCTTTCTTCATACCTATAACTGAAATCATTTACTTAAAATTTTATCATGTTCTATCTTATGCTTACCCTTTCATTTAATAAGTATACCTTAGATGAATATAGTATTTTATTATTTACAAAATACTCTCAAATGTTAATTTGCTTGATCCTAAAGGCAAGCACTATTATTTCCATTCTAAGAATAAGAAAACAACACAAAACAAAACAAACCCTGAGCTGTAGGCTCAGAGAAGGTGACTTTTTAATGTCATATATGTAGTACCTGGAGGGACTAAGATGAGAATTCAGAACTTTAACCAGAGTGCTTGTCTTTTGCCTATTTTATATGTAGAGGAATCTATCCAAGATTAATTTTAAAAAAGGTCAGTTTCAAAAAGAAAAGTTTGGGAACCATCAGAATAAATTATGTCTTGAGTCCTTTGAAGACTAGAGATTCTGTGGCCAAGAGGAGAGGGGATTTGCCAGTTTTGCTAGGTCTTGAGCATGCCTTATTTGGAGTTAAATCCAGTCTTGTAATTCTGTTTTCAGAATTAACAATATCTCAAAACTACAACATTTGAGGCAACCAGAAAATTACACAATAATGTACCATGAAAAAGATATTGCTTTCTGATCCTCCGGGCATTTGTTTTATGTGCTGACACAAGCATATTTGATTACTCTTAGCTGTCTTATGGGGAATGGCTAATAAATGCTAATCTGCACAAGGGAGTCACTTGGTATTACTATAATTGCAGAAACAAGTTCCATGACATCATGACCTGCAGGCATACATGTTGTATCATTGAAATGCACCATGCCATTGGTGGTCATACTATTAGGTCTTGGTCTCAATAAGAACCTGGGGTCAAAATTCATGAGTTGCAGTTTGTCCTCAGAGTCATAGTTTGCTCCCAAAATTGTGTGCTCAAATTTCTTGGCAGAATGAAACAACACTAAATGTGTTTCTTACAGGAGGAAAAATATTGCAGAAGAAAAAAAATCCTAAAATTTAATGAGGGAGTGATCAAAGGAAACCATGTAGTGAGTTTTCCTGCACTTAGAGCTTAGGTCCCCTTTGCTCTTCAGGGTGGAAATAGAGTCATGCTGAGACAGGTCTTTGCTTATCAAAATTTCTTGAGGCTCAATTATTCCACAAAACTTTGTTGAGCACCTACTGTGTGCCTGGCACTGTGCTAGACACTTCATACAAATGATCTCATGAATTCTTCACAGTCACTCTATGAAGCAGTTGCTTTGGTTAGCTAAGGTTGCTTTGAGACATCACAATGTTTTTCCCTGTTATTGATTTATATATCGAATATCACATTCTCTTCAAAATGCAAAATAATTTGCAGTCAATATGTTATTGTGAAAAGAGTCTTGGAGTAGGAAGATCCTGGGCATTAGGAGGGAGATCTGAAAGGTAGAGATAAAAATGATGCTGAAACTGAGAGAAGATAAAAAAGCACTGAATTTAAGGCATAAAGGAACAAAGTGAGTCATTGGGCTCTTTCCTTTCTTTATCAGTCTTTAGTGTTACAGAATAGCTAAAAATAGTCAGATCCTTCACTGTCCTTGAAGGCCCAGTGTCACTTGGATGGGAGATGGAGTGTGGGTCGAGGAAGTGTTTGACAACCATTTTTTGTTTGAGTGGTGGACCAGTAGGACACCAAGTTGAGAGGGATAGCCAATATCAAAATTCTAATACAAGCAAAAAGAAATTTAGCAGCATTAGATAATGTTTCTAATTTTAAAAAAGGTTAATTTAGCACACAAATCAACTTCTGCTTGTGACCAGAAGAAAGTAACTTGCACCAGATCAATCCTTTTGTCTAAAAAACGCAAACACAAACACCCCACCAAAGTCACCATAAACTGAACAAGGCATAAGGCAGTTGTGTCCAAGCACTGGACGGCAGGAGGAGACAGTCTGCAATCCCAGAGTGAGTGGAAGCTCAGCATGTGAGCCTGGGCTCCGGGTGGGGACCGTTCTGTGAGGCAGCCCTGGAGCTAGAGCAGAGCGGGGCAGGTCTGTGGATAGGAGGAGGACGACATCAGAAGTGCTGGAGTCTGTGGGGAAGGACATGGAGGATCTCAAGTCTGGCAGAGGGTGGGGTGTTCCCACTGCTCTGTCACTGACAGGCTGCCCAGATGCAATGTGAAACTATGCAAGTCTTCACAGAGTAACTGCACAAGCCTGAGCACGGATCTCAGAGGTCGAAGAGCGCTGGAGATGGAGTTTCTCCAGCTCTGCCGGAGTGGAGAGAGCACTTTAACACGTGGGTGGACGTCCAGCTGGGAAACAAGGAAAGCCACGTCTTAGGAGTAAGCTCTGCCCTAAAATGGCAAAAGTGAGGCTCAGAGGCAAGGCTGGAGGTCTCAGGGAGGATGGCACGACTTTGCAAGTGGAACTAATGACACAGCCAGTGTTGGCTCAGGCATTGCAGTCAGAAGATGATCTGTTTTGACTTCCAGGAGAACTGAAGTGAGGTTTGCATTCCTAAACGGAAGGACAGACACTTCAATAGGCACGTAGCTACATTTAGATGGACATAATTGAATCAATAAACAATTTTATTTAACATTTCCTTGAAAAATTTAAACTCCCCCCAAAAAGGTTTTATTATGGCTGATCAGTACAAAGACCCCAAATGATGAGAACTCCCCTGCCACCCCCAAACACACACTCCCTCATGCAGAGCCAATATACCCAGCTATCCTATTTTAGAGGCACCTATTTTCCGGTCAATCAGCAACCCCCTGCTTGTGACGTCAGGCACTGTGGCTGACTCCCAGCCCATAGGACACAGTCACTCCCAGGGCTGCTCACTCTCTCTTGTTGGCAGGAGGAGACATCCTTTACCGATATTGGGACTGCTGCCTATTTCTTCTGCTCTGTAAGAGCTTCTGCTTTTCAGCTTCTGTTCCGTGTCCTTCAATGGTGAACTTAGCTTATGCCGTAATTTTTTTCCATGTTTTCTTCTCCTACTGTCAGCAGATATTCAACTAAATGAGGCACTTGGGATCCTAAAATCACTCATCTGGAAGTGTTTTACGTGAGCTGAGACTATTTCCTCATTAATTTGTTCATTCAACTATACATTCATAGTTGAATGCCTACACCTGTGGCACCTACACCTGTGGGCTAGGTGGGAGCGATAAGGCAATGAGAGAGACGCAACCTTGATGGTAAGGACCTTGCCATCCAGAGGGAGAGATAGATAAGTAAACAGGCAACGACCATACACTGTAATGAGTGCTTTGATCAGGTAAGTGTGGAGTTTTTGTCAGTGCTTGTCCCAATTTGATGGAAGATGGGGAGGCTCAGGGAGCTCGTTCAGAAGCAGTTTTACTAAACATCCTACATTCCACTAAATACATATCAGGGCGGCCTGTACCAGAAACACTTGGAATGTTTTTAAAAATTACTGATTCCAAGCTCCAAGTGAATACCTACTGAATGTCTAGGGTTAGCCCCGAGTGACCCGCATTTTAACAAAGCACTCCAGGTGATTCTTTTGCCCAGTGAAGTGTGAGCACTGCTGATTTAGATTGATTGACTAGTTAAATGCTTGTTCCTTCCTCAGCGTGATCTCATAACCAGAAATCCGTATCAGAATGTAACGACAGCAAGAGTGCTATAGAGAGATAATCTTGACTTAAATATAAATCACTGTCATTTTTTTTTAAAAAACATAGTCACAAATTACTTGTAACCCATCCTTTAATTGATCAATAAATAGGAGGTTGTGTATCATAGTGGTTACAGTGCAGACCCTCAGGCAGGGGTTCTGTTTTGTACCAGCTATGTAGCTTTGGGTATGTTATCTGTGCCTTAGTTTCTCGTTTGTGAAAATGGATGATAATAATATTCCTACTGTATAGGACCGTCATGACAACCTAATAAGTTTAAGTGTGCAAAGTACTTAGAAGACTCCCTGGCACATCCTCTCTAGGCCTAATCTGGACCTGGCCCCATCATGCTAGGTCAGTTTCCATCTCTTGCGAACGGCTCTCTTGTCTTTTCTTGGGGGACAAACTGAATTGTGAATTTTGTCCTGAAGAAGTACATGAGATGGAGGGAACTCATCTTCATCAGAGGAAGGCCACAGTGAACAATTTGTTTCCTGGAGTGTTGTCTCATCTTTGCTTTACAGAATAATGAATGGTCCTCAAAGATGTCCACGCCCTCATCTCCAGAACCTGTGGGAATATGTTACCTGATGAGACAAAAGGGACTTTGCAGATGTGATCAAGAACCTTGAGATGGGGAGAGGAGCATGGACTATCCAGGTGAGCCTGATGTAATCACAGGAGTCCTTAAAAGTGGAGAACCCTTCCCAGCTGAGGGCAGATTGAGACGCATCCTTGCTGGTTTTGAAGGTGGCTCTAGAAGCTGGAAAAGGTAAGGAAATGGATCTCCAGAAGAGATGAAGCCCCGCCAACAACTTGGTTTTAGGTAGGTGAGATCCACGACAGAATTCTGACCTGTAGAATTATAAGATAATAAATTTATATTGTTTAAGCCACTGAGTTTGTGGCAATTTGTTACAACAGCAATGCCAAATGAATACACACAGTCTTTAGCGATATTTGTTTTTATCCCTTAGAATAACATGTATCTATCTGACCCTTCATTTTTATCTTTTGTACCCCAAGAATAATTCCCTCCCACTTCGGTGGCACACCCTCTAGTCCTTCCAAATGAAGTGATTGAAAGTGAGGATTTGCCTTGAATATAAGAATTTGAAGTGTGATTTAATCTCAGACTATCTATCCTCCAGTGTGCTGTGTATAAATCAGAATTTCTCATACCCTTTCCCACATCACACCCTTGACTTCTTTGTATTTCATTTCTCTTCCCTTTACTTTCAGAAGTTAGTATCTACAGAATTTTCATAGGTAGTCTCCTAAAGACTTCTGTTCTTGTTAAACTCCTTGTTATTTCATAGATTCTTCTAATCATGTGTCCAGAAATAGGGCCTAAATAATTGGTAATCACATCATATGCCACAGCACTGTACAACTCCATAAAATCACAGTGCAACTAAATGAACCTAAAAGAAATAATGCAAGTGGAATATTTAAAGACCCTGACTAAGAGTTTTGCATGTATTTATAAAATATGCCATTACTTTAAACTTTGGTTACTTAGTGAAGATAATTTTTAAAGCTGTGATTAAAAATATATTTAAATTAAAATGCAGTTAAAAGGTAGAACAGAGCCACTTATAAAATCTCATCAGACTCAAAAACCCTGTGGACATAAATGTCTACTGCGTACTTAGACATGGTTTATGGCATCTATATTGTATGAGAGGAACAATAACAAAGTTTGCAGCTCAGTGAGAACACCAAAATTGATTTAAGCTTCTTTTCATTAGAGCATACATTTATGACAGCCACCATCAGCAAGTAGGAGCTTAATTTTCTAATTTATTTAAGCATTCACAAAGCTGTTTGCCTTTTCCTCTGAAGAAACTTCTCAGTCGTTTCTATTGGCTGCAACATATTTCTCCTTGGGGAAGTTGAAGGCAACTGAAATCATTTATCCTGGAGACAAAACAGCTGAGGTTCACTTCCGGTGAAAGACAATAAACCCCCATAAGATTTTTTGGTGTGATGTGGTCTTCAGAAATGTTGATGGGATCTTAAAAAAGAATGAGCTGCCTTCTCTACTTTATTTCTTGGTGCTATTTTGATTGCAACAGGAGTACTGATTTCAGGGCCACCCTGGGTGAGAGGCTGAGATACATCAAAGAGCACTCAGAACAGGGACAGGGATATTTCTGTACCCCTCACGTAGGGAACAGTTGGAGACATTAAGGCTACTTCACTTGGAGAAGAAAAATCTGGTGGAACACGATGGCTGAACTCAAACATCTGAAGGGATGGCATGCGTAGAAAGAACTTGACCTACTTCTGTCTTTCTGGAAGGGGTAGATGTGGGAGAGGAGTTACATTGAAGTTGATTTCAATTCTTCACAAAGAAGAGATTTCCTGGGGTGAGAATTGTCTCATAAAGAAGATGGAGATGATGAGCTCTCTGTCTCTAGAGTTGCTCAAGCATAGCCAAGAAGCTTGTAACCTCTTGTTCAGCTTTAAAATTTAATGATTTTATGACGTGCATAAAAGCGAGCTCTGTCATGTGTTGGGAAGTATAATGAGGGTACATATGGGGACCCTGGAGTTGCACCCCCTCTGCCAGATGGAGTGAGGTTGGGCACTTGTTGGTGCTGAGGAGTTCAGGTCTCTGTCCCCAAAGGGTGAGTGGGACAGTTAGGTGGCTCTAGGCCAGAGATGGCAATTATATGCCATCATGCCCGCCTCTTGCTTATGGCAGACAATCTAAAGTATCACAGAACTATCTTCTGCTGCATAGGCAGGACCTCAGGATCCTTCTCAACACAACATCCAGCCACTGTGAGAGTGGGCACACAGGTGAAGCCTGATTGTTATCTCTGCTCTAGGACAAATTCGCAGGCCATTTATTAGCTCATCAGTTCCAGACACTAGGCTCAGCTGTGTGGTGCTGGGGCTGGGATCATATAAATACGTTTCTGCTTTGCCAGCTCGATTGTCGCTGGGCTGGAGGAACAAGGCTGGAGGAGGAAGAAGCGGCTTTTTCTTTCCTTCCTGTTTTCTGTGGCATCCTGCTTTTTCCTCTTCCTGTAAGCATCTCTGGAGCCAAGGCTGTTCCTTTCTGTAGTAACAGCTGAATCCGTTTTCAGCTTTTCCAGTACTCTCAGAAGCAGCTCCTTTCCTCCTCCTCAGGGGCCATAGCACCTTTGAGCCACTGGCCCTCCTCAGAAGTCTGAATTTCAACTGTGTGGGCCCCTCTTCCAGCTTCTAAGTATAATCATTCCAGCCCCTTCCCCTTTAGTCCCTATCCCTGGGGGTATTTGCTCTCCCTACAACTGCCACTTCTGTGACACTTGCCTCTTTTTGTCTGTATAGTTACCTACAACTTTATATCTAATTACAACATTTTTAATTAATTTCTCTGTTCAAGTAACTGGTTTTTTTTTGTTTGTTTTGATTTTTAACTTTTAAAATTTACCCTAAGCTGGTGATGAGCTGTTTTAGACTGTAACTGATTAAGGCAGCTGTGTTTACTTTCATATTTGATTTTACTTTAAAAGCTAGAGCTGTAAGGGACTTTTATATAATCCAGTCCAATTCCCTCATTTTAAAGGTGAGGCAATTTAAGTCTCAGAAATGATGAAGGAGTTGACACAGGGCATCCTGGTGACTTGGAATTGGAATTAGAACTCAAGATCTCAAACAAAGCAAAGATGTAAGAGGGAAATAACAGAACAGAAATTCACCCTTTAAGGCAAGAGGCCAGTCCTGGGAGGTCTCAGCAAAGCACTGTGGCTCTGCAAACACCTGGTACTCTCTGGCCTCCTCTGGTTGGAAAGTTAATGAGTTCATACTGGTAGGAGAGAGAGAGAGAGATGACAGTCTTAGAAAGAAGGTTCCAGAAGATATTGTGGGTATTGCTCATAGAATGAGATTTAAGAACACCTTGGTCATTAAAATGCCCTTTTAAGAGTGTTAGAAAGATAAGAAAAATAGTAGAGAGAGGATACTATAGATCAGATACAGACTATGTATGTTCATGACTTGATGCGTTTTATGCTGTATATAATTGTTAATGTTTGGATATGATATCAATGCATTATAATAATATAAAAAGTATTATGCACTATAAAAATATAATACAAAGTAATTATAAAGTGACTATAATGAAATTTCATCAAGGAACTTATAGGCAAAGGGATCTGAAGAAAATAAGAGTCAAAATTCAGCAATGGAAATGTTGAGGAATAACCAAAAAGTATCACAAATCAAGGAGTTTGTGAAAATGAGGAAGATGAGTCTCTAGGATGCAGTCAGAATCAAGTGGTTTCTCCCTCAGTGCACAGATATATAAGTAGAAGGCAATAAAACAAAGGAAATTAAAATCACATCTGTTCTTCTGGTCCCAGTACTTATGCAACTGAGAATATCTGAAGCCTGAGCTTCCTGCTGGTGAAATTTAATTCTTTATTTTTAATAAGATTGGCTCCCAGTTATTAAGCATGCACTGTGTACCAGGTATTTTACTAGGCACACGTTGATGCATGTTCTCTTTCTTCATTTAACTATCTTAAGAAATCACATTCCCCATATTAGAGATGAGGAAACTGAGGCTCGCAGCGGTAGCTGCCCAAAGTCTTATAGCAGCCAATAGTGGAGTCAGGGTTTGAACCTTGGTCACCCTGATGCCAAAGCCTTGCTCTTTCCACCAGCTCCAGCTGCCTCTCTTTGGGCCACTCCCTCTTTTGCTGTTTACGATGCTTTCCTTATTCCACTACTAGTTCTCTGGAGATATACTTAGGAGACTGCCCATGGCTTTCAGTTAAACTGTTGACTACAACGCAGACCCATCCAGAGGGTCTTCTAACATAACCTCTTTGTAGATGGATCCTTGGAGAAGGAGGACAGGGTGGGATGGGGTGAGGGCAGGAGGTGGGGTGATGGACCAGTCTGCAGGTGGGACAGGCACAGCCTCTGCCTGCACCTTGTTTCACTGCTCTGTCTCTTCTGTCATCACGGTGACAACCGGCACACACCTCTGTGGCTAACGGCCTCCTGTTCTGGCTGTTAACCTCTGATGTGGTGCCTTAAAAAGAAAAGCCTGCTTCATCAGAGTTGCCTTTGCCAAAAGCTTTTAGCCTTTTCAGTGCACACAAAGACCCCTGACAGACTTTTATGGTTCTTTATTTAGTATTTTAAATAGTGGAAAGCTTTTTACGTTTGTATTTGATGCACAAGAGAAGTGTAACTGTTCCAAATGGCCAGGTAGTATAAGAAATCCTGCTGCTGCTGGGGCTGTCTCAGTTCCAGAGGAGGCTTATGATGTTCAAATCTAAGACAGGAGGGCCTGGGGGTGGGGTGGGGGTTCACCTGTAATAACCCCACCCCTTTCTCCAGCTTATCACATGGAAGAAAAAGCTGAAGGAGGAGACCAAGAGTGAGCAGGGGCCTGGGGATGTTCATGGAGAGGAACAAGGAGGAAAACTCAGGTCAAGTCAGGATCTGGATTCGGACCTGACCCAGCAGCACAGCGAAGGGCTTGGCTGGTAAGGACAGATACCCGACGTGGTCAGTGTTGAGAGAGGACTGTCTCAGGATGCGCTCCAGACCGTTGGTCAGCCATACCACAGTAACTGTTTCTCTAGTCAGGTCCATCTGAAAGTCAGAAGAATAATAGCAGGAAGTTCATCAGAGAGATAAATAAAGGCCACAAACATGTAAATGATTAATTGCATTGATTTTCACCGAATTGACTGAGCCAACCTTTGTGTATCAATAAGGTCAACCAGACAGAGAACGAAAAAGAGTGACAGAGACTCTGCCACCACCCTTTACATGGGAGAGAGCATAAGCACTTTGCCCATGAAATATTGTTTTCAGAGGAACTGAGTTTCTTAGTAAAACTTTTCCATCATGGTTAGAAGGGAAAAAAGTATTAAATAGATAATAAAGAGGATATAATCCCCAAGTTGTATGGAACATCCCTCTGGCAGGCCCTGTAGGTTGGATGATCTGATCTCCATCTCCTACTGCAGAGACTCTAAAATATAAAACCTCAAATTTTAAAGCTCTCTTGTAGAAAGAAGGAGGCCATAGTGACACAGTTATGGCCAATAAACATAAACAGAAGTGCACTGTGTCCGTCTCTTTCCTTTTCCTCCTCCTTTCTGCAGGAATGCAGATGTGAGGTCTGGAACATTATAGCCTTTGGTGGATCATGAAGTAATAATAGGACAAAAGCCCATAAGCTAAGGATGGCATATGGAAAGATAGGAAGAACTTGGCCCCGATGGGTCTCTAATGACATCATTGAGTTGTTGGTTGTACAAGTTGTGGATGGACAATATCTGAGCTACTTTTTATGTGGGAAAATGATTCCCTAAGTATTTAAGCCAAGGTGGTCAGTTTTCAGTTACTTGCAGCCAGAAACTCTCCCAACTAAAATGATATCTAAGCCTATGTTTAAAAGTTACTATGTGAGGCTTGGGTAATTTTTTTTCTCTCCTTCAAAAAATGTTTCAATATATTTTTTCCAAAGAGTTGATAACTGATTTGATTAAGGAGAAGCTTTCCCTTTCCTACAAATGATGATAGAATGATTTCTACCTCCAGTTTTCTTCTTATTTTTCTGTGGATTGGTTGTCAGTGCTGCACTAATTTCCTCTCTAAAAGAAACCTGAAAGTATAAGAATCATGCCTCCTCTTTTAATGAACTCAAACCCCGATCCTTAAGGTTGATAAGGGACAGGGAATCCTCCTTGGTGGCAGTGGTGCTAGGGGGGAGATTCCTCAAGGATAAGAGAAGTTCAGGGGCTCAAGAATCAGGTTTCAGGGTCCTGCCTGTCACCTTGCTCCACGTAGAGATTCTTATTCACTGTCCACGCTGTGGGTCAGGATGTGATTTAATGATGAATATAGATGGACTTTCTTATATAAGCGTCTTAAAAAGCTTGTATATACAAGTGCTATTGACATTTTTCATTCTAACAAAAGATGCAATTGATGGAGTTTTGAATCCTGATAGTTTGAGTGGGGGGCTGACATCTCTTAATGCTGTTTTATGCTTTATTCTTGAGAGTGGTTGACCTCTTTGATAGGCATACGTATGCATACACAATTTTTATTTTCTGAGGTATAATTGATCATTCTAGAGCAGTGATTTTCAATAAGGGATAATTGTACCCCCTTCCTATCTCAGGAACATTTGGAAATACCTGGTTCCATTTTTGGTGTCAGAGCTGATGTGGGGTCCTATTGGCATCCGACAGGTAAAGCCCAGGGGTGCTGCCCAGCGTCCTATGGTGCACAGGACAGACCTGCCCCCGGCAAAGCATTATCCGGGGGCCCTAAAATGTCAATAGTGTCAAGGTTGAGAATCTTTGTTCTGGTTCATTGTCTTTTTTCTTAATCTACTACCATTCTCTGTCATATTCAGGAGTCAGAGGACATGATTATTTTCACTTAGGTTGTGAGCTCATTTGCTCTTACAGGTACTCAGCGAAACCGATTCCTAAGATCTTCCAAACTTAGGAAGAACAAGGATGCCAAGATAAAGTTCTAAGAGAGATTATAAAATACATAAGAGGAGAAAGGGGCATAGTACTTAGCCTGATATAAGAAGAATTGGAAGAGGGCATTTCTCTTTCGGGTCCTATGGAATGATCACACCCTGGTGCTGGCTCTTAACCCGCACAACCTGGAGCTGTTAGTTTTCTTTTGAAGCATGTTCGGCTTTCCCCCAGCTCAGTTAGAAGCTTCTGAGGACAAGGCTTCCACTTACCATCTCTCCAATTCCTAGCCTGTATGGTGCATTCAATTGGGCAGGTTCTCAATAAACAGCTGTTGTGAAATGTGAGGCAAATGGTATAGTACACAGCGTCATTAGTGAATTCTGACTTGTGCAGCAAGAACTCTGGATCTAGGAATTATAAAATAAAAGGAAAGAATGTTATTTAATATCTTTTACACATATTTCATTAGAAGCACAGTCATAAAATGAGAAATGAAATTGTTTATTTAGATTATAAATTATCTATAGCAAATAAAATGTATCCTGAGGTGAGGCAATTTCCATCCTTGACCAGACTGCTGGCTGAGGAAGTTAGGCTTTGATTTCTCCCTTTTCTGTCACAGACATTAACAAATAAAGAAAAAAATTAATAATTTACCAAAAATGAGCTGAATACTTTCTTTTATTTCCCAGCTAGGCAGTGCTGTCTTACTTTAACATCCTTCTTAACCTTATTTTATATTGCGTACTTTCTGTTCCAGAACAAAACTGATTTTATTTTATGCAAACCACAGAACAGTCATAGAATAAAACTATTTCTGAAAATTTCCTTTTAAAACAGTCACCGTTAATAAAAACACAGTGTACTCTTACATGTAGTTTAAGATTATTGTACACATGGAAATTTTTAGCCACTTAAATAGTCTACTTAATTCCAGAAGATAGGGTTAGAAAGAAGATTCTTTTCTACAGTAATTTTATAAAATAAATATTATGAAAAGCAACTTAAAAAGAGGGATGCTTTACTTCTTGCCATGTAAATTTTTCTTAATGAATAGAGAATAATGGATTTTCTTAAAGGACTTTCTGGTGATTTTTTTGATACACAAATGTATGGAATAATGGAATAAAGTTATGGGAATAATTGCAATATTTTTATTTTGCATGGTTTATAGAAACTCCTCTGTCATATTTGTTTTTAACTAAAATTTCAAGATATTAAAATTGTATTTATGCCCAGTGAACTTTAGAACCATAAAAGTGTTTGTTCCACATATAGCACAGCAATAGGTTGATAAACCACATTTGTTATTCAATCAATTTTTGTCAAATATTTATTAAGAACTCACTATGTGCTAGGCACTATTCTGAGTGTTATTTACTGCTACAATGATGTTTGCTTTTACAACCTTCCTTTTTAAACCAAATGAAAATCAGTACATTCCCCAACATAATTAAAAGTACTTTTAATTAGTTCTTTAGGATAAAATAAGATCATACTCTTTTAAATGTCTGATTTTGAAACTCTGTAAGCTTTTTCATGGTATAAGTTCTGCTTTACCACATAAATTCTGAAATCTAATGGAAAATATGACTCATAGAAACTAAGTTAGTGTCATTTGTCTTCTTAACATTAATAAACAAATGAGTATTCTATAACCAAATAAGGTCAGTATTCTGGATCTGTCTGAATTGAATTTATTCAGTTTGTTTCTGAATATATTTCTCTTTAATCACAATAAATTTGTCAAAGGTAGCAGCTTTTATGCATTATTATTGGAATTTATTATCTTGTCTCAAAATTGTACTTTGTGAAAGTCAACTTACACAATTCAGGTTTTCTCTTTATTTGGAGTTCATCTCTCCTTCACAATAGCCCCAGAGCACTAGGGCTGAATAATACCACTGTCTTTCTTGTACTATATGTGTGAGTGTGTGTATTTACATATGTCTCTGTGGCGTGCATGTGTGTGGTGTCAGTGTGCATGAGCATACGTGGTGTGTGCATATAGGGGCACACAGTAGTTAGAATCATGGGTGTGGAATATGGCATCACTGTGTTTAAATTTATCACTTCAAGAAGGTGATATTCATAAAATTACTGAATGCCCTTGGACTTCACTTTTCACAGAATGGGGTTAAGAAAAATGACTTTATATGGTTGTCATAAAGATTAAAAATAATATACCTTAAACTCCTCTTATATAATGAGCCTTCAGTAAACAGTAGGTATTTTTATCCTTCAATTAGAAATGTTCATGCTGAGTGTTAGCAACATGGTGGAGTAGGGGGCTCCTGATTTTCCTTCAGCTCATGAATACACCAAATGAAAAATACACGTGGATCAATTCCCTCTGAGAGAAATCCAGAAACTAGTCGAGAGACTCCTGCACATGGGGCAACTGAGGAAATATTCACATCAAAATAGGTAGGAAAAGCTGCGAAATTCTCACACCATAAACCCCACCCTGGGCATGGTGCCTTACCATCAGGATGGAAGCCTCCAACTCCCAGCTTCTCCCTTAGGAGTGAGGGATTTGGACCATACATATAGTGCCCCCAATTTTATCATCACCTCCTGAGGGTTTGGCTATTAAGGCACCTAGCCCTGGTAGCTAACAGGGCTCTGCATTTGCAAGTTCTCCCAGGACCACAGGGAACAAAGAGATGGTTTTAAATGGGAGTGTGAGCATTTCTAGCAGCTATTCCTCTGGGCTCAGCAAAGAGAGAACAGGCAGAAACTCCTAGCTCCCAGTTTATCCCTGGAAGAGGTTTGACTTACCCCTAACATCCCAACTTTCTCAGCTGCTGCCTGTGGGTTGGACCTTTAGCCTGAATCAGAGAGCTGACAGAGTAAGCAGTAGTCCTTTATAATCCTGGCTGGGCACGTGGGCATTTCCTTTAACTCCCCCCAACTCCCAGCTCACTCTAGAGACAGAACCAAGCCTTAAGCTAACCTTCCTGCCTCTAATAGCTGATGTGAGCCAGCATTTGCTAGGCCTCTGAGGGTGACAAAGAGCAAAGTAACAGATTAAAAGAGTGTGAGGTCTGAATGACAGTGAAGGCATTTGTCCAGATTCTCTTTCTGGCATAGTTCAGAGCAAATGGAAAATAAACTCCAGCTCCCAGCTTATCCCTGAGGAGAGAAGGAAACAGAACATACATCTAACACTCCAATTGTTCCAGCTGAATCTCAAGGGACTGGCTTCTGTCTTGCCTGTATTGGGTACTATAGAGACTTGGCACACCCTGATCTCCTGGGGGCCACTAAGAACAAAGACAGTGGTTTGGACTTATCTAATGCACAGAAACCAAGACAGTGAGTCAAGTAAAATAAGAAACATGGAAATAGGTCCCAAATAAAAGAACAAAATAAATCTCCAGAAACTGACATTAATAAAATGGAGATAAGTGAATTATCAGACGCAGAATTCAAAAGTCGGGTCATAAAGATGATCACCAAGGCCAAGAGAGCAATGTATGAACAAAATGTGAATTTCAACAAAGAGGTAGAAAACATAAAAAGATCTCAAACAGAATTCGTAGAGCTGAAGAAGATAATAACTGAACTGAAAAATTTAATAGTGTGGTTTAATAGCAAACCAGATCAAGCAGAAGAATGGATCAGTGAACTTGAAGACAGGCTATTGAAAATCGTACAATCAGAGGAGCAATAATAAACAAGAAGAGTGAAGATGGCTTAAGGGACTTATGGGACACCATCAAGTGGATCAATACACACATTATCAAGTTTCCAATAGGGGAAAAGAGAGAGAAAGGGACACAAATATTATTCAAAGAAACAATGGCAGAAAACTTTCCACACCTGGGAAAGGATTTCTAAATCCATAGCAAGGAAGCCCAAATAACACCAAATAAAGAGAGTCACAATGAGACACATCATAATCAAACTGTCAAAAATTAAATGCAAGGAGAATTTTGAAAGCAGCAAGAAAAAAGCAACTTGCAGCATACACGGGAATCTTCCCTTAGACTACTGGTGGACTTTTAAGCAGACACCTTGCCAGCTAGAAGGCAGTGAGATCATATTCTCCAAATGTGGAAAGAAAAAAGCTGCCAACCAAGAATACTATACCCAGCAAATTGTCCTTCAAAAATGAAGGGCAGATAAAGACTTTCTCAGACAAAAGCTGAAGGAGTTTATAACCACTAGACCCATCTTACAAGAAATACTAGAGAGAATTCTTCAAGTTTAATGAAAGGATGTTAAACAGCAACAAAAGAGCATAAGAAAGTATGAAACTCATTAGTAAAGGTAAATATATAGACAAAAACAGAATAATGTGTTTGTATAATGGTGGTTGATAAATCATTTTTAATTCTATAAAAGTTAAAAGAGAAGATGATTAAAACAACTATAACTAAATTATGTTGATGGATACATACATACAATTATGTTGATGGATAATATAAATAAATGTAAATTGTGACATCAATAGCATATCATCTGCAAAGAGTGGAGGTAAAAGTGTAGCGTTCTTGCATGTAAGGGAGGTTAAGTTATTATCGGCTTAAAGACTGTTATAAGATACTTTATGTAATCCCCCTAGTAATCACAAAGAAAATACCTAATTACATAGAAAAAGAGAAAGAAATCAAAACCTCAATACAAAAAAAGAAAGAAATACAAAAGAGGACATTAAAAGAGAAAAAAGGGATAAAATACAAAATAAATAGAAAACTCTTAACAAAATTACAATAGTAAACACTTCCTTATCAACAATTACTTTAAATGTAAATGAATCAAACTTCTCAATAAAAAGATACGACAAAGAAAAAAAAATAAATAAATAAAAAAAAAGCAAAAAAAAAAGCTGAATATGTAAAAAAAAAACCAAACAAAAAGCCCCCAAGATCTATGCTATTTACAAAAAATCACTTTAGATTCAAAATGGGCAAAAGAATAAACATTTTTCTAAGGAAAATATACAGTCAATGGATATATGAAAAGGTGCTCAACATCAGTAATCATCAGGGATATGCAAATTAAAACCACGGTAAGATATCACCTCACACCTGTTAGGATGGTTATTATCAAAAAGACAAGAGATGGCCGGGCGCGGTGGCTCATGCCTGTAATCCTAGCACTCTGGGAGGCCGAG
>VBSM01003143.1:10160987-10175234 GCA_008086735.1 Cheirogaleus medius
AAGACAAGAGATAACAAGTGTTGGCATAAGTATAAAGAAAAGGGAACACTTACACATTTTGGAAGGAATGTAAATTGGTACAGCCATTATGGCAAATAGTGTGTGAATATTCCTCAGAAAAATAGAACTACCATATGATCCATCAATCCCACTACTGGGTATATAGTCAAACAAAATTAAGTCTGTATTTCAAGGGGATATCTGCACTCCCATGTTCATTGCAGCATTATTCACAATAGCCCAGGTGTAGAATGAGCCAGAAACTGTGGTGTACACACACACACACACACACACACACACACGGTGGAATAGTATTCAGCCTTAAAAAGGAAGAGTCTGCCATTTGTGACAACATGGATGGAACAGAAAGACATTAAAGTGAAATAAACCAGACACAGAAAGAAAAATACTGCATGATATTGCTTACACCTGGAGTCTAAAAAGGTCAAACTCATAGAAACAGAGAGCAGAAGGGTGGTTACCAGGGGCTGAGGGTGGGGGAAATGGGGAGATATTGGTCAAAGGGTACAAACTTGTAGTTATAAATTTTGTAGACCTAATGTATAGCATGGTGAGTATAGTTAATGTATAGTATACGTGAAATATGTTAAGAGAGTAGATATTAAGTATTCTCACCATAGAAAAAGTAACTATGTTAGGTGATGGATATGTTAATCAGCTTGAGCACCACACTGTATACCTTGAAAATATATGATTTTTTTTGGTTAGGTATACATCAAAAAACTGGAAAAAAGGTTCTCCAACCATCAGCTTTGTGACAGTTTTTTTTTTTAAGGAGGAGATAGAGGATTTATGAACACAGAGCACTTATGGTGAATACACATTGAATTAAATCTCTTGGATCAATTTCTGTATAAGAAACTATTCAGTATCCATTTCAGAAATAATTTCCATTTGTTTTCAACTTATTGATGAACATAGAGAACAGCCCTCCTCTTAATACTTCTCCTTTCCAGCATATACTCAAATCCAATATCCCACACTAACATTTCATCTCTCACGATTTTTCCTGGGGAGAAGACAATCCAACCACTTGAATCACTTCCATACAATTTCAGCATTTAGACCTCATTTTTCACAATTCATTAATGAGAGAATGAGTTATTAAAAATGTTAACTTTGTAATAGTCAAACTAGCAAAACCATAAAACCATCTATTTGTCTTAATTTTAAAATTACACAAGCTTACAAACATTTCATTCTGTGCCTTTAATACATTGCTATCCTTAAAAATTTTAAGAAACAATATTCTCCAGTTTTGACTCAGTATATGAACTGAAGCAAATTCATCTGTCTTCATTAATTAAGAGGAAGACATTTTGCAATGAGTTGTTTGTTTTCCAGACCTGAGTCTGACAGCCTCGTTGCAAGTCTGCCATGTGGCAGGGCTGTCGGTGTGACCAACAGACAGCCAGTGGGGGGCTCGGGCATCTGTGGGGAGCAGCCCACTTGCACATTCCATGGCTCTGCCTCTCATTTGTCCATGTTCTCAGAAAAAATTCTCCTTTAAATAATATCACTTTATGAAAGGAAATTGCCTTTTGTCTTGAAAAATCGTCAATCTAATGATTCTGTGTGGCCCCAAAGGTGCCCCATCGCTTCTAGGGGATTCATGGAAAGGTACCAGGTTAGGGGGGGCAGGGAAGTGACACAGATGAGGAAATAAAAAAAATTCTCCCACAAACTGTACATCTGCTCATAATGACACATGATGAACTACTGTGTCATTTTAAAAGACAAATTTCTTACAAAGCAACTGGTGTCATGGTGTCTGTTATTTTCGAACTTATTTGGAGGAAGATAACTTTTTAAGCACAAGGTTTTCTTGAAGATTTAAGGCACATTGCAAAACTGTATTTAGGCCCATGCCAAGAAGGGAAACAGACACTATCTTCCAGCCAATTCCTAATCACTAAAATAATCTATCCAGAATGATGTTTAAGCAGAAAGGTAAATAAACCAGAACTCAAAGCCATGATTCGAGTAAGCGGCTAATGTTGCTTTAATGATGTTCTTTAGATACTCACGCTCTAGTGGAGAGAGCCAAGAGTGAGAAGTTGTGCTTTCGAGCGTGTGTGCCTTGCCCACAGCCCACACTGACAGCTATCCACAGGAGAGGCCCTGCCTGACTCAGACGTGGAGCCTCAGTGCTGCTGACCTTGGTCTAGATAGCATTAATTTTAAAATAAGGCAGGAGAGCTGGGCTATAACTCCCCAACACCTGTAAACTCCCAGGCTCCTTCTCTTTCCCACGTTAACATCTAAAACAATACAGGGTAGTAGTTAAGACCTTGGTCTCTAAGGACAGAGGACTTAGGTACCATTGCCAGCCAGCTCTGCTGCTTACTAGTGGTGTGATGTTGAACAAGGAAATTAATCTTCCTGAGACTCAGTCCCTTCATCTGTCCAATGTGAATAAAAACAGGACCTGCCTGCAGGGTAGTTGTGAAACAACATCTCTAGGGTATAGAAGTTGGCAGGTGTTTACAAATGCCCCATTTCAAGCACATGTGGGTGACCTTTGGAGCCAGCCAGGCTAGTAGAACCTTAAAAGGCTTTATTGAGGGCATGGTCCCTGTATAACAGTGCGGAGTCTCTGGCTGCCTAGGTTAATCTCCCTCTGCCACTCACTAGCTATATGACTTTAGTCATGTCACTTAACCTTTTTGTGCTTTTAGTTCTGCAACTTTAAAATGCAGATTATAATCCTGCCCATTTTATAGGATTGTATCTAGGATTGAATGAGTTTGTATTTGTAACATGCTTTGTATAGTATACAGCATGTATTAACTTTTATATGAGTGTAGCTATTATTTTTTTTATTCATTATGGAAGCCAGGTCATTGATATCTTCAGTACAGTTACAGAATGAATATTCTTAACATGGTTTCTATAAGAAAGAGGGGAAAACACCCTTCCTTACTGTACAATCCATCCTAGTTCTATCCTTTTAAGTCTCTGTAAGAATTCACATTATGTATAAGGAGAGTATTAACTCAGAGGCATCTTTTCTGGGAGGTACCCTTCAAAACTCTCCCTGTGGCTCTCAGCATCTTGTCACTCTTGGCCCCTGAGCTTGTAGGATCTGGGCTGCATCAGACACATTGATCCTTGAGTCCCTCATTCATGTCCATCAGCCTTAGATTAGACAATTACCCACATGCTGACAAACCTACACATCCACTGGAGTAATGCAAAACACTGTAAAAAGAAAGAATGTAGACAATTATCAAACAGCTAATTTTTTTTTAATTTCAGCATATTATGGGGGTACAAATATTAAGGTTACGTATATTGCCCATACCCCCTCCCCCCTCGAGTCAGAGCTTCAAGCATGACCATCCCCCAAACGTTGCACATCTCACTCATTATGTTTGTATATATCTATCCCCTCCTCCCCCCTCCCACCCACCTGACACCTGATAAATGTTATTCCTATATGTCCACTTAGGTGTTGATCTGTTAATACCAATTTGCTGGTGAGTACATGTGGTGCTTTCAAACAGCTAATTTTAAGAGATGAGGAAATCCACAAAGAGTTTTGTAACAAGATTTAGACAAGCATTTAGTATGGCTTGATTCCTCCCTACACTGGGGAGTAGGAAGGCTTGATTCTTCCCTACACTGGGGAGTAGGATACCAGCCAGCATGTTTTCTCCAAGCCCTGGTAGGAGCTGTGCTGGGTAATAAGTCTCTTGTGACCAGAGTTTGTGCCTGGGAGCCACAAAGACAGCATGTCTGTCAGGCTAGAGCCAATGAGCTGTCTTTGGAGACCATGAACACTTTCTTTGAAACTGTAGATTTTCCATATCCAGGTCAATTTGAAGTGAGAATCAATTTTCCTTAGATTTGAATGTGTAATAAGCTAGATAATCTATTCCTCATAGCCTTTAGTAATGATTTAAAATGCAGTGAGAACAATGCATGTTTTTTGATTCAGAAAGTCCAGTTCTAGGAACATATAAAAAACTGGGTAAGTGTAAAGAGAAATATACATTCATAGAAATGTTTGTTGCAGTGCTGTTCACAGTAGCAAGAAGGAGAGGAAAATAACCTTCACAATATTTAAAAGACGCAAAGTAGATCTATACAGATGGACCAGAAAGTAAAAGCTAACTTTCATTAACTGCATACCAGGTGCCAGTTTGTTACAGGTCAACATATTTAATCCTCACAACAGCCCTATAAAGTAGATGTTATTGTTTTATTGTTATCAATTCACAGATGAATATATTGAGGTTCAGAAAGATGACTTTCCCAAAGCCAAACAGCTTAAAAGTGGGAAGCCAAAATTTGCATGCTGATCAGCCAGAGACAGAGCTGTTACCTCCCCCAGGGGAGCTTGTGCAAGAGCCCCTAGCCCGCTCAAAATTCTCCCTCTGGCCCCAGAAACAACTGCCTCTAGTGCAGAATCACTGATGAAAGTTATTGTAAAAGAATCAAAATTTATAACCACCATAGAGTAAATGAGAGTGGAAGAGATAAATGGAAAATAATGCCCTGGCCCAGAAATCTCTCTGACAGCCACTGAAGCCATCGATCCAGAAAAATAACAAAGCTCTTGGCAAATGGAGCATTAACTAAGTATGGAAGGATGGCGGGGAAGGAGGAGTGTTTCTGCCCTTGAGACAGAGAGCAACGCATTTCACACTAAGCGGGACTTGAGTGCTTTGACTCCAGGGCCTGGTCTCTCCCTTCCAGGTGCTCCGCTTTGTAGAGAAGGTGACTGGTGTCCTGGAGGTTCCCAGACGGGCTCCATTTTGTGATTTTTTAAAAAAAATAATGCTTCAGTAAAAACCATCATTATGAAGAAATATTACTAAGAACTATACCTATTTTCATTTTTAATGGTTGGTAAGTCATTAAAAATATAGTATACATATAGATATACATAAAGACATAGTAGGAATCAGAAAAATAGTCTTTATTAGATCATATGCTCCATTTTTGGTTGGGAAATATAGCCACAGTAATCATGTGACTTGGGTTTGTCAGCCCTCTTATTCAAAGATTTAAAACAAATACGGAGTTTTCTAAATCACTCAACATCTACAGTTAAAATTCAGTGTTCCACACAAATCCCCTGATAGAAACTCAAGGAATTCCTGATAATCATGATCATAAACATAATCATAATAGTAATACTTAGACTTTACTTGGAAATGTTTACTTGGCTCTGTGATGATCACTTTCCAAGCAATTCTCAGACAACCTTAGGAAATGGTCAATTTATTACCACTTTGTGGAACAGGAAACTTGCTTAGAGAGGTTAACTGAATTGTGCAATTAAACCAGCTATTAAAAATCTGAGCAGGGAATCAAACCCTAGTGTGTTTGATTCTGGAGCCACTGTTCTAACCACTGTGTGCACTTCCTCCTTATGCTGTCCAAAGGACAAGAAGGGACATTTATAATTATATTATGGTAATAATAATAACAGACAAGTGATACAGGAAAGGAAGACAGCCTTCCCGTGAGTCATTCTAAGGTTTAGGCCTCTGAAGGAGGAATTGCAGACACTGTCAAGTTAGGATTTGTTGTCTAGGAAGCAGCATGGAGCATGCGGGTTAGGTCTGGACCCTAAAAAACCCAGATGGATCCTGGATGATGGCAGTGGACCATCAAAAATTAAGCCAAGTCATAGCTCCAGTTGCAGCTGATGTGACATTTGTAAAATCTTTGCTAGAACAAATTAACATAGCCTCGGTTCCGTGGTATGTGTTCATTGATCTAATGAATAAATTTGTCTTCAGAGATATTAGGAAGGACCATACATTCCTTAGGACTTTAAGGATAGTGCTAGTCTCTGCCATTCTTCTCATGATGAGATACAGGTTTTGACTTACTATTTTGGCTGTGGGGAGAGTCACTTAAGAGGCTTCTACCTGGTCCTTACTATCTGAATCTCTGATACTCCCATAATTAAGTCCTGTGCCTGATCCTTTCCTTTTTCTGCCCTCCGATTGCAGGAGATGAGAGTTTCTTTCTGTGCTTCCAGGAAGGCCCTCTGGATTTCACATTTCCCCCTTGTCTTCCATTGTTCTTCTCCAGCACATCCATGGTACCCATTAACAGCTCTCTAAATCCAAAGTTCTTATAATTACTACTTCCCATGAAACTCTCAAATGGGTGAGATACTGCACCTACCAGTGGACCCCATGAGGTGTGACCCCCCTTCACCACTGGTGCAAACATCACAGTGGTACTGCACCTGCATGCCAGGGGCTCCCATTGCTCCACCTACCACAGTGATGGGGTCTCATTGCTACTCTGCTGTTGGTAATCCAGTGCTAACATTTCATCTTAGAGTCTGCACCCTGGATCACTTCTGGTCTCAACAATTGTAGGTTGGCTAACGCAGGATATAGACTTTAAAACTCTCAGATTTTCATGTAATAACATTATTGGGGAATATTTTTAGGAACAACACCTGTGAGAGGTGAGGAACATGGGATTGGGTAGAAGAAGAAGTTGAATGGCAAGGCAACTACAATAGAGCACTTAGCTGGTCCTATGAGGATCTCTGAAACTAGGACATCCTTTCAGAGTTGTCTCTCTTTGAGGCAAGGGGGCTGGACTTTTCCACTCTGCATTAAGCAGTCACTAGATGAAGGCTGTCCCTGGGGAGGGAACATGAACTTGGTGAGGCAGCTCACTTTGGCCAAGATAAATTACTGGAGAGCCACCAGTCACTAACACACCCAGCAGCTGGGGGAATAAGTCCCTCAGTCCTGAAGAAGGGGGGCTCTGGTGGGGCACCACAGTGCCCATCACAAAATTAAATTCATGTAAAATACTCGATGGAGCTTCTGACATTACTAAATGCTCAAGAGTTTATGATGATCACTATCCTTTCTTTTGAAGATCTGCTCATTGCTGACACATGGAATTTGCCAGGTAATTGGGTGAGTGTGGTCACCACTCAGGTTATCTGGGTGGTAAATAGTATGGATTCTGGGTATGGGTAGCAGTCGGAATCCACTGAGTTCCAGCAGGAACTAGGCTGAAATAATTGCAACCGTGTCTGCCCTGTGTTCTTTGCTTCTGCAGTTCAGACAAGTATGCCAAAGGAGATCTGCCTCTCTCCATCCCTCCTCCACAGTGCAGCGTGTCCTTCTCTTTCCTCCAAGAGTCAGACTCTACTAGGGCTTGAAATGGTTTCTTCCAAAATTCAGAGAAAGCTGTACCCTTTCAGAAAAATTTCAATGAAGTGGTAGGAGTGAGTTTATTAAATGTATCTTCCCTCTGTTTGGAATTAAAGGGACAACCTAGGACTTTTTTCACTTGATTGCTAACACTGTGTCTGAGCTAAAATCCGTCATTTACTTGGTTAATGATGGTAAATTGTGGTATTTGCTTCTTTTTAGGGAGGGACATCCTTAATGTCTCTATTCAGAACAAATCCAGGTGCAGGTGAATGGCATCTTTATCACCCCAAAACAAAATGTTTCCAATGTGAAACCAGTTGAACTCTATTTAAAAACAAGATTTTAAAGTCATTCCAATAGACAGGTAGGGAGCAAAACCTTTGATCCCCAAGCATGACAGGGTAATTGTGGCAGTCTAAAGGTTTATAAAATATAATGACTTCTTTGCAAAGAACTCCTAAAGTTCTCAAGATTTAGATACTGAGATTTTTATTTATTTTTTTCTAAAGAAAGCCTGCTGAACTCTAATGAATTAGCATATGTCACCTCCTTTGCTGATTTTTCCAGTTTCTGCCCTATAAAAGTAAGATTCTGCCCTGAATCAATTCAGAGACTTTTTTTTACATGGAGCCTGAAAAATTGGATATTACATAAGCCAACTTCCCCAGTCCCCATGGGCCTTTCTTTCTCTAGGAACAAAATTAAAGTGAACAAGAGCATTTGAAGTGAAAAAGATTGAATGTTCTTTCATGTTGGAAGCATAGACAGATTTATAAGTACACATCTGAGCTTCTCTTCAGACACATTATGATTTAATCTGCTTTTATTTTTCTTTTCCAATAGACTTTTTTGAACTTTTCATTGGATAGGGGAAGATAACACATTTACTAATAGAATTTTAAGGGAATGGAGGCCAGTGAGATGTGGCTTTGGAACTGTACAATATTATGCAGATGCTAGTTGTTCTTAAGATAAGGATTTTTTTTTCTTTCAGAGACAGGTCTCACTCTATTGCCCGGGATAGATGGAGTACAGTGGCTCAGTCACAGCTCACTGCAACCTCAAATTCCTGGACTCAAGTAATTCTCCTGCCTCAGTCTCCTCAGTAGCTGAGACTATAGACATGCACCAACATGCCCAATGGGGGTCTCACTATGTTGCCCAGGCTGGTCTTGAACTTCTGGGCTCAAGTGATCCTCTTGCCTCAGCTTTCCAAATGTGCAGGGCTTATGGGCATGAGCCACCATACCTGGCCTGGTCTTAGATCCTCATGGAGGTTATGGAATGCTACTCAGCCCTAAAAATATGGTTAAGTAATACCCTTTATAACAACCTTGATGGAACTAGAGACCATTCTTCTAAGTGAAGTATTTCAAGAATGGAAAAACAAACACCACATGCACTCACTATTAAACTAGAACTAATCGATCAACACTCATGTGCACATATGGTAGTAAACCTCAGTGGAAACCAAGCAGGTGGGAGGGGAGAGGAGGGAACAGGTACATTCACATCTAATGGATACAATGCATGCTATCTTGGTCATGGACACACTTATAACTTTGACACAAATGGCACAAAAGTAATTCATGGAATCAAAACGTTTGTACCCCTATAATACTCTGAAATTAAAAAAAGAGAGTGATGGGACAAATATATGCCTTGACAGGACAAATTATATATACTCATAAGATAATGACAACAATACAAGGCAATTTAAGATGTGTCTGAATAAAGGTACTATTATTTGTACTCTAAGAAATAAAAAGTTCACAATCTCTGTGAGGTGAGGGACTCAGGGGAGTCCACATGGAACAGGTGTTCCTTGAAGAGCAGATGGGATTCCAAGCGACAGAAAGGAGGCAGTCTGGGCTTGTCCTGGAGTTCCTGGCTACTGCAGTGCAATCTAAATTCACAGTGCACCTGATTTACAGTCTCACAAGGTATCTTGACCAATTTATGTACAAGGATAGGGTTAGAAATACTGCTGGAAGCACAAAGTAAAAACAGGGTTCCTTTCAGAAAATTACAGTTAAGTTGTATTATTAAAGCCCTGACATGCAGTTGAGACATGCAGGTGAGGATGTGGAGAATAGGACAAGGTGGGGGCTGGAGAAATGGAGACCTGAAATGGAACGGGGGCTGCCAGCTGGTCACCACCCCCTGCACTCCATCTCCAGAGAACTCCCCTCCCCCCTGCACTTTCACTTAAAGGCAGTTTCTGACTCTTGATGATGTTGACATGACAGGGTGCAGTACAATGATTCTGTTCTCCCTGTCTCCCTCGGGAGTACTCCCACTGGTTCTGAAGAGTGATGGATTTGCTGAGCAATTTAGCCAGGCGTTTGTTTGCATGCACATAGCAAACCACAGCTGCCTTGAGAGCTGTCAGTGTGGAAGTGAGTTTCCCTACCACCAAGTGTAATAAAAATAAATTAGGGACCAGGACCAGGTCCCATGATGAGGAACTGAGGGAGATTTTTGTTAGGTGATTTTAATAAAAATGTGCACTTCCTCTTAGTTTCCTTCTGCAGTGATGGACTGATCCACATTAAGATCATGTCTAAATCCCTCCAGCTCCTCTTTCTCCAATTACAGGCATGAAGATGCTTTTCTATTGCTAGTTTATTGCCATGACATTGCAATCCTTCATTTAGAAAACCCCAAATCTGTATAACTAACAAGCATATCCAAAACCCCTTGGATTTTTTTCCCACTCACAGTGATGTTCTTCCCTGCAGAGGCCTTGGCCTTGGCAATCACCTGCCTGGAGACTCAAATAAATGAATAAATATGTACTTTGAAGAGAAAGCAATGTCCTGAAGAGAAACTGTAAAGTAAAGCACTGCTTGGGAACAGTAACATGTATCATAGGTTTGTGTGTTTCTCTTCTTGCCTGAATTCAGTAAAATTGGCATAAAGCAGATTCACCAAAAAGTTAAACTCTGAACTCAAGGTAGGTGAGCTTCTCAGGGACTGAAAGCCCAGAGTGTGTATACAGGCTGAGAGTCCTGGCGTGAGCAGCTCTTGTCTCTGCATATGGCTTGACAAGAGACAAATACATCCTCTGTGCATGACACAGCCAGAGGTGGGGATTGGCGCGACTAACTCTCCTAGGTAGCCCTTGTAAGCAAACCAACTCCCCTTTCCCAGAATCCCTCATGTCTTTCCAGAAAGCCCACACTTATAATCAAATAATATATAGGTGCCCAAGCACCTAAGTGAGGGTGTGTGAGAAAAAAACATTGTGGTCCAGGCAGATGACTCTGAACATGTGCCCTCCCCTCGAAAATATATATAGCAGTCTATGGGTTTCAGGAGTCAAAAGCATTCCTCAATATTTCTTAGAATACCCAGGGAGCTGCTATTCTGTGGCCTACTCTGCCTTCTGGGCTCCAGATTCCTCACTCAGGCTGCCTGCTGCTCTTCATATGGACCCAGAGTTGAAATTCAGTCCCTTCATTGATTTCTCATCATCTTCCTCCCCGATACCCCCAACTTACATGAACATGCATGACTTCATATAGTGGGTGTCACTTCACACACCACAGAGCCAACAAAGTGGCCTATTTCTCCTGTCCAGAGAATTTTTTGGCAACCTCATCCTTCAGGATCCAGCCCCAAATCCATTCTCCTCTCTAACCACTCCCATTTCTTCTCTTGTTCATCTTCTGTCTTCCTAGAGCCAAAAGGAACTCGAGGCTTTTCTCCAATGTTCTTAGTATCACCTGATTCTTAGGTCCCTGGGCTCCACCCTTTGTACCAGACATTTGGTTTTCCAGGCACATATTTCCCTCTCTAAATGGAGTCCTGGTGTCTGTTCTTAGGATAATAACATGTTTCCCATATTTTTACATCAGCACTGCTGCAGAGAGGGTGTTAGGATCTGCCTTACCACCCTTGCGATAATTCCAAACTGGATTTGCCACCTTGCCTTCCCTCTAGTTGAAGGAAAGACTCACCACAGCAGAGGTGCAGCACATCCCTAGTTGTACTATTGCCTTGTCAGACACCAGCAGGGACCTAATCTTAGTCCCAGATGAATCACATCTTCAGAGTCACATAAATCAATAGCAGCACAACCCTTCCATTCAGAGAGCCACTGGTGCCATTTGTGGTAAGTGGCCACACACTGCTATAAGTGGCTACTTTTCTTCAGACACTGAGAGATGATAGAGATATGTGAAAACAGGCCATGCACAGGGAAGAGAAAGAGGTTTCCTGGAGCAGACACAAATAAGCACAAAGTCACATTCAATGATTGGTATCTAGGGATTTGAGTTCTCACACATCTTACCAGGGTTTGGTATCAAGATCCAGCCAGTAGCTTACTTGCTACGTGGCTTCAGGTAAATGGCTGAATTCTCTTTGCCTGGTGCAATGAGGCCAATGTTACCTGTTCCACCCACACTGAATGTACTTACTGTTGTGCTTAGCACATAGAAAGTGCTCAATGAATGGTGGCTTTCACAAAGACAATTCACACAGAAAAGGAGCCAGTGCAAAGTTGGGGCCCTGATTTTGCTAAAGCATTGTTAATGGACATTCCTTTTGTGCAGACTTGCTCTTCACACACAGTGACACACCCTTAAACTCATTTACAAACAAAGTAAATTTCAGTCCAGTATCCCAAAGCCTGTCATTCCATTATACTAACCCTCTTTCTTGCCTTCCTCTTTAAAAAATATCGAAAGCAGAATAGGACAGGCTAAGATTTCATGTTCTTGATTTGGTATCTGTGGCCACTGCCATTTTCTTTCCTTCTATTGCTTATAAGCAGCATCTTTTTCATTCTGGACTCTTCACCAGGTGGTCCATATGTGGCCTTCTGAGAGGAGAAAGTGGCACATGCAAATCACCATGTCTTAACCGAGAATCCTGGATTTGAGAGTGTTGGTGCAGGAGACTCACCACCCACAGCAGACTACCAGTTGTCCTTAGAAAACACAGAACAGGTCCCAAATTCCAATATGCTGGCATCCAAACCATACTCCCACCATTGTCTCTTATTCCTGAGAATGTTCCCTAAATCCTTTTTCACACTACAAGTCCTCAGGCCTGGTATAGACAGTATTGTCAAAAAATTTATTTATTGCCTGAAATAAAAAAGAAAAGAAAAAAAAAGAAAAACATACTTGCAAACCAAATTCAACAGCACATTCAAAAGGTTGTTCATGATGATCAAGTGGGATTCATCCCAGGGATGCAAGGATGCAAGGATGATTCAACATATGCAAATCAATCAATGTGATACACCATATCAACAGAATGAACAACAAAAACCATATGATTATTTCAATTGATGCTGAAAAAACATTCAATAAAATTCAACATCACTTCATGATAAAAACTTTTGAAAACTAGGTATAGAAGGAACTTAGCTCAACACAATAAAAGCCATATATGACAGACCCACAGCTAGTATCATATGGAATGGGGAAAAACTGAAGGCCTTCCCTCTAGAAAGTAATAAGACAATGATGCTCACTTTTACCACTATTATTCAACATAGTACTGGAAGTTCTAGCCATAGCAATCAGACAAGAGAAAGCAATAAAGAGTGTCCAAGTTGGAAAGGAAGAAATGCTTTATTATCCTTGTTTGCAGATGACACGATCTTATAACCAGAGAAACCTAAAGACTACACAAAAAACCTATTAGAACTGATAAGCAAATTCAGTAAAGTTATAGGATACGAAATCAACATGTAAAATTAGTAACATTTCTATATGCCGATAGTAAATAAGCTGGAAAAGAAACCAAGAAAGTAATCCCACTTATAATAGCTATAAAAACCATAAAATACTGAGGAATAAAGTTAACCAAAGAAGTGAAAGATCCCTATAATGAAAACTATAAAATACTGATGAAAGAAATTGAAGAGGACACAAAGAAACGGAAAGATACACACCATGCACATGGATTGGAAGAATCAATATTGTTAAAATGGCCCAAAGCAATCTAAAGATTCAATGCAATCCCTATCCAAATACCAATGACATTCTTCACAGAAATAAAAAATAATCCTAAAATTTATATGGAACAACAAAAGACCCAGAATAGTCAAAACTATCCTAAACAAAAACAACAAAACTGGAGGAATCACATTACCTGACTTGAAATTATACCACAGAGCTATAGTAACCAAAACAGCATATTACTGGCATGAAAACAGACACACAGACCAAAGAAACAGAATAGAGAATCCAGAAATAAATCCATACATCGATAGTGAACTTATCTTTGACAAAGCTGCCAAAAACATACAGTGGAGAAAGGACAATCTCTTCAATAAACGGTGCTGGGAAAACTGGATATCCATATGCAGAAGAAGGAAACTTAACCCTTATCTCTCACCATATACAAAAATCAAATCAAAATGGATTAAATGTTTAAATCTAAGACCTGAAACTATGAAACTACTAAAAGAAAACATTAGGGAAACACTTCAGGACATTGGTCTGGGCAAGTACTTCTTGAGGAATATCATACCCAAAGCACAGGCAACCAAAGCAAAATTGGGCAAATGGGACCATATCAAACTAAAAAGCATCAGAACAGCAAAGGAAACAGTCAAAAAAGTGAAGAGACAACCCACAGAATGGGAGAAAATATTTGCAAACTATCCACCTGACAAGGGATTCTTGTAACTGTAACATACAATGTGCTCCAACAGCTCAACAGAAAAAAAAAATCAAATAATCCAATTTTAAAATGGGCAAAGGATCTGAATAGACAATTTTCAAAAGAAGACATGAAAGAAGACATGCCAACAGCTATATGAAAAAATGCTCAATGTCATTAGTCATCAGAGAAATGAAAATCAAAACTACAATGAGATATCCTTTCACCCCAGTTAAGATGGCTTTTATGAAAAAGACAGGCAATAATGAATGTTGGTGAAGGTATGGAGAAAGGAGAACCCTCATACACTGTTGGTAGGAATGTAATATAGTGCAACCACTATGGAGAACTGTGTGGAGGTTCTTTAAAAAACTAAAAATATAATAGAACTACTATATGACCCAGCAATCCCACTGCTGGGTATACATCCAAAGGCAGGGAATTCAGTATATTG
>VBSM01003143.1:10180634-10201437 GCA_008086735.1 Cheirogaleus medius
ACTGGAATAAAGTCTCTTTCTTCCAGATCCTTTTCCAGAGGACTTTTGTTCACAGGTATTATTTAACCTCTATGAGCTGCAGTTTTCTCACTTGTGAAAGGTGGATAATAACAATAATAGCAACAGTGCTATCTTTGTCGTAGGGTCATTGTGGGAATTAAAAGACATATAACTTGTATATGCACTGAGCACGCTGTCTGGCTAACAATAAGGACTTTTTAATTGGGTATTATTTTCATTAGATGGGATCTTGCTTTTCCACATGACTTTATAACACTTGAGGAGGTTCATTTTCCTCTTTATAAGCAGCAAAATTCCTTCTCCGTGGCACATCCTTTTACCTTTGGGAGGCCCTTGGGTTAAACAAAGTTATTTAAAGCTAGAAATCACTTTTCAATTACATCTATTAATACGCAAAGATTTGTAAATGGCAGAATAATCTGGGAAGTGCTGATCTATGCTAATAATACTGAAAGCTTTAGATTAAAAGGTATATCTGTATTGGGTTATGATACACGTTTTAATTTCAGCTTGGTTGTGGAGCTGTAATGGAAACAGAGAACGTATTTGCCTTCCCTATTTCATGTCCCTCTCCTGGCTCACCTGTTGCCCTTTGCCCCTCTCCATTGTGCAGGAGCTGCTCTTCCATAAAATGGTTGTTGAATGGATTCCCTCAAGAATAAGTAGTCTCTCTCTCTAATTCTATTTATATATGTCTTTCTTGCAGTAGTGACGTACAGATTTTCATTTTAAGATCCTTCCTCTCTAGTCTTTGCTGATCTAAGATGCTATTTCAGAGAAGCAGGAGAGGGGATTAGTAATCAGATTACTAATTTGCAAAATTGTAATAATATTTAGAAATCTAAGCCATTTCATAGGAAAACAATAAAAGTTACCAAATCTATCCCCTCAATTAATACCCTTGGTGTCAGTTTATTAGATAAATAAAGTAGATACCTGCTATTTCTTCTTTTTAAATATACAAGTAATCATAGGGACATAAAATACTTTGTTGTGGACTGTGTATAATAATTTTAATTCTTAAAAGTTCTGTATTTTGTTGGTTTGAGGTTAAGGGCTAGGTTTTTTGTTTGTTTGTTTTCTATTGTTTCAGGCCATATTCTAGCTGTTTAAAATCAATTTGAATCAAGTGGGGATGTAACAGGCACCAACTTTGTGGCTTTAAAGAACACTTTAATGCTGGCAGGGAGTGTATGGCTGCTTAAGTTACATGGTCTCTTATCTGATGACACCTGATCAGTTGTCAGAGTAATTTGTGTTTATCGTGTTTGAATAGTCGCCTATTGCCTTTTGTGTTGCCTTAATAAACTTGACATTTGTTCATTCTCTATAATATGCGATAAAAGAAATAAAACCCCTGCTTCCTCCAGCAGCACACTCCCATTAAAGAGCAGTTCAGTCCTTGAAGTAGGCATGGCCTTCTTCTTCTTTACAAACACAGCTACTTTAAACCACAACTGATAGCAGTGTCTCTCATGTCACCCTTATATTTTGTCCTAGGTAAGGCCTTTCTTTCCACTTAAATAAAGACAAACGTCTTTTAATTTTACAGTTGGCAGCAACTCGACATTAAAAACCACTTGTAATCAGTTGCCTGTGGCTGATAAACTTAGTGGGGTAGGTGATCTTAGATGCTGAAGTTCTACATTAAAATTTATAAAAAGGAGAAAGATGGCAATAGAGATAAATAGATAAAATATAAGTAGAGAGAGAGAGAGACAGAGAGAGAGAGAGAGAGAGAGAGAGAGAACAAGAAAGAGACTGTCAGACACAGTTTGTGCACATACTAAGGGAAGATTCAAGCTGCCTCTACCAGTGACCACTCCTGGACTGACTTGGGTTACCACTAACTGAGGAAAACCAAACGGGGACAGAGCACTCACAACAATTTTATGCCCAAGGTGTTTGGCACTAATGAATTTATTGAACGAATTTATTCATCCTCATTTCTTTCATTCAGTTAGTTAATATAATTGAGTGATTACACTGTGGCAGTGTTGGATAGAGCAGGGAGCAAGCCAGACAAGGTTGCTCCTGCCACAAAGCTGACGTTCCAGAAAGAGAGACAGAAAACAGATACAAGGTAAACTAAACCTCAGGACCCCAAATAAAAGGAGGTTGAATGCAGCTGAAATGATCCCATCCTCTTCCTTCCATCCTTCTAGACTTCTTTGTCGCCCACCCCAGGAAAGAGCTGATCAGATCATACTTTTTCCTTCTGCCTACTCCTGGGCTTGCTTATACATGCACTCTTCTCTCTCTCTCTGTCTCTCTCTCTCTCTCCTTTCCTCTCACATATCAGAACAACGATTCTTAGACATGCGGATTTCACAACAGTAAAATTAAAAAAAATAGTTTGAGGAGTCTATGTAGAATTTTCAACTTTTCTTGCCATGGTTTTTTAGGTGTATGTGAGTGTATATATATATTACATCTATTATATATTATAGATAAATAGTAATATATAGTACCATCTAGTCTAAATATTAGCTAACATGTAAGTGTTTAATATGTGCATGATTCTTTACAGTCAAACTGCACAACACTTATGACATAGGTACTGTTGATTGAAGCTCAAAAAGGCTAAGTACATTTCCTGATCTGATCTAACCTGGCTGGTGGGCTGTAGAGGTAGGCTTTGAGCCCAGGGAGTCTATACCAGAGACTGGACTCCTGACTACTTAACACCTGGATTCTCAATACCACCATTTCCTTTAAAACAGAAAATGGAAAAGAACTATTCATCACCAAAAATACATAAAAATCTTAAAATTACCTTTATGGAACACTGATTTGTTCTTATTCTTATTTCACTGCAGACTGGTGAAAGCTTTGTTAAAGTCCTGTTCAGGCCCACAGACCTGCACCCAGGAATCCTGGCTCTAAGCCTTCAGCACTGGAGGAGCTTTTAATTGACATCCTAGGCTTAATTTTTAGATATTTTAGATCATGAGCATAAGCATATCAGTCATTTTAAGGATGTTCATCCTTCATTTTGTGAATGATTTTCAAATATATTTACAAAATTCCTCAGTTTTAATGTCCTCCAATTGGTACCAGAAACTACATGGAGTTAGGAGACTGGGGAAAGGTCCTTATATGAGAAAAGGTCCTTAACACAGAGTCCAAGGACTGTAGGGATTTGGGAATTCTCTGAAATGAATCATAAAATTTTGCCACACCTTGGAGAAAAAGTCTTTCCAAGAATTCATAATCATTTCCATAACCCCAAGGAGCTTAAAAATCAGTGTTCTCAGCTCAAGCATTAAATGTTGACACTGGCTTATCATAACAAGTGATTGAACAAGTGACTTGACTATTCAGTACCTCAGTTTCCCCATCTGCCAAATCAGAATAATTTAATTGCTGTCTGACATGCTTTCAAAAGGGTAGATGTTAAATGAGATAAAGTGTATGTATTCCCTCCCCTTCTCCCTTCTGAGAGAGCTTGTGCAGTTCAGTCTGCAGTTTCAGGAGCACTCTTGTGAACCAGTTCTGCTTCCTCGTGTCATTGGAGGTTCTCTTCTGATGCTTTACTTGTTTCCCCTGTGCAGATATTTAGTATTCTGTATTCACCGTTTCCTACAAATCGTTATTTCTGTTTGCTCCCAAAGCCAATAAAATTTTAAATTAAGAATAAATGAAAACAGTAAATGTTGCATTTCTGCTAAACAAAATGTAGATGTGAGATGAAGTGAGCAGTTGAACACACAATCACTTCCAGGTAGCTTCAGAAACTGCAGCTGGGGTTGTTTTAAAGCAGAGCAGTTCTCAGGGAAAAAGACAGTGCTGGCTGGCTGCTCTGGGCCTATTTTCCAACACCAAAGTATTTCTTTCTTTCTTTTTTTTTTTTTTAACTCTGATGTGAAGTTTTTATTTATTAATTTAATTTCAGAGTATTACAGGAGTACAAACACTTTGGTTACATAAATTGCCTTTGCAGCACTGAAGTCAAAGCTGCAGGCATGCCTATCCCCCAGACAGCACCCACCGCTTCTGTTAGGTATGCATTTACCCATTCCATCCTCTCCCCTCCACCTGCCCAATACCCTATGAATGTGACTACTATATGTTCACATTAGTGTTGATTGATTAGTACCAATTTAATGGTGAGTACATGTGGTGTTTGTTTTTCCATTCTTGTGATACTTCACTTAGAAGAATGGGCTCCAGCTCCATCCAGGATAATATAATAGGTAGTTCACCATTTTTTACGGCTGAGTAGTACTCCATGGTATACATATACCACATTTTATTAATGCACTCATGTACTGATGGGCACTTGGGTTGTTTCCACATCTTTGCAATTGTGAATTGTGCTGCTATAAACATTTGAGTGCAGACATCCTTTTTATAGAATGTCTTTTATTTTTCCCAGTAGTGGGATTGCTGGATCAAAGGGTAGTTCTACTTTTAGTTCTTTGTGGTATCTCCATACCACCTTCCGTAGAGGTTGTACTAGTTTGCATCCTGCCAGCAGTGTATGACTGTTCCGATCTCTCTGCATCCATGCCAGCATTTGTTGTTTTGGGACTTTTTGATAAAGGCCATTCTCACTGGAGTTAAGTGATATCTCACCTCTCACAAAAATCAACTCACAATGGATAACAGACTTAAACCTAAGGCATGAAACTATAAGAATTCTAGAAGAAAATCAAGGAAAAACGCCAAAGTATTTCTAAGAAAAAGAAATTCCAAATGGTGTGATTTTGCTCCTCAAAGAGCAAGATCTAGGTTTCCAGTAGGCACTGGGGGTGCTGCTTTGATTGCTTTTTCCAGACTCTGCTAATCCATGTGAGGAACAGTATGAGCACGTGCACACATACACACACAATCACAGTAACATCTAGCGCTCAAATGGCACCTAGGTGCAATGCACAAAGAACGTTCCATAACTTTCTTTGACTGTGGCCCTATGTCCGCAGTGAATTTCCTGTAGAAACTGCATAATCAGCCACCATTTTGGGAGAAAGTTAGCTTCCCAGGGACTAAGGCTTTTATCATTGGCCTCAGCAGCCTGCACCTTCTGAAATACAGACAACAGGGGAAGGCCTTGTCAAGAAGGCAATGGGGTGAAGGGAACAAAGGAGAGGGCCATTAGGATTCCTTGAAACACAACAAGGCCCTGGAGAAAAGCACACAGCTCCGCACCCTCACCACGGGCCATGGAGTTATGACTCATTCCTTGAAGAATGTTTCTCAGATGCAGAGGAAGAGTTCCCTAAAAACTGTGTAAAGAGGCATAGTTACACAAAGGCCAGATATTCTCAATTAGTATTGTAGTAATTGGTTTCATTTTATCTTGCTCTTGATTCTAAGGTCTCTGAAATTGGGATCCTGCATCTGAATCATAGGAGATCAGAATTAGGTCAGGCATTACATACTACTTGGTTTACCTCTACTTTGGAATTTCTGCTAGAATCCCACATGTGTCAGCAATGCAGGAAGCCCTCTGGTGATGAGGAGCTTGCCGCTGCACGACTGGACAGCTCTAACTATTGCACAGTTATGAAAGCTTACTTTACCAGGCAGTGGGAACACAACAGTGAACAACAGACATATGATCCCAACTTCAGGGACCTTGGAATTGAGAGTTAGATAAAATGAAACCAAATAACTACAATATTGTATTCTTCCTTATTGAACTCTCATGACAATAAGTGCCACTCACTATTTAAACACACACAATAAATCTAATCCGTCTCCTATAGGACAATTCTATCTGCAATTTGAAGACAATGAATGATCATATTTCCTTTTAAAAACTAAAAATACTCATCTTTCTTTCTCCCTATCTTCCTTTCCAATGTGAATTAGGCAAACCTCATCAGTTAGGATGTGCAATAAGGTATGCCTTTCAACATTTGTACTGTCAGGATATTAGAGATTGTATAAATAAAGTCAATCAAGCTTATATTTTGTTTTCATTTTGGTCTTCTGAAAGTAAAACAAAACTTAATTTGTGAAGAAAAGTGTGTGTGTGGGGATTATTCTTGCACAAATACTTCTTACTTTCCTTGGTCTGATTATAAAAATTGACTCCCTGTTCCACACTTCCCCTCAACCATTGAGACATTCATTATAATTTTCATATCCTCAAACTTTTCAATAAGAAACATAAAGCCTAACAAAGAAAACTAAACAAATTAAATGGAACCTATTTTTTCACACATGCAAAATGGATTTCAGTTTTGCCTTAAGGAGGTCTTATGTTTCATTATTATTAAAAATGTCAGGAATATTTTGCCTGCTGGGAGCACAGATTTTCCTCCTATTTTTCAATCTTACTCAAAAACCCCTTATTGCATATTTTATGAGTCATAGCAGCTCTTAGTTGTTACTTTTTAAAATTACGAACTCCAAAGCTGATGTTGGCATTCTGCTAAATGGTCTTTGCACGTGTAGAGTTGATGAGCATTTCCAGAAGGAAATGTAATAAGAGAAACATTTATGGGATGAATATATACTTGCGTGATCTTTAGAAACAGAAGTAGGAAATTTATTGAAGGAGCAAGCTGAGTTCTTCCACATAGTAATTTCACGAGACCTTCTTTCATTTGGGGTGGCATAGATCATAGGCTACTTTATCGTTCTCTCACTCCTCTCCTCCCTGCCAATTTTGGGGAATCTATAATTAGAACACAGAGTTGAAGTCTGGGTTGGGTGCTTTCAAAGCTTCTGTTTTCTCCTTTGCTTGTCTACAATGGTACTGTGAACTTCTTGAACTTATATGGTATGTCTGCAGTGTGCAATATTCCCCTTGTGCACAAGGGGAAGAGTTGAGGATGTTCATGGGAAAATGGAGAAAAAAGAGTTACAAGAAGTAGCTGAGTTGGGGAAAATTGGAATTTTAGGAATTTTTAGAGTTGGTTTTGCGTAATCTATTTCCAGAAGGGCTGGAGAGGGTATTTATGAGAATTAAATGGGATAAAGCCTGGGAAGTGCTTAGCACAGGCCCTGTGACTTAGAAAGTGCTCAATAAATGTTAAGTATTATTATTATTAAGCTGTAGGCATATTCCTCTTGTATGGGATTCATGGTAAAACCCTTGAAGGGGTTTGGGAATCAACTTTATAAAGAGGGCTTTAGTTTTATTAGGAAACTTGTAGGAAAGAGCACCTTGTATGACCTCAGTCTAGGATGTAAAACCAATAGCGAAGTCCAAGAACTAGTAAGAGTAGGCGGAGGTGAGCTGGTGATATTGAGCACAGTGAAAGGAATGTGAGTTGGAGGAGAGTTTGACCACTCCCTGACTGTTGTGTCTTCAGACAGCCCTACTTAAAAGTGAACTTTGGAGTAGATGGGGCCAATAAGTCTCATGACCTCTCCAAATCAATGTGGTTCTTGGCTTCCCCCAAGCAGATATCCTTAGGGAGATTGATACAGCTCTGTGGGGCTCAGAGGCATGGACCCACAAGGTCAGAAGTAGTGAGAACCACAATTAGTCCCAACCATGTCTGCATCCTCTGTCCTTACCTCTAAGGACCACATTCCAGTGCCATGGCTTATCTGATGAAAGGATTCATTTCTTCACCTTCCTGTCATCTCTCTAATGTTGCATTCATGCAGTGCTGCAAAACTAGAATGGAGAAAGTTTCCCTTTCACTCTTACTCACCTTCCTCCATTGTCTTCTTCACTGCCTCCCCCCGACAGCCCTCGGTGAGCTTCCTGAGAGTCTTAAACCTGCTCTTTCATGCTGCCCATGACACCCCTCTAGAAAGAGCCACTTGGGCACAACCCAACTCAATTATTGTATATTTTATTCTGTTTGGGCCAATCCATCAGCCAAGACAATGTTGTCCCAAATTCTGAAATTGAAGGTCATTTTATTTTATACAAAGACATACACATTAATATTAATAACAATAAACATAAAAGCAAATATTTGATGAACATTTATTGCGTGCCAGACGTAATTCTAGATGTTTTGTATGTGTTCATATCATTTAATTATCATACAAACCCCAACTTTTTGACCCAGAAAGTTTATTTATTTAATATTTCACCTCATTCCAGGAAGAACTGACATAAAGGTTTTTCCTGCTCTTGAGAGGTGGATTACAGGTTTAATTTCCAACTTTCTTCCAGCCAGTGGAAAGGCACTGAGCTACCTTACCAGTGTAGGATAAGGAACTATTGTGATGTTTGCTCTCCCTCTCATTTTTTCCTGAAATGTCTACAGTCCTTTATAATGAACTGTGGTTGTTTGACTCATTGCATTTCTATCCAGTCTAAAGATGCACAGCAGTTGAAAGAGAAGCAATGCCTAAAAGATGTCCCCTTGTCTGTAACATGAAGGCAAAGCTGGGGAAGAGTGAGACATGGAAGCAATAACCAGGGCAGCATAATATGAGAGTAGAAGGTATGGATGGAGTAGCTGAGTTGGAACAAGTGTTTGGGTTCACCAGGAGTGCAGAGAGTCATAGGAGTCAAAGTTGGTCACAACACAGCCTCTTTAGCAGCCGCTCTGGCCACAGAGGATGGTAGAAGAGGTGACCACGCAAGAGGCGTTGCAGCTATTTCTATTCACACAGATGGCAACACCATCAATTGCATTATCCTTCAATGTGAAGACTAGTGACAAATGCATCACAGATGAGAGTCACAGCCAGAGGCTAATGGCTCTCTTAAATCAAGAGCAGAGAAGAAGAATGAACAAATTCCTTAGTCATGTCTTATTGGTCAAAGCCAATCCTTTGATACTAGTGAAATGATGTGCCTTAATTAAAGCCATAAGTATCTTTTATTAAATTAAAATGTGTGAGTGTTCCCACATTTGTGTGTTAACCTTATGCATTTTATCATTTCACACCAGGAGTCCACTTAGGATATATTTCTATAATTAACACAAACATAAGATGAATGAATTACCCATTCACAGCAGAAGTCAAAACAAATCCCTTATTCATTAATTGCCTCAATGTTTTCACCTTCTCAATTTGTCAGTCTACTGAATGTCCTACTGTTGTATAGCTGTTAATCACTGTTTGATCTCTAGCTACAACCTTTTTGCAAGCCTCACACCAAGGTTGAACAAGATAATATGTCTGAATCAAACTGTTGAAAGTAACTGAAACAGTCCGACCCAAGAATATAAAAACAAAGTAAATCTGTTGGAGATGCCTGGATCTATTCTATCTCCTTATTAAGTAGCATTTTTAGCACTTCAGGCAATCTACACACCCAAGCACAGCTGGTGCCTCTGTTTCTATATTTGCAAAAGCAAAGGTTCCTACAGCATGGCAGGCTGAATCTCTTTTGAAGCACAATCAATGCATTCACCATCTCCTGCATAGTTACTTTGTCTCTATTCTTTCTGGAGATGTATTTCTTTTCAGGGCAAAGAAAAGTAAATCTCCTTAGTTCTGAGTGTTAACAGTAGTCAATGTGCAGTGGGTCACAGAGATCTTGTAAGCAGAGAACGTCATTCCCAAAGACCATGTAGACTGACCCCTCACCAGGCTTTCCTTTTGCCATTTTGGCACATCTGTGGGTGAAACCTTCATTCCTAGCAGGGAAATATTGTCAAGTGTAATGCTGATGGTTGAATTCTGGTTTACATGCAAACAAAGACAAGGAGCCAACGTCACTGGACAGCGAGGCTGTGCTGATGTTACCTTCAACCATCATCCTTGAGGCCACTTCACCCCCTCCCTCACTGAGTCCACCACTACCAGGACCCATATTGTTTTGCATATAAATAGAATATCACAATATTTTTGGAAAACAGAAATCCCAGGAAGATGTGATGCAATTCCTGCCTGTCTATAAACTTTTCTAGTGGGCTATACATATACAATTGTATTCTATTGCTTTGCCTTTCCATTTTAGAGGTGAAATTTATATTCACCATCATAGAAAGAAGAAAAACTTCCAGAACAAAAAAAATTGCCCCTTTCTTCTTTTTCCTTTAGCTTGTTCTCACAGCATACATAAAGCTTAAGCCCTGGGTTGTCACACAATTGTGTGACACCTGCAGGTGTCACCTGCTGTCATTGACTTACATTCAGAATTTACACTTCTTCTTAATATACGAAGATGACAGAACTATCCCCTAATAGAGACCAACCTAGCATGCTGAGCCACTGAGATGTTTGCTCTCCCCTTTAATTTTCTGAAATGCCTACAATTCTTTCTCATAGACATATTCTTAGAATGTGTTCATGGGTCACATATCTGTCTCCCAAGATCACATTTGCAAGGTAACAGCATTGTCCTGAGGAGTCATTGGTAAGTGCACAGTGCAGTATCTCAACTGCTGCAGCTCTCACTCTTTTAAGTTCCCTCAAGTTTTGTTCCCTAGTATGCAGACCGATTTGGAGAGTCCACCGTGAGCTGAGAAGAACTGAGATAACGTGGGCCATAATTTGGAACTATTCGTTTTAGTAAAGTTACCACGTTGTGCAACCATTGTCATAAATCAGTTTTAGAACATTTTTAGCACCTGGATGAGATCGCTAATGCACATTTTCCACATCCCACCCCACTTCCTGCACCCCTTCCCTAGACAAACACTAATCTACTTTCTGTCCCTGTAGCTTTGCCTTTGCTGGATATTTCATATAAATGACGTCATATACTATTTGGTCTGCTGTGTCTTGTTTCTTTCACTCTGCATAATGTTTTGAGGTTCATTCGTGTTGTACCATGTATTTGTAGTTTATTCCTTTTTATTGCTGAGTAGTATTCCATTATATGAATATGCTGCATTTTGTCTACCTATTCACCAATTGATGGACATTTAGGTTGTTTCCCATACTTGATGATTATGAATAATGATCAGAATATTTCTTTACAAGCCTTTGTGTAGACATTTTTTTTTTAGACAAGTTCTCCCTATGTCGCCCAGGCTGAAGTGCAGTGGCTCAATCATAGCTCACTGCAGCCTCAAACTCCTGGGTGCAAGTGATCTTCCTATCTCAGCCTCTCAAGTATCTGGGGCTACAATTGTGCACCATCACACCTGGCTAAATTTTAAAATTTATTTATTTATTTTTTGTAGAGACAAGGTCTCACCATTTTCCCCAGGCTGGTCTCAAACTTCTGGCCTCAAGTGAGCCTCCCCACTGGCCTCCCAAAGTGCTGGCAGTATAGGCATGAGCCACTGCACCCAGCCTGTGACATATGATTTTGTTTTCCTTGGGTAGATATGAAACTATTTTTTTAAATAGTTATGTTAAATTATAATTGACATACAGTAAACTGCACATATTTAAAGTATACAATTTGGTAAGTTTTGACACACATATACTATACACTGATCTACCCATTACCACAATCCACAATGAGCGTCTCTATCACCCCAGTCAGTTTCTCGTGCCGCTCTGTAATCCTCCTGCTTTTCCTTCCCTACTCCCTGCATCCTCAGGAAACCCCTGCCTTGCTTTTGGTCACTATCTATTACTTTTCATTTTCTAGATTTTATATGAGTGGAATTATAGAGAATGTATGATTTTTTTTTTGGTTTGGCTTTATTCACTCAGCATATTTATTTTGCAATTCATCCAAGTTGAGTGTATATCAATATCAATAGCTCATGCCTTCTTTGATTGCTGAGTAATATTTGATTGTGTGTATATACAGTACCTTGGTTTATCCATTCATCTATTAATAGATATTTGGATTGTTTCCAGCTTTTGGCTATTACCAACAAAGTTGCTTTGAACAGTCATATTTATAGGGCCTTGTACTTTTTTTTCTTTTGAATAAATTCTAAGGAATGAAATGGCTGGTAGGTGTATGTTTCAATTTGTAAGAAATTGCCAACTCATTTTCCAAAGTGGTCATCCCATTTTCCATTCCCACTAGCAGTGCATGAGAGGTTCCATTCCTCCGGATCCTTGCCGCCTTGGTATGGTAAGTCTTTTTAGTTTCAGACATTGCAATAGATGTGAAGTAAAATTGCATTGTGGCTTTGATTTGCATTTCCCTGAAAACAATAATGTTGGGTATCTTTTCATATACATATTTACCATCTGTATAGCTTTTTAGTGAAGTATCTGTTCAGAACTTCTGCCCATTCTAAAAATTCAGTTGTTTATTTTTAAACATTGAATGTTGAGAATTCTTTATAAATTCTAGATATGAGTTCTTTATTAGACATACGCTTTGCAAATATTTTCTTCCAGTCTGTAGCTTCTCATCTCATGAATCGAAAGTTGGAGCAGCTATATGAACATGAGACAAAATAGATTTCAGAGCAAAGAATATTACTGGAGATAAAGAATTTCATTTCATAATGCTAATAGGGCCAGTTTATTGAGAGGACATAGCAATTCTAAACATTTATGAAGCTAATAACAGAGATACAAAATACATGAAACAAAACCCATTAAATTGCAAGGACAAATATTCAATCCTCTAATGATGCTTGGATATTTTAATAACCTCCCCTCAATAATTCTTAGTAAAAGTAGGCAGAAAATGAGGAAGAATATAGTATATTTGAACAACACTACCAACCTACTTTGTCACATTGTTTATAGAACACTCCACTCAGCAATGTATACATTCTCTTCAAGTTTATGTGGAACATTTGCCAAGATGGAACATATGTGGGCCCGTAAAATGAGTTTCAATAAATTTCAAAGTATTTGAATTACACACAGTATTTTTCTTTGCCCTTACAATATTTTACACACATGAAGTGTGACTTACTCACCAACTCTTAAGGCCCGTGTTCTCTGTGCACATGGTGTGGATGTCCAGTACCCAGCACACAGGGAAATCATAGACATGTAGCTGCTGTTCTCAGGGCACCCAGATTCTACCCGGCTTAAACCACTCCCAACATAATCACACTTAGAAACTTCCACAGCCCTAAGAACTAGTGGAACCATGCTTCTCAGAAGTTGAGGGAAGCCTGGCCTACTTCTTTTTTCCTGTGGATACTAGTATTTGAAAAAAAAATGTGGAGAAATGTCCAAGTGCCTTACTGATTAATTATGTTATCAGTAAGGATGCTGTTCAACAGCAGGCTATTAATAGTTCAGTTTCAGGGGAGTTAAAAGTTATATGCAGATTTTCCATGGTGCAGGGAGTTGGCACCCCTAACCCCCATGTTGTTCAATGGTCAACTGTATATATATTTTGGCAAATAAATTAAAACATTTGCAGACTAGTAGGCATCTCTCATTTAAAACATGGGCCCACTGGATCCCTATATCTACTGCCTACAATATTAGCACATGCAGCCTGTATCACTCTTGGGAAAAAATGTGTTAATGGAAATCACATAGTCATAGTTAAACCAGAAAACATATAAATTTGAGTTTTAGACACTGGGTGCTGATGATGATGTGATGTCATTTGGAGGAGAGGAGGAAAATGAGCAAGTTAGGGAGGAGCGCCCACTGGCAGACCAGAAGGTCCCATGGCTGACCCTGCTGGTTGCTTAGCAAAGCCAGCATGCTCTTCTTGCCAGGCACAGAGCTAGGTAGCATTTCCAGCCTCCTCACAGGTCAGGTGTGGCTGTGTAACTGAGTTCTTGCCTATGGAGTCTGAGGGGAAGAGCTGTGCCTCAATTTTAGGCTTCACTCATCAACATCCTTTGGCACGTGCTGTCTGTGATATTTTCCCTTTCAATGTCGGGCACAGCAAGACTCTGGGGGACAGAGGATTCTGAGTCCCAGAGTTATCACAGGTAGGAGTCACCACCAACCACAAGCACAGTCCGTGGAGTGTTACTTAAGCAAGAAACACTGTTGCTCTGTTTCACCATTTACATTTGGGGGTTTATCTGCTTCATCAGTGGCCCGCACTAACTACTGCAGCCTGGTATTGGGTATGGTCACTTGGTGGAGCCCGGTAGATTATGCAGAAAAGAAACAAAGGTTGCTCTATAATAGATCCATGTGCTTTTCTAGGAATAAATATCAAGTGCAATCACAATTAAATATGTTTGCTTTAAGTCTATTTTGTAATACATTTTGACAGGTTTGTTCTAATCATATTTTGTGTTTATCCATGACCTCCCATTCAGCCTCATCCCCCAATTAGTTGAGAATTATCTGCTTTAGAATTTTTAAGCCACCTCTGTAGCTGCTGTATCACTGTCACTTGGCCCTTCCCAAACCCACTCATCCTTCAAAACTCTCTTGTTTCCCCTCCTCCAGGAAGCCATCCCCGATGCTCTGGCACACAAAGATCACCTCTTCCTCTGAAACTCTACAGCACTGAGAGACCAATCTATCTGCTAAGCTGCAAGGCATATGCTGCCCTTTCCTGATAGTTATCTTTAAATTATGTGTCATTTATCTGCTTAGTTTTTATCATTCACCCATCTATCCTTTCATCCAGCTTTCTATACACTCATTCATTCATTCAATACATATTTAAGCACTTTCCCTGTTCTTGGGATTGTGTAGGGCATTAAGTCTAATACAACATGGTTCCCTATATTCATGCAGATACAGTGCTTTGGTAGCAAACAGAAAAGATTGGGGAGGCTGTATAAAGAATATACAATTTGACATGGGTCACAATTGCAGTTGTGTTCACTCAGTCCTTTCACGTGCAGACCCTGTGCTGAGTGCCTGTGCCAGACTCTGTGTGGGCAGCATCATTTTACAGATGAGAAAATCAAGGCATACAAACTTAGTTAATTTATCCAAGATCACCCGGTGGGTGAGTGTTGGGGCCAAGATTAAAACCCTGTATGCTCCGATTTCTTGAGACTTCTAACTAACCTCTCAAGGCCTCTTCTGGAAGGACAAGCAGCTGCTCGCTGAGTGCAGAGGAGGAGGAGTTCCAGACAGAGGGAACAGTAGGCGCAGGGCTCGGGGAGATAAAAGTATGTGCCACTTTGAGGAAACAGTTCTGAGGGCCTGGTGAAAGTCAGGGTGAGGTTGGCAGGAGCTGGAGATGAACATGGAAGCTGAAGCTGTATTTTGAAAAGCCTTTCAGGAATTGGCTTGCATATGGGACGCAGTGGAGGTCATGGGCGTATTCCAATCTGGCGAGCGACTTTATAATTACATGTAGCAATGTATTTACCAGGCGCCAGGCACCACTGTTCTACATATACTACCAACGTGTGCTACTCCAGCCCTGTGAGAGAGGACTATTGTTACCCAGAGGTCAGGGAAGAGGAATCTCAGATACAGGAACATCAATCAGGTTGGCCAACATCATCTCGTATGAAAGTGACTGAGGTGGGATTTGAACCCTGGCAGTCCACCTGTCCAAGTTCCTAACCACTCTCCTTTGGAAGACTTCTTACCTTTTGTGATTTTGAAAAATGCCTCTGTCTAGCAGAGTCCTGGAAGGAGAGATGAAGATCGAGGACACATTTAGGAGGCTACTTAGTACATAGGATATGAGACCCTGACTGTCTGAACCATGGCTGTGGGGATGAAGAGAGATGGTGCTCAGTTGTGGGGCAGGAATATCTACATGTCCGCCTGTCTGGTATAAAAATGGTGACTGACTGACTGATGAACACCCCCTGCCCTGGCTCCATGACACTGGTTTCTGTATCTTTAAATTTGAGAAGTAGAGCAGGAAAAATGGGGAGCTTCTATTTCCTCCACCCTCTCTTCTGCTCCAAGTGTAGCTTGCAGACTAAGTATCTCCTCCATAAATAAAATGTATTCCTTCTTTCCTGAGCTGACCTCTGAATTATGGTTTCCTTCTGGAAAGGTTTATAAAGATTTATAAAGATGGGCTATTATTTGTGTTGAAAATCCTCTTCACCATCATTCCTCCTGGGAGAAAATGACTGGCCTTTCTCTAAACCTCAGGGAAAAAACAACTCCTATTTCGGACAATTTTCTAGTCATCTGTAGTGAGTTACAATTACTCTGGTTTGTGCCTCCAGAAACGTATGCCTGGCCTTGGGGAGGCATCATCTATTTGTAGAGGCCTTGAAGCGCCACCAGACCTGCCCAGGCATAACTTTCATTGCTGTTGCATTCTGATTGCATTAGGACTTCCTCTGTGTCCCCAACATAATGCATAAATACCAATTTGCAGCATCCTGGGGGACATTATTTGGTTTCCAAGTCTAGTGCAATCAAAAAGTATATTCATGATTCAGTCACCAACTTATCTTTCCCCGCTTTGATGATTTGAGATAAACAAGCATCTTGCAATTCTTAGCACATACTATTTCATTCCAGCAAACATTCGCGCATCTAGTGTTGTCTCACCCAACAAAAGTTTTCCTCTCTGTGGGTTAATGTAGGTGTCAGGAGGAACAGCTTTTTTTGGTGGGCATGCTAGGATGCTTTGGGCAATGACAAAGCCATAACAAAAATATGATGTCTAGGAAATAGAAAGGAAATATTAAACCAAGGAAGGGCTTATGCCTCAGACTGAGGATCCAGGGTCTCTGTAGGGTTCCCGTGTGTGCCTGTGCAGGTTTACTGAAAAGCACCCTTAGCAGAGCCTGACATCCAGCCCTGTTCCTCTTACTGGCCCCTGAGACCATGAGGCTGTGTTAGCCCAAAGCGGAGTCCTAATTTGTAAAAGGGCTTTATATAGGCTAACAAAGGCTTCAGACCCCTGGTTCCAATGCCCAAGTCAGCCGTGAATTTGCTAAAGTACAACTATGACACCTTTGACTGCAGGTGGAAGTAAAAGGCTTTAACTGTCTTAAGCAGAAAGGGAAACTTATTGAAAGAAAATCCTAGGTATCTTGATAGGAGTTTGAGTTATATACATACATGCATTTGTCAAAACTCGTTGAATGCTACCCTTAAAACTTGCACATCTCACTATGTGAAATTTTTACTCAGTAATGTAAACAATAATTGAACTCTACTTCATGATATGTATGCCAAATTGTGTAGGGGTTACTGTAATGATATTTGCAGCTTAAGTCAAATTGAATCAAAAATAATATGACTTTATGGGTAAAGGAGGACTAGGTAGATAGAGATGTTAATTGTAGAATGCAAAATGCAAAATGTTAATTGCAGAATTGTTAAATTGTTAAATGCAGAATGCAAAATGTTAATTGTAGAATTGAAGTGGTAGATATGAGTGTTCAGTATAAAATTCTTCCAACATTTATATATGTTTGAGCATTTTCATAGGAAGTGTTGGATCAAGAGCCCAAGAACAAGGCTGTGGTTGGACCTCCATAACAGTAGGACCATCAGGATGTTCTCAATTTTTCACAGTTTGTTTCTCTCATTGTGTCATGTCAGCCTGCTTCTCTCTACAACAGTAGCTTTCTCCATGTGGTCAAAAACACGCTTGCCAAGATCTCCTCAGGTTTACATTTTATGGCTTCAGTACCAGAGAAAAGCTAGCCTAATGTTCTTCCTGCTTCCTATCCTAAAAATCCAGGGAAAAAGACTCATTGGCCCAGCTTGGGTCATGTACCCATCTTCGTTTCAATCAAATGAGGCTCGGAGGACAGGGCCACAGGAACAAAGTGTGTCTGCTTAGAAACATAAGAAAAATGCCCAAGTTGGAGGGGTGTGAGGAGAGGAAGTCTTCAAGAAGAATAGGAATGCTTTTCTTGGATGAAGTGGGACAGGAATAAGACCAAATGATAGGTGTGTATTACAGCTACATCACAAGGGAGGGCCCCACATCGTTCACATAATTGCATTTACATACATTCAGACAAAGTTATCAATGAAATCTGTTCCTGCATTTGTATCCCTCCACCCCAATCTGAACAGTGTTCTCTGCATGTTTTATTCTACTTAAATCCTGCTTATCCCACAGGGCATACTTCGTGTCTTACCTTCCTCAAGTGTCATGCTCCTCACTCATCTATTTCTTTCTCCTGTATTCTCTGTATTCTCTGATTACCCATGGTCTTTGTTTCTTCAATGGTTTTGTACGTAGAGCTAATCTTCCCTTCTAGATTGTAAGCTCCATAAATATATTTATAATAATTATTGTTAGCATGAATAATTGACAATTACCTTTCTCCTGTCCCCTGCAACTTCTGGTCTAATCCTATATACACTCCAAGTAATTACATGTTTGGGAAGAGATTATGAGGTTTCACATTACTTATACAGAGAATGCTGAAAATTTATACAGCAAACAAAGCAGTAGGGTTATTTATATTGTCTGGACATATAAATGGGGTTCCCAGCATTGAGTAATAAGCTAACAAAAAGTCTCAAGATGAAACACCAAATACAAAATGGATATAAAATATGTGACAGTGCTTTTTGCTGCAAAAAGCATTGCACTAACAATGACTGAGGACACAATTACCCCACCTTCTTCTGCACTTAGGGAGGTCTCAATAAAGATAAGTGCAGAAGATATATAAAGAGGGGTGTTCTTTCCAGAAGGTAATGGAAGTCTGTGCTTAACGTCAATTTCCAGATCTGAGGCGTGCCAACTAAGGCTCGTTAATTTATACTAACTGAATGATGATCAACTTACATTTGTGAAAAGTGAGAGTTAAGTGGTAGGTGAATTATGTGGCATAATTAAAAGGCAAAACACTGATGAACAAAGTGTTGTCAAAAAATGTTTCACAGAGAGCTCCTTCTTTAGTGAATGAATCTTAAAAACTTTTCATTTTAGGATGTAAACAATGTTTGCTCCCAGAGTGACTGAACAGTTTGTTCTTTAAAGTAAGAGACACTAGCCCTTTTTATGTGTTTTCTATGTGTTTGTTACTGTTGAATTGAATCCCCACAAGAATTTCCAACATTTTAGCAGTACTTTACAGTTTTAAAGTCCATTCTCAGGTAACCCTGGCTTGACCTCAGGATGTAAATAGGTTTTGAGCCTTGTGCTAGGTTGGGGGCCCATTGAGTGGTTGGGTGGGATGAGAAAACAATATTCTTGGTTTTTAATAGGCCAGGCAACTAAAACCACTGATCAAAATTTGACCAGTTGCAAACTACTAAATTAAAAAAAAATTTTTTGTGATATAGGTATGCCCATGGGGCAAAAATTTCAAGAGAAAAACCATCCTAGGATATTTAGGCTCTTAGGGACAATGTTTATGAGGGGTTGGGGACAATGAACACAGGGAGCCTATCCTGATGATTTTGGCTGAGTCCACTATAAAATTCATGATTTTTAAATTTTTGATTGTTTCAATTGGAAAATTATACACACACATAGAGATTTATTTAAATAAATTATTATTTTCTCCTTTGTTTATTTGGCAAGAGTAGATACGTGGAACTAAATTTATCTTTTGAAGTTCCACCCAGAATCCTCCCTCCTTACCCTCCACCTGTACTGATCCTGTAAAAGAATGTTTTTGGAGGAAATTAAATTCACAGTACATTTAAGCCTATATGTTTAGCTGGTGGCTATGCAGGTCCAATTAATTCCTCTAACAATTCGGGTGAAAAGAGGTTATTATATTATGTTTCTAGCCAATTAGGGTTGTTTTGGTTGAATACTCTCTCTTGTAAACTCAAAGTTAATAAAACATGGTACTGAAATATATTTCATGGGAGCAGAAGTCTGGAGGACAAATAGAAGAAAAGTGTTGGGCACAAAGACTTTTCAAGGCATCTTAATATTAACCTTTGCCCATATTATTACACATGAACAGTAGTACCATTAATGGGTCACAACATGGTGAAGTTGAAGGAACACAGTATTAGGAACCAGTAGCCCCACATCTTAATGTCAGTTTTGCAGCTGCTGAATCACAGACTCTCTGAACTTACTTTTCCTAGTCTGCAAAGTGGGCATTATAAATCTGGTTCCCTGAGGATCCAATGATACAGTGAATATAATGAAAAGCATGAATCATAAGTTAGAGATTAAAAAGTAGAGCTGGAACACTAGGTGATCATTTTAAAAATACACAAGGAGATTTGCTCTTCTCAATACAAATGTTCCCAGGGAAGTATTTCTAAACAGAAATTTTGTAAATAAAACCTGAGTTTAATTGAGCTAGAGATATATAATCAGTCTTCTCCCTCCCCTGGTCTAATTATATTGCAAGAGAAAATGGGGTTTATAAAAGACAAAGGCAAAGCAAAATCATTTCTGCAAAAGCAAATTGTTACTCTCAGTGATTGGAATGAATCATCAGGGCAAGTAGAGGTGACTCTTTAGAAAACTGCAGCCAAGTGAGAAAGGTCTGCTTTGAGTCACTCTTTGCAAAAGGCCCAGTGATTCAGCATCAGGACCAATCAAGAAGCCCCAGATCGTGGCCAACAGTCTGAGGGCCAACCATGGTGACAGATAATCCTCCAACAACACTTCAGAGTAGATACTATTATCCATAATTCACAGATAAGGGAGCTGAAGCTCAGGAAGATTTCACTATGTACTCAAGGACAGTGCTGGTGAGTGAAGGAAATGGAATTTGAGCCACGTTGTCCCTGGGGAACACAAAGCCCATGTTCCTTTGATCTCCTGCACTAACCCAGGCAGGTGGGCATTTCCCCCGTAGAGGAGAGTCCGCAGTCCTCTTGGTGGCCTGCTCTCCTTTCCCACCGTGCTTAATCCAAAGGTTGCTTCCTCTTCTGGCCTCCTTCTTTTGGAGAAGTATCCACAGATTCTTGATCCCATGTTGAGAAGATCAGGGAGTTCCAGAAAGACTCCTATGGACAAAATAATGGAAGTCAATACGTAAAGCATTATATACTTTATTATTATTTACCAAATGGTAATTTTCCCCCCAAAGTAATTATATGTTTATAAAGGAAATTCTCCTGCCATAATTTGGTCCAAAAAAAAAAAAATCTAAGGAGTGGAATCAGTATACTAGGTGCTTAATAACTCCTCTCAAGTGTTCTGAAGAACATTTACATATTCCTTTAAATCATTCCCCGGATTGCAGTTGTCAAAAACATGAGCAAAATTCTTCTCGGTGACCTTTTATTTATT
>VBSM01003143.1:10201537-10237566 GCA_008086735.1 Cheirogaleus medius
GAGTATACAAGAGGTGCTATATCACCGTTGTTTCTTAAAGCCGAATAGTACTCGGTGACCTTTTTTTAAGAGCTCTTCATATCAGCAAGGCCATGGAACTTTGGCATTCATGGGAGAACAAATTTATCCCAGGCACCTTGTTGGGTAGCTAATTGAATATCCATCAAGAGGCAGATACACTATGGTCTCTCTTTTTAAACTTAGTCATTTACATTGAGTCTGCTGAGGGTGGGAGGATGTGGGTTTCAACAAGGAACCATAATATTTGATAGCTGCCCATTTTTCCCTTTGCAGAAGTTTCCCCTGGGAATTTATTTTTTCTCCTGGATGTCATTCCTTGGTGTGTGGCACCATGCTTTGGTTAAACCAAGTAGGAAAGAGATTTGTTGTATTTCGTCACTATAATTTCCTCTACTCATGTGAAATTAGTAAGCCCTCACCCCCCAATGAAAGGCATCAGAAACAAAAGCCATTTCAACCTATTAAATATTTCATGAAATTTGGGTGGCAGACGATGGGAATGTTATTGAATACTGTAATTAGGAATGAGATATTGACTAACGGAAGCAGGATGGCTTTCGTCACCTGCAGGGACAGGCTTTCTGAGTTGTTCTATGATCAGATGTGGCTTTGTTCATTCAGGCTCTGGTTTAATGCAGGGGCAGTCTGACTCACTGAGGAGGTCTGCCCCCTGCAGGGCAGGCCCTGACCCTTGGGAAGCTCCTGGGGATGTCTTGGCTGGATTTTGATGGCTTTATTTAAATTAAGCTCATCATCTGGGAGAAAATAAGTAGGTCAAGTGTCATAAGGTAACAGCTAAAAGACAGAATCTATACAGGTTCCCTGGACAAAGAATTTAACCATATTAGACCAATCGGACATGACAATAACTAATTAATAATAATGCTATTATATTAGCTATAGTTTGGATGACATGATATGTTCCAGACACTGCGATAAGTGTGCTGTATCTCATTTAATCTTCACAATAACCTTGTGAGGTAGATGTTATTACCATCCCTGTTTTCCTTTCTTTCTCTTTGTTTCTTTTTTGGGAAGCTGAGGGTCAGAATTGCTTAAGTGATTTGACCAAAGCCATATGGATAAGGTGCTAAGATTTAAGCCCACGTTTGTCTTATTCCAACCAGACAAACTTAGTGTATGTACATATGTATGTATATATAAATATAATATATATATTTATATTTATGTTTGCCCATCTATTAAATGTCTTGAGTTCATACTGATACCATCAATTCCAGCCTCACAGCACAGGGTCCATCCTTGTCTTCCCTTTCTCCATAGTCATACCTTCACCTTGCACAGCATTTGTGCAGATTGCATGCAGCGGTGTATATAACTGTCCCCAGCCAAGTCCTGCCATGTGGTGCCTCATGTGAGCTGGAAAAAAGTGGCTCTTCCCCAAGGTGGACACCTTGGCAAGTGGAGTGGGGCTGGATTCCAGCTCTTACTCACCCCCTTGGCTGGGCCTCTCTGCTGCAGTGCACAAGCAGAATAAGACCACACAGAGTCCCTGAAGGGTCAGCACTCTATAAGTGGTGGCTTATTTATGGCCAAGGTCATGACGTTCAGGAAAACAGCATAGATACATATAAAGAATTTGTGATTAATATAATTTTTTCTTGGAGAACTTTTTATAACTAATTTTTTCATAACTAATTGGGATGAAAAGAAAAGTGTTACCGAGGTTTTCAGCTTGGATGGAAAAAATCAATGCAACCCAGAGAGTTGTCAATATCACTAATTATATGTCACTGGACATAATTGAAAGCGGTTTGACTGCTCTATTACAGATTATTTTTTTTAACCTGATCCCCGACTATATGTCACCCTAAGCTCTGAATCAGAAGCAGGTTGAAATAAAAATAAGACCTATCTCTGTCTTCCAAAAGCTTGGCTACCAGCCAAAAAGAAGCTGATCTCTCTATAACATAGAGTACATAACTCAAAATGACATTAGAGGTAAAGGGGGAAGAAAAGCCTTGCCTGATTTCATGTACACAGACAGTAAAGTTTGCTGACAGATTTATGAGCTTTAACCTGCTAAAGAATCCTCTGCTGAATTTTTTCACTAGTTTGTCTTTGAGGAGAGGCAAAGCAGCTCCTCGTCAGGCCTTTTGGGTTATCTCTCCCCAGGACTTGATGGACTTGAAATCTGCCAACGAGAAACCAATTAAGTTTGACTTGATGCTACAAATGGTAGGAGCCTAAGGAGTCTAAGGCCCTGAAAAATGTCACAGACGTCTCCAACTGGTGTTTGGTGTGGAGGACAGCAGAGTGATGATGATCACCATGTGGACCTTCATTAGGAATGGGGTGCAGACATTTTGGGCCACCACCTCTTCTCTTGGAGGGGCCCATTTTATATGACATTCGAGTGACATAAAACTCCAGGTTACTGTGACAACTGCTCAGCCACACAGTGCTCTTTTTAACCTTCCAATGGCGGGAGAGGGGTTATAAATGAAAGAACTCATAACTGTATGGTCTCTCATCTCCCAAGCCAGGTGACAGTGACATCTAAAGAGTGCTTTGGGGGAATGCTAAGAATTAAAGGGTGTCATCCAAGAGAAAAGCAGAGCAACCATTGTCATGTCCGGAGTTGGAAGCTCCCATAATGTGCTTTCTAGAAATTCCCAGGCTGAATCAGATGATACATTATAGACACAGATAGGTAGGTGATTGATAGATTTACTTTCAAGGAATTGGATCATGTGATTGAAACGGGGACTAGCATGTCTGAAATCTGTACGGCAGGCTGGTAGGCTGGCAACTCAGGCAGGAGCCAATGTGGCAGTCTTGGGGCCGAATTACTTCTCTGGGAAACCTCGGTTTTATATTTGAGGCCTCCAATGAGAAGAGTAATCTGGGGAGGCCAGAGGCGAGAGTATGGAGTAGGGGAAGAAAACTTTGTTATATTTTGCAGAATTTTCCAAGCCTCAGAATGATTCATATTTCTTAAGAAGAAAAACTGGGGGTTTCCAGACACTACTCCATTATCACCAACAAGTGCCCAATAGCAACCCCCAAGCCCACTGCACTGCTGTTAGGATGCAGGGTGCAAGGCGCTAGATTATAATATAAAGAGAATTCGATTCTATTTCAGAAAGGAGAACCACAAAACTGAGACTCTGTCCATCATCCTGGAAAGGAAAAGTGGATGCAGAAGAAGGAAAGGGAAGAGAGAGGAGCCTGAGGACTGAGAACGATTCTCTGACATTTAGCTCTCAGCACCTGGCCTGTTTGGGTTTGCAGAGCTTTCCCGAATAGAACATACATGAAACAACCTGTAGACAATTGTTTGCAGAAGCCAGCACAAAATTCCCCCAGCTCACAAGACTCAAGGGACATGAAGCAAATGAAAGTTGCGTTGTGGTTCCAAGTGTGTGGTGTAGAGTCAGGTGGCCTGGAGTGAACTTCAGGTGGGGCACCGGCTGGCTGTGAGAGCTGGGCTCCCGCACCTGTAAAATGGGAATGATAATAATAATGATAATACCTCCCTCATAGGGTTCTTGTGAAGAGTTAAGTGAATATGCAAAGGAAGTACTTAGCTAAGTGCTTGCTGTCTAAGTACTCAATAAATTCTTTTTAAAATCATTATAATCATCACCATCCAACACACAAAATAGGAAATGTCAGTATCAGAAATGTACTTAGAACAGAGAGTGGTGGAAAATTATCATTGACAGCAAATAAATTTGTTCTACCTTATCCCAGATAAACCTGCAGTTGAGGTTTGGTTAATCAAAGCTTAGGTATCTCAGGTATTGGATGACTATGGAAATAAACCCAAGAAAAAAATTTGCAGCTAGAAACAGAGGAGTTGCTCCACGTAGAGGGTCCCTCAGTGAGCCAAGAAACACCAAGCCATCATCAAACGCTTCCCTAACAGCACACACTGATTCTAGGGTTTATAGCCCCAAACAGCCTGCAGAAGCCCTTGGTGGTCCATGAGACTTGGGTTTAGGATCCTCAGCAGGGGAGGCGAGTGAATAAATGAAGCACTGAACGACTCAGGGCAGGCAGCTGCAGGCCTCCTTGAGCATTAATTTCACTTAGAATCACAAATGTTTAAGTGCTGCAAATACATACAAGCATGACAAATGGGAGAGCACAAAATGACCATTAGGATTATAATATGTGTGCAAAAAAGCCATCAAATAATCTCTGAAAATAAAGGGCCCTATAAATACTACATAATTCCACCCCTTATTACTACTAATAATGTGTCATCTGGCCAAAGCAGTTCCTTAAGTACTTTATGTTCTCCGCTGGAATCAGATCCTTAATCCCATTTATATGCTTAATGGGGAAGCCCTGAGTCCAAATTAGGTTCCTTAGAAGATATATTAGAATTAGGGCAAAGGGAGATTATTTTTTTTTCTTCTGCAGATATAATGTTGATTTTCCATGTAATACTTTTTGCCCCTGAACTCTACTTTGAATATCGAATAATACCTGGAAAGAAGTAGCTCTTATAACTCATGATGGTTTTGAGTTGGACGACCCATGCATTGCTAGACCCTCAGAATAACCCTGGTCCATTAATAGGCCTTCTCTATAGCGTTCCCATTTCAATCATTCCCAGCATTTCTTCTGTGTGCCAGTGAAACGGGAAAGAGAAGGAGAATGCCCAGTGATGTGCCCCTCTCAAATTCTGCAAGACAATTACCCTATGACCCTCTTTCACAATGGGAGGCAGTAAAGTGGGGTGGCTCAGAGTGTGGGCTCTGGAGTCATCCAGACCTGCTTTGCTTCTCAGCTCTCCATTATCTGAATCGTTACTGGTTAAGTCCCTTAACATCTTTCAGACCAAGTTGTCTGCTCTTTAAAAGAAAGACTAAATCTTTAAAATGGATATAATAGTAGTAAGTGCTTTTAGGTTTATTAGGAAAATTATTCGCTATTATTAGAAAAGAAAGGAAAGAAGGAAGGAAGACAGGCAAAGAGAGAGGATGCCCTGAAGAGTCGCTGCTGTACTACAGGATCCTGTCTTTGGTGTGAACCTGAACAGGGCAGCAGCCTCCTTCTAGGAGCCAGACCCAAGGCTGTTTGAGCATCAGTGGCATGTGCTTTTGGTGTTTTGTGGGTTATGTGCCCAGAGCATGTTTAAAGACTACAAAAAGAAGAAGATGCTGAGTCTGTCTTGTAGCCCCACTCCCAGCAGAGGGTGTCTTGGCTGAACCCATTTGTCCTCGCTTTGCAATTACAGGCCTAATTACATAGAGGAGGAGGTTACAATAAAGGAGCCCAGTGCGGCTTAAATGACTGCTGGCCACTCTGGCTACAAATGTACATGAATATATAATTTGAACTGGAAGCATATTCAGCAATACACAGAGGAGCTCTCACCCCCTGGTTTCAGGTAGATTATGCCAAGAAAATGAAAGAAGTTTCCATGGAACTCATGGAGGAGATTTCATCTGTCTTTACTTCAACTGATCTAAGCTAGCTGATGAGAGTTATTCAATATGTTTTCTATCAAAAGCTTGCAGATTATTCTATGTCAGAGGTTTGACAACCAGGAGAGGAAGGTCATCATCATGATCAACAGAAACTGATTTACTGAGTCCTTTCTATGTGCCAGGAGCAGGGCTAATGCTTTAAAAAAATGTTCTCTTTCATTTTATAAAGGAATCTCATTTTGGGGGTGAGGAAACTGGGCTGTATACATCAAGTAAAATTTTCAAGGCCATGCTGTTTAGTGCCAAACTGGGATTTGAACCCATAATTATCCTACTCTAAAGTTTCTATTTTTTAACCACTATGGTCTATGTTCTTTCACAAGCAAGAGCATGTGTGCACACACACACATACACACCCTCCACTGTGAGAAGGCTGAGTGGCAAAGAAGACAGAGGTATTGCTGAAGGTGAAGAAGGCGGCAGCTACTGAGCTGTTGATAGTGACACTAATGATCGTTGTCACCCTCGTGTTAGGTAAGATTTGATATAAAATGGAAGGTTTGTCAGAAAGGAGAAGCCCTCTGCTCTGCAGGCAGATGCCCACTGGGCTCTGGGCTCTGGTTAGTGCTGGATCGTCTGTTTCCTTCTGCCAGGAGGGCTGGGCACAGGGGACAGGCCATCATGGTGATGGCATCTCAGTAACTCAGCACATCCCAGCTCACCACTCCCAAAGCCTCCATGGGGGCTTGAGTTCTGCTGCAGAAGAACAATCAGCTTTGCCTGAGAGCAAAGAGCAGGAATTAGATTCTCCCAAAGGTGTTGTAATAACAGTGCTACTAAGCCGCCCCAGCTGTGAGGACGCTGGCCATCCTCAGCCTCCTCCTTCAGAGCTTCTGTGTTGAGCTGCAGAGCAGAATCTGGCTCAGGAGCAGCTGAAGCCCCAGCTTAACGTGTTCTGCTTACTGGCATTTGATAAAATACTTAAGATGTTGACTATATAATACTCTCACATATTTCAAATGTAATTACGGATTGGAATGAAATCCACTCCTGCCTCTCCTCCTCCAAGTTTACATCCTCTTCCTTCAGATAACTAATTTTTAGTAGTTTTTATGTATTCTTCTGGTTTTCTTTCATGTTTAAAAAATTAATAATTTTTCCCCTCAATGGACAATTTATTCTTGTCTTATTTTCCAGAAATCATAAAGACAAAATGCAAGAGCTGTGCAGTCCATTTTATGAAGTAATGCTTGATTCCAACTCTGGATGAAGAAAACCTGGAAAGAAAATCAGAAGCCCATTTTGCTTTGAACATAGATTTAAAAATCCTAAATAAAATATTAACTAACCAGATCCAGTAGTATATATTTTTAAAGTGATCTCAGGGTTGAGTAAAATTTATCTCACATAGGCAAGGATGGTTCCTATCAATACAATTTTCCATATTAACAGATTAATCAATTTATTTTTAAATTGACAAAAGTTGTATATGTTTATCATGTGCAATGTGATGTTTTGAAATATGTATACATTGTGGAATGGCTAAATTGAGCTAATTAACATATGCATTACCTCACATACTTATTTTTTTTTGTGGTGAGAACACTTAAAATCTACTCTCTCAGTGATTTTTAAGAATGCAGTACATTGTTATTAAGTGTCACCATGTTGTACAATGGACCTCTTGAATTTGTTCTTCATATCTAACTAAAATTTTGACTAATATCTTCCCAACCACCTCATGGTTTTTTAAATGAAAATAAAATCTGCATAGGTATAATTCTTTTTTACTTTTATTTATTTATTTATTTCAGCATATTATGGGGGTACAAATATTACGGTTATGTATATTGCCCACGCCCCCCTCCCCCCTCGAGGCAGAGCCTCAAGCATGACCATCCCCCATACGTTGCACATCTCACTCATTATGTTTGTATATACCCATCCCCTCCTCCCCCCTCCCACCCACCCAACACCTTTACACAGAAAGTATCATACTTTTCTGTACCATTTCCCCCTCCCCTCCAATTAGCAGCATACCTTTTCTTATCAGCATGGAAAGTTTCTCATTCTTTTTTATAGGTGCATAATGTTTCATTGCATGGCTATATATTAACTGATTCCATCAATTTCCTATTGGACACTTGAGCTGTTTCCAATATTTGCTATTTTAAAAGATGTTGCAGGGAGCAACATGCACCATCATGTACATGCACCATCTTATACATGTACTTCCGGAGGTCAGATTTCCAGAAACTGTTTGCTCTGTCAAGGGTATGTGCATTTGTCACTTAGAAAAATACTGGCGTGCAGATGGGTATTCTGAGAATTTGCATCAAAATTTAAAATCTCATCCTTGAGAGGTGATCTGGAGTACACTAGGTCACAAGTTTTCTTCATTCTTGAGGGGGAGGAATCTCTTTATTTGAAGGTACTTTCCAAGCCTTGGGTGATTCATTCCATTACTTAGAAACTCGGAAGCCAGATTAATCCTACTAGAACCTGCTCTTCCCCGCTTAGATGTCTTCAAGGGGTTCCCCAGTGGCCATTCACTATCACACTCTGGTGGACATGTGCATGGCGGTAATGTGCAGCTCTGTGCTCCCTGCCTGGCCTCAAACAGGTCTGAGCTCTCTAGTTACCAGTACTCTCTCCTTCCTCTCAGCTCTTACAAGGCACTTTACTTGTTCTCCTCATTTTAGTGCTCACTCTTGCGCTGTGTTCTGGGTGCACACCTTCTCTCTTCTTCCAGGCTGCAAGCTTTTCTGCTATAAAAGTTTGTCTACCCTTTTCAGGCAACCACCTTCCTCAATACCTAATAACAGCCTTGTTCACATGGTCAATGCTTAGTAAATATTTGTGGCGACTCTCAACACCTGCTCTCTGAAGCTCTGAGCTGAGCCTCCCCATTTTCTTTGCTTTTGACTTCTCTCCATGGTAACTTCCCATGATTGCTTCAATGTTTCTCACCTCCCAAGAAACCTTCAGGCAGCCTTTGGGCCACTGTGAAGCTGGACAGTTCCATTTTACTTCCTTCGGGGAAGCAGCTCACAGTCGGCCCCAGTGAGGGCTCGCTGGCTGGAGATTGCACTGCAATTTGTCTTTGAAAGCTCTTGTCTAAAGCTCCTTGCCATCTGCCCCCTCAGCTCCCTTCTCTTTAGCCTCATGAAGGGCAGAAGACCTTGTCCACACAGGGTGAGCTCTTACCAAATAAAGATATTTCCTCTTGCTCTCAACACTGCAGAGAACTCTACATCATTTTGGTTTTTAAACCCAGATGAGAGACTTAGTGACAGTCCTAAATTCAGCTTCCCAAGGTCCTGTTTGCAGAGAAGAACCTGGAAACTGTCTCAGAAGCTACTCTGTTGAGCCTGAAGTTTACTTTGTCAGATGTGCACACTAAATTCTAATAGAGGCTCTGTAGTTACTCAAGGAAGAGGTGATCAAATCCATTTGCTCCTATATCAATGTCCTCAAAGTGTGGTCCATGTACCATCATATCAGAATTATCTGGGTGATTTTAGTGCTGATTAAATTTGGCAAACTTTGATTTAATTATTGGAAATGATGAAAAACCTAAGAAAGAGAGAGTAGGATTCATGTTCCAAAAATCTTCCCCCACCCCTCAGGCAATTACACTAGATTATTCTTTCTTATTCTTTTTTTTTAACATTAGATTATTCTTGTGGGAGTTACATCAGTCATTTTTGCTGGAAAAACCAAGCCCAGAAAATCTCCCTGAATTACACACTATGTTAAACCAAAGATGCTTTTAATATATCTGGGATCTGCAGATGTATTAAAATGTGTCTATTAAACACTTGGTTGTTTTGTATAGTTGGGGTGTTGGTCAGGACTCTTCCTGCTGAAAGTATCAGAAAACCCAACTCAATCTGGTTTAAAATAGACACAGGTATTTATTTATTTCCATAGGTTAAAGTCTCAAGATCTATGCACAGCTGCTTCAGGGGCATCCTTGGCTCTGCTTTCCCACGTGTTGGCTTCACTTTCAGGCAGGCTCTTCCTTGTGACGTCACTCAGCTCCAGTCTTCCAGCCTCCCCACTTCACATCCAGCAGAAGGAGAGGAATTCGCCTTCCTAGAAGCTTTAGATGTGCCAGCTGGGTGATCAAACTGAACCAAACACTCTGGCCAGAGGGAGATTATGCTCTCCCCAAACACACACAACACACACACAGGCTGAAAACAGGGAGAAGTTGGTTTTGGAAAGGAAATTCTTGTTTCATTTAATTACTAGAAATGAAAATGTATACTATGCAGGCAAAATAAAAGATTTATCTATAGTTCATACATTGAAAACAAACAAACTGATTAATAATCAATATATGACATTGGTTCTTTATATATTAATACTTTGAAGGTAATTATGAAATGGAAAGAATCCTGAATTTGAAGTCAAAGCCCCAGATTCTTGCCCCCACATCTGTCTAAGAACCACTTGGGACATTCAGTTTTTTTTTCTAGAAAGCAGAAGTAATGCCTGTCCTGCAAAACTCCCCCTTTTAAAGCTGACTTGTCATTTGTAACTGCTTGTTCAGCGTCCAACCTCCACTGGACTGGAAGACTCATGAGCACTGAGCCAATGGCATTTGGTTCAGTGATGTATTCCCTTTGCCTGGCATGGAACTTGGTGCATAGTAGATGCTCGATAAATATTTGAATAAATTAAATGAGTTAATATATGGTACAAATATAATTGGAGGAAAAGTCAATAAACTAAAACATTATGGATTTTGATCTCTGGGTTCATATTCATGGAATATCAAACTGTGTGCTGAAGAGAATGCTGGGACACTCAAATTCTAACCCCACTCTCTGCCTTTAATTACGGTTATTACCTTAGATAATCATCAAAGGCTCTCTGAGCCTCAATTTCTTCCTCTGTAAAATATGAAAACTAAGATGTTTAATCCCTAATATTCTTTCACCATGACTAAATACTGTCAGTTAAGATAGGTGGTGAATCACAATGTGATTACCCAAATATAATGAATTCATATATGAATATCTTAATATAAAATGATGGCTCTAGACTAGAATCATATGCCAGGGGTATGAATCCTGAGCCTACCAATTTTATCCTTTCTTCCATTCACTCAAATAATTATTAAACACTTACTCTGTGTGTTTGAGCTTTCCATTGATGATTTAAAATTAATCTCATCAATCTACATCCCTGCCTTGATTAGGCACCTCCCCTTGAGCCCTGTGGGTTCTATCTTTGATGACAATTAAAGTCCAGTCATCAAAGATCTACCATGCATAATTCCATAAAGTGATTAAGAGAATTTTGTTTTTGACCTTGATGTATTATGAAAACGACAGAGGCTATTCCTCCCTGAAGTATAATCTTCTGAAATAGAATTTTGGGACCAAAAAGCCAAGTCCACATTGGTGAGGGGCTTTTCTATGCTACTCTCTTCTACTTTGTGATTTTCTTTCCCAAGATGGATTAATTGTGTTGCACTTAGTTTCCCAATAGATTTCCTTGTCCTTAACCATAAATCAGTGTTATACCTGCCAAATCGACTTCCCTTATGATACTCTGGGAAAGAAAATACAAAATCTTCAGATGATATACTTTATATCTCCCTTTTAACTGTGGATCTGCAGGTACTGTAGTGTTCACATGCTTGTTTATTAGTTCAATCCATTAAAAGAACAATGATTAAATATAAATACCCCAAGCAGAAACATGACAAGAGCTAGGATATATATGACTGCTGGCACTCGTTCGTAATATAATAAATAGTATTTCAGCATACTATAAGGTTTTGACCTTAAGCAAGAGAAAGTAGATGACTTTAATAGAGTTTTCTTCATAAACCCTTTCCTTTCTGCTTTGAAACTGCTGACTTTTTTGGTATCCCTGGCTCGCCTATAATTTCTTTTCAAGATACACCTCTAAGTTTCAACGCCATGGTCCACGTGGATGTTGCTTGATTCACTGTACAGGCATGCGCAGTGGTGCCAAGCAGGGGCTCTCCAGGACTGGAGCAAGAACAGCATTGTAATGCCTGCTCCCTGCAGAAATCTCCCATCCTAGGTATGTGAGAGGCACTGCTTTGGCTCCAACTCTCTAGGATTTGAGCTTAATAGTAATAATCTCTTTCATACATAGCATAAGAATTAAGAAATTTCTAGTCACATTGGACCAAATCCAATTCCTGTCACTCCACAGATGTGAAATTTGGGCACTTCTTACTTCCCTAAGCTTCAATTTCTTCATCTGTAGAATGTTAAGTGACACCAGTACTTACCTCACAGAGCCATGGTGAATATAAAATAACATAAGGCTTGTGGAAGGTTTAGCAGAGGGCCTGACAGGTACCACATGCTCTGTAAATGGTGGTCACAGACATGTGGAAGTCTATGTTCTTGTTCTCCTCCTTCTCCCTGCCTCTTGTCACTGTGTGAGCAAAAAGTGCTTTTTGTCCACAGGTAAATCAAACCAAAGGCACAGGGAATCCTGCTCATTAACATATGACAGGATCTGTGGTGATTTCCAGCCCTTCCCAGATCAGCCTGCCTCATATCCAGGTTTTTGACAACTCCTGTGTACCTTCTTGTCACACCTCTGGTCACGGGACTCCTGTATTTGTTTTCTAACTTGACTTCCTTCATGCCTATTAATTATTCTGTGAGCTGGGTCCCTAAGGCCTCAAGAAGCCTTGCCCCAATGGCTTTGCTAGGCTGAGCTCATTCAGTAGATCTCACATGCTGGAGTCTCATACCTGCCACTCTTCCAGGCTGGTAAGAGTTTAGAAGAGCTGTAGAGAAAGTCTGAATTTTTTTTGCCTTTTTCTATAATTCATTTTTTTATTTCAACATATTATGGGGGTACAAATGTTTAGGTTACATATAGTGCTTTTGCCCCACCCAAGTCAGAACTTCATGTGTGTCAGTCCCCCAGACAGTGTGCCCTGCACCCATTAGGTGTGAATATACCCAGCTCCCACCTCAGTGTGCCCAGAGGGTGGAACATGGAGTCAACAAAGATTATTTTCCAGGGTTGGGATTTCATGTTATTCACCCTGTTGGGTTTTGGACTTACTTGGGACCTCTTTCTCCTTTTTTCTTTCCTGTTGTTCCCTTTCATAATGGGAATGATTATCCTTTGCCTATCCCATCATTGTGTTTTGAAAATAGGTAATTTGTTTGAGTTAACAAGATCACGGCTGCAGGGAATTTGTCTTAGGAGTAACCATGCCTGAGTCTCACCCACATCTGATTTAGATGAGATCCTGGGCTTCGGACTTTTGAGTTGGTGCTGAAACAAGTTAAGACTTTGGGGCTATTGGGAAGGAATCAATGTGTTTTGCATGTGAAAGGACCTGAGTTTTGGGAATCAGAGGAATGCTATGGTTTGAATGTGTGCTCCCATAAGCATGTGTTGGAAACTTAATCCCCCATTCAACAGTGTTGGGAGGCGGGGCCTAATGAGAGGTGATTAGGCCATGAAGGCTCCACTCTCATGAACGGATTAATGCTGTTATCACAGGATTTATCACAGGAGTGTGTTAGTTATAAAAGAGTGAGTTCAGTCTCTCTCTTTCTCTCCTCCCCTTGCCCTCTACCTTTCAAACTTTGACCATGTGATGATGCAACAAGGAGTTCCTCACCAGATGCTAGATCCTCAATCTTGGACTTCCCAGCCTCCAGAACTATGAGTTAATAATTTTCTGTTCATTATAAATTACACATTCTGTGGCATTCTGTTATAGCAGCACAAAATGGACTGAGACAGCACCTTAGTGTATTTAATGAATAGGGTGCTATAATAATACCTAATTTCAAAAATCATCACAAAGGACCTTGAGAGTTTAGTTAACCCATCCCACCATCTTTACACCTGGCAGCCCCAGATGGTTCTATTAGTAACCTCAGTGGCCTGGAAGGAGTAATCAGAACATTTGAAAGGCAATGCAAACATTGAACTCAGTTGGACTTCAAACATTTGCCTAAAGTGACACAACATTAATCAGTTTCTGTGCTTCTGTGACTTGATTCTGATATTAAGCCTTCTTCATCTACAGATTACTATGCCACATACTATAACTATCATGCCTCTGTTCTGCATAGATATTTGCCTGGCATCACTCACATCTTCCTCTTATTCTCTAGGTAGACCTATCTCCCCACTTGAAACCATTCTTCATTCTTTTTTAATCCTCTGATCCAAAATCACTGGTGTTGGTATTACACTAAAATGGTTATGGAATTATAGGGTCTGTGTACCATGAAAGGTCAAAAATGTGAAAACATCAACATATCCATCCCTCCTTCTTCCTAATTTCATCAGTTGCAGTCTTGTGGAAAGCTTCAAAGTCAGATCTCTTTAATCAAATGCTTTTCCAGTAAGGCTTTCTTATTCCAGAAGTCATAGCCTTCATTGTCTTCTTAAATATCTTCATTTGCCTATTCCTATCTCTAGGTTGATGTTCTAGTAGACAGCATGGTGAAAAGAGAAATGTGGCTTCCTCTTGCACTACTTAGGTTAGAAGTGGGAGCTCTAGCTACATTTTTCTTAAGGCAGCTTAGATGTTATCTGTTACCCAGAGGGCTCTGCTATTGCATGTCTGCATCCTTAAAGGAAAGTGAATCCAGCTATAGTAAACGAAAAGATGTGAATATGGATGCTTATATGCTACATTAAAATGTCATCTTTGACCTTTGGTGGTTAGAACTTCCAAAGGGGCTAATGATCAGTGTTATCTGCAGTTGTCATGGGTAAAGGAGGCACATTTATAAATCAGAGCTTGCAGGAGGAAGGGAAGCACATGAGCACAGGGCAGAATATTAACATCTTTCCAACCCAGCCCTCCACCTGTCTTGCTTGCCACAATCACTTGACCATGCCAGTTTCAGAAAGCCTGATTAGATTGCGGTTTGGTTCATTTATTCAAAAGAATTTTTATAAAAATAAATTAGAAAATATTTTATTTTAATGCATTAGAGGTTAGACATCTTTCAGGAGGAGTGGAAAAAAGACAACCTAGGCAAGAATATTAAGTAAAAATCATATTCTCCTGTCTCCATGTAAAGGCCCAGTCAACATTATTATCTATCATGTTCCCAAGGCAGATTCAGGGAGACAATGCTGTTTTTGGTTATTACCTCAAGAAACTCCTCCCCACAATGTGCCTGATGGATGGTAGAACATCATGGCCTTTGACATGGTGTTCTTGCTTTGTTTTATAAGTTACCAAAATCAAGTAGAAAGAACCATAGCTATTGATAGCTATTTTTTGTTTATTTGTTTTCAGTATCATAACACTAGTAACTTCTGTATTCTGGAGGGTAGGGGGCAGTTATCAACCAGCCCTATCTTACCTCTCTCCATAAAAGGACACATAAAAAGGCAAAGCCCTCTTTGAGGACAGGGACCATGTCTTGTTTTTGCATCCTAGTGTTCAAGTAATGTCAATTTCCTGAAAACTTCACTCATGGTCTTGAATTCCTGAAAATACTCTCATGTTCTTCCCATGTTTGATTTTTACAAAGCTTGGACCATGTTTCCCCACCCTCTCCCGTCACCAATGTTAATGTCCCCCACTAGCTGCAAACTCTTCAGCCCAGGCGCTCAGTCGTGTGGCCCCAGCTTCCCCTTCCGTACTCCTTTCTTTTTTTTTAAATTTCAGGATATTATGGGGGTACAAACATTTTGGTTACATGTTATGACTTTGCCTCATCCAAGCCAGGATTAGAGGCGTGCCCTTCCCCCATACAATGCTTACTGCATCCATTAGTTGTGAGTTTACCCACCCCCACCCCCAAGCCCCAATGAATATTACTTTACTACCCTGTGAGCATCTTAGTGTTGATCAGTAAGTGCCAATTTTATGGCGAGTACATGTGGTGCTTATTCTTCCATTCTTGTGATACCTCACTTCGGAGGATGGACTCAAGCTCTATCCAGGATCTGTATTCCTTTCTTCTCTCACTTCCCTACAGCATGTCTACCCTTCAATCAAATTGTACTGCTCACTGCCAGAGCACATTCCTCCTACCTTTACAAAGCATTTTCACACAGAATTCTCTTTTCCTGGAGGCTTTTTCCAATCCCAGTCTCAACCTCTGAGAAACTATCTCACATGTCACCTTCTTCTTGAACCCTTTCCTATCTAACTTCCTCCCATTCATATGTGAACTTTTCTTCTTTTAAACTCCCTCACACTTTGAGGCACATATCATCTTTCTGCTTTTTATTTTAGTTGTTGGCCTACTTACTCTATTTCTATTCTAGTTTGCAGGTGTCTTGGAGAAGCAGGGGTTATATCTCAAATGTCTTTATATAACTTGTAGTGTCAGGCAGTGTCGGGCAAACACAGCACCTTATACGCACAAACATATTTAAAAATAGCAATGAAAAGCCACATTCCAGTATGGATGCAATTACACATAAAAATTCAACATAAGTTTCTGTGGTCATTGAAATCAAATGATGGGTGAAAATCAAACTGACATGTTCAGGATGTTTTATGCAAATCTTCAGAAACAAAGCTTCATAAAGACTCAAAATTTTCCTGTCCAGACATTCTACTCACTTGGATCCAGAATCTCTTAAAATTTAGGGTGAATAATAAATCATGAAAGTATGACATGATTTTGGGGAGAAAAATTTATGAGAGCTGAAAACACTTCTAATATTTTGGCAAAGAGTAATCAATTACAGAGAGAATATATATATATATACACACACATACTTAAAAAATATATATGTTTTTAAGAATTTTTTAAAAAGTGAATTTAGACTGGAGCTAGTGGGTTTCTTTCTGGAGGAAAAGAAAATTGGGTTCATGCCTCAAGATAGAATATATTTTAAGTGAGTCAAAGATTTAACTATTTTTTAAAAAATATTGAAGCCATGAAATTATTAGAGGAAACTATGGGAAAATATGTATGTGTGTGTGTGTGTATATATATATATATATATTCTGTGTATACATGCACACACAGACACACACAGACACAATCTTTTTGATTATTTCATTATATTATGGGGGTACAAATATTGTTAGGATTACATATATTGCCCCTGCCAACCCTCCCCCCCACCACTGTGCTAGAGCTTCAAGCATGTCGACCCCCTGGAGGTGCGTGTCACACCCATTATGTAAGTATACACTCTTCCCCTCCCCCCCACCTGCCCACCACCTGATAAAAGTTTTTTTTTTTTACATTTTGGTTACATTATTTTTCTTTGCCTCTCCCTAAGTAGGGTTAGAGGTATTCCTTTCTCCCCCACAATGCTCGCCATATCCCAAGGTCACACACACAATCTTGACATGGAACAGGACTTGTAGATATCTATTTTATTTTGTATGGCAAAAATACTATGGTCAAATCAAAAGACAAGCGAAAAAATAAAAAAATTATAATTCATATCAGAAAGAGTTAATTTTCCTAATAGGTAAAGAACTTTGCAAATTGTAAGAAAAATACAGATGAAAGAAATTGAAGAGGACAAAAAATTGGAAAGATATTCCATGATTATAGATTGGAAGAATTATTATTTTTAAAATGTCAATACTACTCAAAGTAATTTATAGGTTCAATGCAATCCCTATCAAAATTCCGACATTCTTCACAGAAATAGAAAACACAATCCTAAAATTTGTATAGAGCCATGAAAGACCCCAAATAGGCAAAGCAATCCTGAGCAAACAGAATAAAGCTGGAGGCATCACACTACGTGACTTCAAAACATACTACAAAGCCAAAACAGCATGGTATTGGTATAAAAACAGAGACATAGACCAATGGGACAGAATAGAGAACCCAGAAATAAATTCACATATTTACAGCCAATTCAGTTTTGACAAAGGTGCCAAGAATATACACTGGGGAAAGGACAGTAACTTTAATAAATGGTGCTGGGAAAACTAAATAACTGTAAGAAGAATGAAACTATATCCCTATCTCTCACTATGTAAAAAATCACATTAAAATGGATTAAATACTTAAATGTAGGACCTGAAACTATTAAACTAGTAGAAGAAAATATTGGGAAAATGACCAAGACATTGGTCTGAACAAAGATTTTTTAGGCAAGACCTCAAAGGCACAGGCAACAAAAGCAAAAATAGACAAATGGAGTAACAAGCTAAAAAGCTTTTGCATTGCAAGGGAAATAATCAACAAAGTGAAGAGACAACTCACAGAAAGGGAAAAAATATTTACAAACTATCCATCTGATGAAGAATTAATAACCAAAATATGTAAGAAACTCAAACAACTCAATAGCAAATAAACCAAATAATTCAATTTTAAAAATGGGCAAGATCTGAATAGACATTTCTCACAAGAAGACATACAAATGGCCAACAGGTACATAAAAAATGCTCAACATCACTAATCATCAGAGAAATGCAAATCAAAACCACAATGAGATATCATCTTACCCCAGTTAAAATGGCTTTTATCAAAGAGACAAAAAAATAAATGCTGATGAGGATGCAGAGGAAGGGGAAAACTAGTACACTTTGGGTGGGAATGTAAATTAGTACAGCCACTACGGAAAACAGTATGGAAGTTCCTCAAAAGACTAAAAATATTAATAGAACTGCCATGTGATCCAGCAATCTCACTACTGGGTATATATCCACAAGAAAGGAAATCCATATATCAAAGAGATATCTGTACTCCCATATTTATTGCACCACTATTCGCAATAGCCAAAATATAAAATAAACCTAAATGTCCATCAATGGATGAATGGCTGAAGAAAATGTGACATACATATATACACAATGGAATATTATTCAGCCATAAAAAGACTAAAATCCTGTCATTTGCAGCAATATGGCTGAAACTAAAAGTTGTTATGTTAAATGAAATAAGCCAGGCACAGAAAGACAAATATTGCATGTTCTCAGTCATATATGGGAGCTAAAAAAGTGGATCTCATGAAGGTAGAGAGTAAATTGGTGGTAGCTAGAGGTGGGGAAGGGTGGAGGGGAGGGGGATGAAGAGGATTGATTAATGGGTACACAATAGAAAGAATAAGATCTAGTGTTCAGTAGTTCAGTAGGGTGATTATAGTTAACAATTATCTATTATATCCTTCAAAATAGCTAGAAGAGAAGAATTTGAATGTTCCCAGCACAAAGAAAAAAGATAAATGCTTGTGGTGAAGGACACCTCAGTTAACCTGATTTGATCATTACACATTATATGAATATATCAAAATATTAATGTATCCCATAAATATATACAACTATTTTATATTAATAAAAGAGAAAAAATGTGCTTTTACAATTTTGTATTTGGATAAATATTTTTGGAGGAAGCATAAGAAAATAATCAAGTTGTTTGCTTCTGGCAAGGAGAGCAGGTGGCTGGGTTACTATGATCAGGAGGGAAATTTTTACCAAACTATCTATACTTTTGTACCTTTTGAAATTTGAACAATGTAATTTAAATATCTATTTTTTAAAATACATGCAATTATACTTAAATACATTTTTTATTGTTTTCATTCCTCTTTTAGAACAATGCTTCTCTAGGTAGGGCCTACAGAAATGCCTCAGATGAGTCGATCAAAATGCAAGAGCAAAGGGAGCTCCCATGCAGGTAGCTCACATCTAATAACTGGCCTGGCTTCATCAGTTCATTACTTCCTATGCTCCTGCATCAGCCAGAGATGGTCAGTGTTTGACCTAATCACCAGGTGAGTTGTTTGTGTCATGAATGAATAGAGTAACTGAAGAGATTGAGGTCTTGTATTTGAGGTCTTAGAAAAGTTAAGAAACCGCATTCTTTGTCTCTGGCTTGGTATGGATTTGGAGAAATATCCTTCAGTGGTTTTCCTTCCTTTTAGGGAAGCTTCCTCCATACCCCCAGCAGCCTGGACTGTGCTGTTTGTATCTTGGAGGGCCTGATGTGAACATGTACAAATAGCAGACCCTGGGTAAGCAGAGAAGGTCGGTAGGGAGCCTGAAGAACACAAGAAAAAATTCTGCATCAACCCATTAGGGCTGATTATGGGAGCTCCACACTCCCCGCTGCCCTCTTTTTAAAATATTGCACATTTCTAAGAAGAAATAACTGTAACAATAGCAGTTAGCACACAATTTTAAGGATAACTTAAAAAAAGAAGGAAGTTCTTTGGGATTTGCCTAAATAGGTTTTAGTTATGCATTGAGAGCACCAGAGCAACTAATTAAGAAGTGTATCTGTGTTTAACCACATTCCCATCGAGACACTTTCATAAGTTGCTTTGGTTTAAAAAGAGATCATTGTTGTATGCAGCACAATTCACAATTGCAAAGTTGTAGAAACAACCCAAGTGCCCATCAATACATGAGTGGATTAATAAAATGTGGTATATGTATACCATGGAGTACTATTCAGCTTTAAGAAACAATGGTGATTCCTAGATACAGCTGGAACCCATTCTACTAAGTGTAGTATCCCAAGAATGGAAAAACAAGCACCACATGTACTCACCAGCAAATTGGTATTAACTGATCAACACCTAAGTGGACATATAGAAATAAAATTTATCGGGCATTGGGCAGGTGGGAGGGGGGAGGAGGGGACAGGTATATACATACATAATGGGGGATGTATGTCTGGGGGATGGTCACGCTTGAAGCTCTGACTCGAGGGGGGAGGGGGGATGGGCAATATACATAACCTTAACATTTGTACCCCCATAATATGCTGAAATAATAAATAAAAGAGAGATCATTGTGACTTGAATTAGAGCCTTGATATTGAGTGAACAGAAAAGGAGGGATGTGGAGAATAAAAAAAGTGCGAGTTTTACAAGGCTTTAAAAAATAAGAAATAAAACATCATCAGTCTTCATTGTGTCAGCAAATTGACAATATTTAGATTTCTCTAAAAGCTGTCTGGGGATGGTTACTGCCTGCTGTCTTGCTGGGAGATGTTTTCAAACTCATTAACTTCCATTTACCAGAAAGGGAATGCTTTTGCACAAGCACAGAAACCTTAGAAGTTGCAAAGGGCTTGGTATGGAGATGATATTATGTCCATGGATGACTAAGTATATGGTTTTAGAATCTCCCTATTTTAAATCCTCCTCACTGAATTTGAAGCGCAGAGCCATTTGAAAGGAATAATTTTATTTCTAGTCTAAGATTTTCAGGGTAACTGCAGCTATTTTTTCTCTTACATAATCACTGCTGTCTCACTACCGATTCTATAGAGTCTCTATTGTATAGAAACAATTTGGGTGTAAATCTGTACCCCAGAACATTCCAGGTATTTAGAGTATGACAGTGATCCATTTGCAATACACAAGATAGATAACAAAGCACATAATAATAGAAATAATTACACTAACATTTATTAAGTATTCAATATATGCCAACCACTATGAACTGAGATATACATAGAATATTTTGTTAAATCACCCCTAGTGCACTAAGAAATAAAATTAAGTTTATTACTAGCAAATTTTTATTTTGACTAGCACTAAGGCTCTCAAATCCCTGGTTCTTTTCTTCAAAAATGTTTTTATCAAAAACACTGACAAATCCTTTCATGAGTCTATCCTCAGGCAATTGTCAGAAATAACTGACCCAAGGCTTTTCATCCTCAGCTTGAAAAAGTAAAAAGGCACCAGTTTGCCCCATAGGAAACCTAGTCCCCATATGGCTATCTGCAAGAGGTTCATGCCTGATGTTAGTAATAGGGAGCATGTCTGATCAGAGAGCTCCTAATCCGTGGGAAGGGGGTGTTGGATGACAAAATTTTCTGGATTTTCATGGGCGATAGTCAGGATGAGGTGGCTATTGTTTGCTGCGTCTCTGGTCCTTTATGAAGGGATGGTCCATCCATAACTTGCACCACAATGACCAATAAGAGACAGATACAGGTAATCAAGTTTATTTCTAGACAGGGACCCTTCATTGATTGCAGAGAACTTTTTAAACTTTTCATTCAAACTTTATTCCTGTTTTTTTCCAGCTTAATTAGCTTCAAAGAATGAATTATGTACAAACAAAAGCTGAAAAGAGCTGCCACGTCCAAGGGGCTTGGGCTAAAAAATATTAGAGATCAAGATTTTTATCAGATACATAAACAAAACAGCTTAAAGGGCAGTCATAATAGGAAATAGCAGCTCCCAGTAACAACTTCAAGTTGTATCTTCCTCAGAAGTTGACTCGATTCAGTTTGCCTCATTCTTGGAAGCCTCATCAAAATTCTCCACTAGATCTGGGACTTCACTGTCATCATCATCCTGTCCAGTAGCAAGTGGTGCTTTCCTATCCATAGGTTATTTGGGCAGAGCTTGTCAGTCTCCTTAAACTAGTCAAGGTGTCTGGTTTAAGACGCCTGGTAGCTGGGTACCAAGCTGGTTTAAGACTCTGGGTAGCACTTCTCTCAGCTGGTTTGTCTCAGCATGGCCTATAATGGTGAAAGTTGTCTGCTGCTAGAGATGCCTGACCTTTAGGGCTGTTAAAGTAGATCATCATTATTTGTTAAGTACACATATTCATCTCTTCAATATTGGAGATGTTATTGACCCTCAACTTCTTTGAGTAGAATCAAAGTTTTATATCATTCTCTGTAGTGGTTCTATTAATACGAACCATCATCTTTCTGCAAGCAGCTCTTTTTACATTGATGCCCACATGTTCTTCAAATTCAATGAGTTTCTCCTTGTTCATGACAGTTTCTCCATCTTGTTGCAATGGAAAGGGACCGAGAGAGGCTCTAGGGTTGGCATTCAGGGGATTTGGAGCTGACAAGCTTAGATAGATGCATACATGTGAAATCAGTAAATTGTCACTATTCTTGTCCTTGAAGGGCTTGCAGTCTATTAGTAACAATAATTGCTAATATTTATTGAATAATTACCCATCATCAGACACTATTCTAAGTGCTTTACATGCTTTACAGTCTATTAGTAACAATAATTGCTAATATTTATTGAATAATTACCCATCATCAGACACTATTCTAAGTGCTTTATATGCTTTATTTGATACTCACAATAACATTATATCATCTCCACTTTATGATTAATAAAGCTAAGACATGGAGAGGTTAAATTACATGCCTAAAATTACAAAGCTATAAATAGCAGCTGGGTTTAATCTCAGGCAACTAATTCAACTGGTTATGTACTTATCCACTACATTATACTGCTTACTGACCACTGAGATAGTTGATAGAACCAGGCACAGAATGTAATGAAGAGATTTAATAGAAGAGGTAATTATGAGACATAGTTTAACATAAAAGTGGAAGTTTACTAGGCACAGTGTAGTATATACCCATGATATTTGCTAGTTAATCATCAATTGAATTATTGATTAATTAATGAATGAAGCTACCTTCAGCAAGCATGGGGCTTACTTTTTAAGGGCTCTGAGTTAGTTATTACTATTGGTTATAAGATGCATAAATTCAACTCAAACTGAATTCAAGAACAAAAAGATGGGAGTTATTTATTAGCTTCTAGTCATGATAAGTTCCACAGATTACAACAATGTGATGGACAGAAGCTCACGGTCTCTACTTTGTTTTCTTCTGTGATGGCTTCATTCCTAGTCAAGTTCTTATCACATTTGTGAAAAACTGACCACTGTTTTTCACAGTGGTCAGACCACGGTACCCCAGGGACTCACCCTGTAAGAGTAGCTATTCCAGTAGAGAGAAGTCTGTGGACAAAGCAACACAAGACAATGCCCACATCATTTCCTCTTCCTGGACACACAGGAAGACTGCATTTCCCAGCCTCTCTTGCAATTGGGTTAAGGCCAAATAGATGAGTTCTGGCCAAGAAAAGATGGGTAGGAGGGATTAAAGCCACTCCAAGACCTGGCTGTTGTAAACAACTCTCGGTACTCTCTCTCTCTCTCTCTCTCTCTCTTCCTTTTGTCATCATGTCTCAGAGTCCCCAGGGTTCAGATAGAGAAGCTGTAACATGGTGGAGGGCTGCCCAACCTGAATTAGAAATTTTGTGAACCAAAAAATAAAACTTTATTATCTTAAGCCACTGAGATGTCAGGTTCTCTTTGTTCCTGCAGCATGGTCTAGCCTATCCAGGTTAATATAAACATTAAGTAATTTCCCAAGGGCCAATTCTCAGTCTACTAATTTAACTTTTATAACCATCTTTGGAATAGCTACAGTAAAGCTAATCAAATGAGAAGAAGAGTCAGTCATTCCCCATATGGTCTGAGATGGGAAAAAACAAAAGTTGCCCTACATTTTTCCGTGGCCATTACTGATCTTTGAGAGATGTATTACTATATATCATTCCCAATTTCCCAGATCACTGATAGAACACATGCTCACAAGTCTACCAAGAACTGCAAGGCTAATCATCATGAAAATAGGAGTTTGGTCACTTTTGCCAACACACATTCATTGGAGATTTTTTAGTTTAGTAACGAAATATTTTACCAGTCTAAAAAATTTCCCTTTATTCACACTCTTTTCATGTCTGGGAATTTATGCTACTCAATTTAGTATGTTTGTTCAAATATAGAAGGGCTTTATGTAAAGTCTTTATTTTTCACTAACACTGTAATCTGGCTTTGTTTTTATTAAATATTAATACATTTATCTTGGGGAAAAATTAATTTTTTTCTTTGTAAATCCTGCAGAATTGAAAAGTTAAACTCCAGAGATTATGATTAGCATTGTACTTGGTCAATCTCATCTACATTAATCCCATCCTGGGACCAATTTTTATTACAGAAAATCTTTCTTGCACTGAGGAAGTAGGGCAGAGAATGTTAGCATACTGAGATCATGGGAAAACCAATTCCATTCTCCATAGTAGAGTTTTTATGGTGCAAAAGAGATATCTTTAATGACATAAGTTTTCTCTAATTAAGAATTTCAGATCTCTCTGGATTGTTCTATTTCCACAATTGGACAAAATTTAAAGGCAACTTCTATCAAGATTATTGTTCTTCTTGGCAATTACATATTCTTACACTTCAAATGTAATGGTATGGGCATTTTACTAGTGCTCTAAGGAATTAAAAAAATACACAAGACACAAAGAAGCAGGTTTTAGTGCAGAATTAAAGCCCAGATTAATAATATGGACAATCAGCTAGTATTTAAATAGAATATTTAAAACACACAGGAATTAAAAAAAATAAAATGGATACTTGTACACCTCTTGTGTAGTTTTACTACTCTGAACACCTTGCCACAATGGCTGTCTGTCACGTACATACACATGCATACACATATGTACATATATATAAACTCATACTTCTCTTTTTTCAAATCTTCTGACAGTAGCATGGAGACATCTTGACATTTCTCTACTAAATACTTTGCTATGCATAACCCAAGAATAAGAAAAAATTTCCCACTGCTCATGTCAGAAGACACAGGATATCAGGATAGCCTACTATTGGCAATGGAAATTTGACAATTTGGTTAAGATGGTGACTGACAGATTGTTCCATTTTATGATTTTTCATTCGGAATTAGTCAGTAATCTGTTCAGTGATACTTTGAGATAATGTGAATTTGTTGTCCAAAGCCATCAATAGGAAATTTCCAGAATAATTTTTCTTAGCAGAAGGTAAAGAGGCAGGAATGTATTTGTCATTATGGAAACATGCCCCTTATCAAAATAAACATGCTTTTATATCATGAGATAAGTGAAATGTAGGCATAATCATCTGTTACTTATTAATAATCACTATTTTTATAAGAAAGATAGGTGGAGAAACTTATCTGGAGGCTATAGCTTTTAAATAGCTGATTAAAAGCAGTTATGAGATGACTCTGAAGTCTGAATGAAATTGAATCTGATTTGGCCAGGCTTTTTCTATCATAATAAGATTTTAGAAGTTAATGCAAAAGAATAATAGGCCCTATTTCAGATAAGTCATCTGATCCAGACCTAGAGACAATGCAGACTTGTTCCCTGAAATTATGTCTATAGGACTTTGTACAGATCAGTCTGAAATCAATACTTAAGAAAATGCACAGATCTGTCCATCTTTAAAACGTATTTCATAACAGTAGTAATGACTAGTCTTCCAGATCATTAATCTTCTATTAAGATGGAAAAGAAAGTAATATTTTGAGACCATCATACATGGAGGAGAGTTGGCTTTGGAGTATTTATATATCTGCATAGAGAAAACAAAACTTGACTCCCATCTCACTCGATACACAAAATTTATTTGAGATGGATCATTTACTTAAGCATTAGTGCTAAAACCATAAGATGTCTAGAACACTAGTCAAATATTTTCATGACTTTTGATGGGAAAAGATTTCTTCGAATGCTAAAAGCATTAATAAAGGAAGAAGACAAATAATAATCAAAATAAAAAATTTCTAGTCATGAAAAAGATAAAAGAGCAAGCCACACATTGGATTAGAATATTTGCAAAACATATATCTGACAAAGGACTGGTTTCACGAAAATACACAGAAAGATTTTTAACTGTGAATTGCCATGGTCATGTTTTCCTTTTGATATATCACTCTGGTAGCTGTGTTGGATGGAATTCAAGAAAATAAGATTGGAAATAGGAGAAGAGTAGGCCACTGTGGTAGTCATCTGGGTAAGAGGCGATGAAGGCCTAGTATATAAGAAACAGTTTCGTATGGAAAATTCTCTGAAGTCTTTTAATATAGTGTGGACCAGGAGAAAATCCAATATATTTTTTTAGTTTCTTATTATAAAAGAGAAACTGGTAAAGACTGGTATTTGAGATGCTAGAGTAAGATCTGATATATACAAACAGATGAGAGAAGAGAGAGAAAGCTTTATTTCTGTTACAGTAAAAGAGACCATACAAAAAATCTGACTACTCTAGATCTCTGGCAGTTAGCAAAGATTTTTATTCATTAAAGACAGTAGGGATGGGAAATATGAGGAAAAAGAATGAGAAGCAGGACATATGACATAAGGGCAAAGAATATTCCACTAAGTAATGTTCAGTTTTTGAAAAGTTGATCTAAAGTCCAGAAAAGTGTGTTCAAGAGACTAATCATACTCAGTCTTCAAAAGATGGTCTAAAGTTAAGTAAGTCCCGGAAAAGGACACTGCAGTTTGGAATTTATCAAGAAAACTGTCAGTTTAGGTCAGTCAATGAAAAATACATTCTCTCGTGTCTTTGTTACATGAGCGTTGCAAAAAGGTCTTTACTCTTTACACTCTGATAAATTTTAGTTTTTGTCCATTATTTCTTCCACTTTTTTTGATAGCAATGTTTTCTTCTTTCCTTGTGAGGCTCAAATGACAAGAATATTAGACCTTTTTTGATATTGCTCTATAGCTTCTCAGGGCTCTGCTCATTTTTTCAATCTTTTTTTTCTCTCTGTATTTCAGATTGGATAATTTCTATTGTTCTGTCTTAAAGTTTAATAACTCATTCCTCTTTCATCTTCATTATTCAATTGAGCCCATCCAGTGAATTCTTTTATGTCAGATATTATAGTTTTTGATTTTAAAATTCAAATTTGATTATTTTTCATAGTTTCTATTTCTCTGCAGAGAAGTTATACAGGTTTCCATTAATTTTAAGCATTTTACATATATTCCTAGAGCTGGTTATTATAGCTTCTTTAAAGTCTTTGATAATGTCAACATCTGGAATATTTTGTATTGGCATCTGTTAATTGTCTTTTATCTTGAGAATTGGATACTTTTGGGGGTTCTTTTTATTTGAAATAATTATGGATTATATTTTGGATATTTGGAATATTATATTGTGAGACTCTTGGTCCTGTCAAAATGCTCTGGAGAACATTGCATTTATATATATAATAATATATATGAATTATATGTAATGTCATATATACATAATATTTATGTCTTGTTCTTTTTTCTTAATTCAAATTTCTAACCTACTTTAACATTTTTATTAAGAAAATAAGCAAATAGACAGAATTAATGGTATTTTAAGTATAAAATAGATTTATTTATTTAAACTTGTATGTAGTAGACATACAGTGGAGGGCTCCATGTTTTGGAAAGGGACAGGCATGGGATTTAATTCTAGTTCTGCTATTTTCTTCTGCTTTTTGCTATTTGTGCAAATTGTCAAACTTCTCTGAATCTTTACTTTCCTCATCTTCATAATGGAGGTAATAACATGTAGTATGATACTAAGAGGATTAAATAAGGTATTGCATGGAAAATGCTGGTGTTCTATCTGGGACAGAGTAGCTCCTCAAAAATATTTATGATATGAGCTAACTATTTGGAATATCATAATATTCCAAAAACATTTAATTCTCATTCAGTGTCTCCTCTCTTCATAGTAACCCCATTAGCCCAGAACTGTTATTATCCCAATTTTATAGCTGAAGAGACTCAGACTCACAGGGGTTAAAAGGACAACACAACAAAAGAAAGCAACAGAATTTAGATTTGAATATGTCTTTCAGACTCCAGGGGTGGGACATATGATGGTGATTACATAGGGTGCCTTAACTTGATCCTGTTAGTTCCCTTCCCTCATCATGGTCTCCTGTGGATTGTAGGAGGACCTCACTGGCCTGAACTCTACTCTAAAGCAGACTGGATTCTTGAAGGATCCCAACATATTACTCATTTACTGACTGCCCTAGCCCCCCATTTTTCGTTCTCTCAATCCTCAGACTCTCCCCTTCCTGACTGGTGATATCTCCAGCTCTAGTCAGGCTCTCAGAGAAGGCTATGTTCTAACAAGGGACCTGTGGCCACCTCCATTTCCACCTGAGGAGAGGGAGCTTCTGACTTCTGAATTCAGCACATAGATGCTCTGAAGTCAGGAAACAAAGCCTTCAGAAGCTCAGTTTGGTGCTGCTATGGCTACAGAGAGGATCACAGATATTTGCTTATGTGAAGTCCAAACACAGGAGATTAAAGAGAGGGCCTGAAGCATTTTTTTACAATAAGAAACTCAAGAACACACAGACCAGTACACTTGCAAAATGTAGAAATACTGCTTTAAATCACACTGCTCTCTTTTAAAGAAGTCAGTTTTGTTGTCACTGCTCTCTTATAGAATTAGTATCTAGCTGTTGGGGGAACATGAGGGCTCCCATTCCAGAGAGGGGTGGCCACACTCACCACCTGAAAAGCAGTCTAATCTGTTGTTTTCACCCATTTTCCTCTTTGTGGCCATGTGACTTTTATCCATGGCCTGTTAAATATGTATTCTGTCTTTCTGTGCCAGAAATAGGAATTTATTTAAGCATACAATTGAGCTTTAATTTGATTTTATTTGTGCCACCCTATCTACCCCTCATTCTAAGACAAAAAAGGCAAAAACTATATATTAGTAAGCTTCAGAATATATGAACATGTCTGGCAGTAGAATTTAACTATAGTGAATAGGCATAAAAGTGTCATTTCCTTTGTTGATGAAATCTCTTCCTGGTACATATTCTCATAACAACTGGTATAATGCAACTCAATTCTATTGCCAATCACCCGGAGTTAGTGCAGACTCCGCATATTAAGGATTCAGTCCTCTGCAACAGGGGTCCCCAACCTATGGTTGGTTGTATAATTATTTCATTATATATTAAAATGTAACAATAATAGACATAAAGTGCACAATAAATGTAATGCACTTGAACCATCCCCAAACCTTCCCCTGCCCTCCCCAGTATGTGGACAAATTGTCTTCCATGAAACTGGTCCCTGGTGCCAAAAAGGTTGGGGACCGCTGCTCCACAAGACTGCTCTCACTTTAAAAGCCAGCCACACATCAGGTACTCCCAGGCCACCTATACTTCTGGCCAACTGGCTACAATACCCACAATACCCACACCCCCTTCAGGTTTTGATAATTTGTCAGAACAATGCCCAGAACTCAGGAAAGTGTTATACTTACAATTACAGTTTTATTATAAAGGATGCAAACCAGGACTAGCCAAATGAAGAGATACATAGGGTGAGGCCTAGGAGGGACTCAAATGTAGAGCTTCCATGCTCTTTTCCCATGAAATCAGGGCCTGTCATCCTCATAGCACATCAGTGTTCACCAACCAGGAAGTTCCACTGCTTCTGTGTCTAGAGTTTTTATTGGGGTTTCATTATGTAGGCATGGTTGATTGAACATTGGCCATGTGATTGAACTTAATCTTCAGCCCCCTGGACTCCCTGAGGGCGGGCTGGCTCAAAGCTCTAACCTCTTATTTATTTATTTTTTCTAGCATAGTATGGGGGTACAAATGTTAAGGTTATGTATATTGCCCTTGCCTCCGTTCCCCCTCGAGTCAGAGCATCAAGCATGTCCATCCCCTATGTATGTATATACCCATCCCCTCCTCCTCCCACCTGCCCAACACCCAATAAATGTTATTTCTATATGTCCACCTAGGTTTTGATCAGTTAATACCAATTTGCTGGTGAGTACATGCGGTGACAAAGCTCTAACCTCTAATCACATGATTGGTTTTTTTGGTTACCAGCCCCCACCTCAAATGATCTCATCACATTAGCATAAACTCAGGTGTGAGCTAAGGGGCTCATGAGTAAAAAAGATACTTATCACTTTAGATACTCCAAGGGATTTAGATGCTCCATACCAGGATCCTGGGACAAAGGCCAGACAAATTCCTTGTTATACAACAGATGGGGTTGGAGCACTTTATCTGGAACTGAATGGGTGCATGCAAAGAAGATCTCTTGGTTAAATACAGATAATTGCATAATTTGTTGTTCAAATGGAAATTTTTTTTGGAAAGAAAGGTGGGTGCTCATTGAATGGGATGTCAGACAATAGGCATAAACAGGGCATATTTGGGTGAACTGGGACTTTTGGCTTTTTTTCATTATTTAAAAAATTTTAAAATATTAAGGGGGTACAATTGTTTTTGTTACATAGATATCTTGTATAATTCTTAAGTCAAGGCTTTTGGTGTGCCCATCATCAGAATAGTGTTCATTGTACCCAAACTGGGACTTTTGATGACCCTAGTTAGGTTTTATTTCATTCCCAAGGAAGCATGAAAAGTTTGGGACCAATTTGTAAATTCTTGGAGTCTTCCTTGGCAAGAAAAGAGCTCATTTTGTCTCTGATAGTCACATATTTGAAACCGAGGAGACTGTTCAACAGGAATGATAATTAGAGCAAACTTGACATTGATAGATTGTCTCTATTCAAGTAGAAAAATAATTCCATAGCAGATAACTCAAGTTATTTTTATTCCACATAGGTGACAATATATGTAATATTTTCTTTTTTATTTGTCTATTCTGAAATATCAGGGTCTGGCAAGGTTTTCCAAACCAAAAGGCAGTAATAGCCTTTCCTAACCTACAGAGGTGATCATTATGCCCTTTCCCTACAAAGCCAGTTACTTTTATATGCTTCAAAATTTGTTCATTACCAAGTACACGTAGTTCATGACTGCATCTCCATTCTTTCCTACACATGAGTTCCCGAGACATACAGATTTATTGGCATTTCTTTTTCATGCCAAAAATCACCTAAAATGCTAAACATCACTGTCTTAGCTCAGGCTGCCATAACAAAATACTACAGACTGGATGGCTTAAGTGACAGAAATTAATTTTCTCGCAGTTCTGGAGGTTGGAAGTCGAAGATCAAGGTCTAGCAGGGTCAGTTTCTGGCTTTCTTCTGATGGCTCTCTTTCTGCCTTGCAGACAGCTGCCTTCTTGCTATATACTCTCACGTGACCTTACCTCACTGTGCTTGTGGAGCGAGTATTTTGTGTGTCTCTTCCTCTTCTTATAAGCATATAGTTCTATAAAAATAGGACCCTACCATTGTGACCTCACTTAACCTTAAATACCTCCATAAAGGCCCTATCTCCAAATACAGTCACATTGAGGGCTGGGGCTTCAACATATGAATTGGAGGAGGGGGATAATCCAATCTATAACAACTACTCCATTCTGGAATTCTGCATGTTTGAGAAATCACGTCAGTTCTTTAAAGCAAGGCCCTTATTTAATCATATTTTCTGTATTCCCATGGTCCAACCTATAGTATGCAATCAGACACATTATTATTGAGGTGAATGAATTTATGATTGAAAGGCACACTGGCAAATCAAGAGATGCTTGAATTGCCCATTGACACTTATTGTCTGCAGAAATGTTATGCAGAAAATATACTTCCAGGTTCTTTTCATGCTGGTTCTAGTATTGCCTATATTTTTTTCCCATAAGGGGCAGGAAAAATTTAGGCATGAAACTCCTAAAAGAAAGTGTAAATAAAGACTTCATCAAAGCTTTTTGGGACGCAGATGGGTAAACTGCTTTATTTCATGGCAACTGCTGTAGAGCTCTCAACAATAATTTCCAATGACGGCATTTGATTCTCATACATGAAGTCCTGACTCAAGTGTATTGGTCTCATCTGTGGCAGTTGCAGAGAGCCTACAAGCAAGATGACAGGCCATCCGCAGTCTGGCTCAGGCAGAAGGAGAAGGGTTAGGGGAGTGGATTTGGCATAAACACTGCAGCAGAAAGTAGACAAGTTCATTCCATAGCAGCCTGATCTTGCATTTGTGGCCACTGATAATAATAATATCAATAATAATAATTATCAGAAACGGAAACCCAATTAAAGACATTAAATCAGGAGGCCTGGGTCAATTGCTCTACTAAAGGTCTGGATTGGAACCAGGAACTGCAAACAGTCATAAAATGGTTTAAAGCTTTCATGGAGATAGAGGTTTGGGAGCTTGAAATGAACTTAGTGCAAAATCTTCATTCTACAGTGGAAGAAATTGAGGCCCAAAGAAGGAAGTGACTTTTCTATTTCTGACTTAGGATTATACAACTAAGTGATTAAAGTCCAATATAAATACAATATTCTTTTATCTTCACTAGAAGATAAACTGCATGAAGGTAAGGATTTTGTATTATTCATCCACTAAATTTTCTTCATTACCTAGAACAAAGCCTGGTACATGGTAGGCAGGTACTCAGTTTGTTGAATGACTCTCAAAGTATAGCATAGTAGTTAATATCTTGAGTTTTGGGTCAAACAAGTAAATCAAAATACTTAGTACCACCTACAAGATGTGTTGCTCTGGGCAAGTTACTGAACTTCTGTAAGCCTTAAATAAGATGTCAAACAAAACAATACATTTAAATCAACTTGACCAGCCTGGTACATAGTAAGTAAACACTTAATAAATATTGGACATCTCCAGTAGTAATAATCACATTTTGCTTTACTGTTATTGATTACCTTATAATTTCTAAGGGATTTTATTTCACCCCACCTTTTCCCCTAAGCTCAGTGTTTTAAAACTTTGTTTTTCATATGAGAAATATTAGACTATTCCCATACTCAGTCACTATTTTTTCTTAAATTTTTTTATTTCAGCATATTACAGAGGTACAAATGATTAGGTTACAAATATTGCCTTTTCCCAACCCGAGTCAGAGCTTCAAGCATGTCCATCCCCCAGACGGTGTGCACTGCACCCATGAGGTGTGTACATACCCATTCTCTCCTCCCCACTCCCATCTGCCTGACACCCGATGAATGTTACTACTATATGTGCACTTAAGTGTTGATCAGTTAATACCCGTTTGATGATGAATACTTATGTGGTGCTTATTTTTCCATTCTTGTGATTCTTTACTTAGTAGAATGGGTTCTAAAGCTCTATCCAGGATAATACAAGAGGTGCTAGATCACCATTATTTTTTTGTGGCTGAGTAGAACTCCATGGTATACATATACCACATTTTATTAACCCACTCATGTATTGATGGGCGCTTGGGTTGTTTCCACAGCTTTGCAATTGTGAATTGTGCTGCTATAAACATTAGAGTGCAGATGTGTTTTTTTATAGAATGTCTTTTGTTCTTTTGGGTAGATGCCCAGTAATGGGATTGCTGGAAACTTCTACTTGTAGTTCTTTGAGGTAACTCCATATTACTTTCCACAGAAGTTGTACTAGTTTATAATACTTAGTCATTCTTAAAATGCTTTATTTTAAATTTCTTCATGAAAATACATTAAAAGAATACGTTGAAAATTAGCATTCATATTACAACCTCATTTCACTTGGTGAGCAGTCTGTCAATTACTGTTGTTGTTTTATTTTTAATCATAATTACTCCCCAATTGCTTATACATTTAAACAATCAATGCCATTATTACATTCTCAGTGAAGATATCAAGATCAAAATTATCTGTTGGGAGAGGCAATTGTGGAGTAATATTTCCTGTTGTATAATGGGTGTTGTGTGATTTAAAATAGTGTTCCCCAGTGTTTATGTTTATTAATTGCAAGAAAAATAAGAAAACTCCAGGATCCTATTCACCTAGAAATCACTACAGCACTAATTAATAAACAAGGGAAAATAATTTCAGGTCAAGACTGCCAAAAATTACATATGGAGTGAGTGCTGAAAGGGCCTAGTGGAGTAATTAACTAAACCAGACCCTTGTAATGCAAAGTATTCTTCATTCAACATCACTGGTGTCACCTGGGAGCTTGTTAAAAATGCAGATTCTCTGGCCCCACCCCAGATCTACTGAATCAGAACCTGCATTTTAGCATGAATCTCCAGCTGATTAAAGTTTGATAAGCCCTAGTGTAGATAGTTTAATAAGGCACAGAGAATCAGAACTGCTTTCTTGTTTTAAAGCATTTTATTTTTTTCCAACACGTTCCTATTATAAGCAGTTTAAATAATATTCAGTAAATGTAATAGATAAAGGGAAAAAAAATCTTCATAATCCCATCATCTAGTAAAAACTACATCATCTATGGATGTAAGTATGCAATTTCATCTATAGCGGGCCGTGCTGTACATGCTGTTTGTAATATGCTTTTTTCCTCTTGAACAATAATACATCATGCTCACCTATCTAGTATAATAAACAGAGCTCTATATCATCATTTTGAATGGCTGGGTAGATTTCATGGTTTTTATGTACTCTTGTTTATCAAATGTCCTATTGATTGAAATTTAGGTTGTTTTCAATTTTATGCTATTATAATCCCTAAGTGAAATGTCTTCGTGATACATCACCTTGCTTTTGTGTATTTATCTCCTAAATCCAAGAATATTCATCATTTGTCAAAAGTTGCAAAATGTTTTAGCAGAAAAAGCACTGGATCGGGAATCAAAAAGCCTAAATTCTAACCCTTGGTTTTGTCTCTACTAACTTTTTCATTGCCATCTCAGTTTGCATATTCATAAATGAGAAGCTTGAAAATTATCTTTAAGACACTCTATAGTTTCAAATTTTCAATGCAAATAGTGTTGTCAAAAGTCTATCATATTTATCATTATAAAGCATTTTACAGAGAATGTCTGCTTTTGTGTTTTGCTTAATAAATGCTCTTAATTATTATACACTTAGTTGAGTCTAATATTATATTTTATGTGCATGTCTTGAGTTCACATCAATTTGATAGCGGGAAAAGAGGGCCTAGGGATATCCTGGGTGCCAGAAGGAACTTAGCCTGGCATTACATATTCCCTGTATTTGAGAAGCTATGGTGCATTGCTTTTAAATCATGTTTTGTTCCTAAGTTACTCAGAGCAAGTATTGGGGTTGGTGTCAGATAACCAAGGTTTGAGGCCCAACTCTATTAGCTACTAACCATATGGATTTGGGCAGATTATGAAAAATTCTTTTAGCCTCACTTTCTTCATCTAAAAAGTGACAATTCACAGAGATTGTAGGACCCTTGTGTGTGTTATTTGGAGAAAATGCACATAAAGTCCTTAGTGCGATGCTTGGCACATACAAAGTGCTCAGTAACCTTTGATCATCTATTTATACTTATCTAGAATTGTAAACTTCTTCCCACTTTGGATGCTTTCAGGACTGTAAGAGGACATATAAATATGCCCAGATGCCATCCTTAAATAACACAATGAACATGTGAAGGTAGCTGAGGCCTAAGAGGATCTGGATCATTGACTCATTTATTCTAAATTCATTTTGTAGATACAGAACATAGTATTTAGATTAAGATAAGACTATCCTTTCCAAAAATGTAAGGTTATGTAGACTACAGCATTTAGATTATTTTTATTCAGATGAAGAAAATAGTGTATGGAGAAGAATTAATTTGTCCAGCTTATGCAGCAAGCCACTCTCAGGCTGTGGTTGATTCTGTTCTTTAGCCGCTAGCATCACTACTAAAGAGGACGTTGGAGTCAGTGATTATCTGAGTGCTCTAGTCCAGTGACAAATTATAATTGTTCTGCTGGACATAAATGAGCAGCTTAGAAAAATGTCCAAATGGACAAATTATACAGTCATCCTCACTAGTAATTAGAGAAAAATTGTATCAAATGCTGTTTTTGACCCATCAAATTTCCGTTTTTAAAAATGCTAATACCCAGTTTGGCAATAGATCATGGAAAAAACCATTTGACAGTAAGTACTGGAAGCTAAAAATGTTAGTCCTCTTTTATCCAGTATTTCTCCAGATGGGGCCTTACCTTAAAAAATAGTCATAGATGCACACAAATATTTATGAACAAGGATAATGTGAATAACAGGAAAACACATGCAATCCAATCACAGGACATTGACTAAACAAATTGCAGAAATAATGCAGCTAGAAAAATTAAATTTTAAAAGAATATATCATGACCTTAAAAATGTCCATGATGGCCGGGCGCGGTGGCTCACACCTGTAATCCTAGCACTCTGGGAGGCCG
>VBSM01003143.1:10237666-10254613 GCA_008086735.1 Cheirogaleus medius
AAAAAAAAAAAAAAAAAAAGTCCATGATGTATTAAGCGAGAAAGCAGGTTACAAAATAGTAGATGCAGTATACTATACACCCAATATAGACAAAGATACATACACACAGAGATATGAAAGAACTGAAAGTTTTTATAGCAAAACATTATCGGTTTTTGTCTTTGGGGTGAAATATTAATAAGTAATTATTCTTTTTTCTTTTATGTATTGTTCAAATATCTCTATTGGACTATCTTAACATAATCACACTGCACTAAATATTCAGGTGCTTCTTCTCAGTAAGCAATGCCAAGCCCAAGTGTTCTTAACCTTGAGTTGTGATAAAAGAAATTGCCCTTCTCAGTCATCCCCTCCATGGGCTTTCAAATTTAAAAGGTTGCTGCATCTGGAATTTTCTGCATGCCAAAGTAGTATCAAACATCATGAAAGGCAGTGTAGATCACAAGACATTTGGTTTTTATCTACACTGACCATGAGTAAAATTTGCAAGAGATCCAACAGGTAGGCAATATGCACGAAGTTCCCTAACACATATGGTTCAATGGAACTCTTCTATTATTGATATATCACAAATCAAAATCTACTCCCCTGTTATTTCTTTCTTTTTATACTCAAGGAATCCTTCCCAAACTCTCCCGACACATTTCTCCAAGTGAATAAAGTGAGATTTTGCTCTATCAAACTTGGGACTCAAATAGTCCCTATTTACCATGGCTTTTATCATTGTACTATTGCTTTCAGAGGTGGGGGTCCCCAAGAGTCACTGAGAAAGAATCAGTTCAGCTGTCTATGAATCAGGACCTAAATCTACTGGGTTTGTACCACTTTTTCAGTGTCCCAAATTCAGGAATTCTGCAGCATTTTCCTCCTGTTGTCTGTTTTTCCATAGTATCTTGATGACCTTTTCTATAATTGTTAAATTTATTAATTTTGTTTCCACTTACTAACCTTGGAAACTTGTCGTTTTTAAAGTATAGTGATTCCTTTATTGACTAATATTGCCCAATTCTGTTTGCTACAGAGCATAGTTCTCAATAACTCTCATTCACTTATTTTATGCGTTTGACCAATTTTCCATTCTCTCTCCATTAAATAAATCACCACAACCATTAAGCAACCATTAAATATCTTATTCTCAGAACCATCTCCGGCAGATTTTCCTGAAATACGTCTCTATTTAAATAAACTTTCACTACTACTTTTCCCACTAATAGCAGATATGCTGAATGAAGTTGTGGCTTAGCATATCTTGAAAAATTTTAAGGTTTTTACATTGTTATCCAATGAAGAGACAAACTAAAAATTTTCAGCTTAGTGAGGAACATGGACCCCATCTCATATGATCATTCTTTGGAGTATTTAGAAAAAAGATATTTAAGAAAAATCTGTATCAGGGATTAGATGAAGGAATTCCAATGTCTGAAGCGTTTTCAGGTGGAATGTTTGAGCTTGAGTGAATGTTGAAATCACCTAACCATCATTCTTCCTGATATTCCATGAGAAGACTTTTGTGTAACTGTAGATGGAAATTTTAAATCAAGGTAGAAGAGAACCAAATTTTGACTCATATTAAGAAGGAAAATCTTAGACTCACAATTTTCCAAAGAGAGTAAAACAATTCATCTCCAGCAATGTTCAGTGTAAGATTGATGAGAATTTTTCAAAAATAATTGAAGAGATATTAGATGGGAATTACATTAGTGATCTCCAAGTTTCATCCCAAACTATGCATCTAGGGATATTTCAGTGAAAAGTTGTCCTATGACTGCTTTCTAAAGTCAATGGATAAAGGTAAATAAGAAAAAAAAATCAACGACAAGCATACCTGCTCTCCTAAAGATCATTGCTTTGCAGTTTGCATGTTTATTTTATGCATCTTAAGTAGTACACCTGTATCCAGAGACACAAAGTGGTACTGATAGAATAGAAAATAAACTAGACTTCAGGTCAGAAAGCCTCAGTTCTTCCACCATGAGAGTACTGTATGACCTTGAGTAGCTACATTACTTCTCTGAGAATTACATTCCTATGACTGTGTTATATATATCCATAACATTTTTGAAGCTGTGAAATGTTTTAAAAATTTCAAATGATGTTAATTATACAATTTTTCTGGAAATTATTTCAAAGAGAATGCTCATTTGTAATTATTAAACTCATTTTCAAAGTCCTAGTCTTTAAAAAAACAAGCCTACCTCCCCATCTCATATGATTGATGCGTAGTTCCCAAGCCCCCAGAAATGCTGAGCACTGTTTCCATGATGCCTGAAATTGACATCAAATACACTTGTTTTCATACTGTGAATAGTCAACTGAAATAGCTTCCTTTTATTAGTTGCTACTATCCATTGGTGACTTACATGCTCATGTTTCTCTACATCTGCAAAGGTAATCAACCAGTTATGTAAGTCATGTAGAAAAAGAGCAGAGTAGAATAATTATGCGAAGAAAAATCCCTTGAATAACTGGCACTGTCATAGACGGCACATATGAAGAACACCATTAACCAGTCCACTGTCTTTAAGGGAGAAGGAAAATGATGTCTATAAAGGAAATTATGGTTGTTCAATACCAGATACAACAGTGGAGTTACATGGCATTTCACTACTAAAACAGGCTGAGCTTTCACCTCCATTGTTTGCCTGAGTTACCTCCAGCTCCAGGCTTTCAGCTCATTGGTCACAGGAAACAGAGCCTAATGGATTGGGTAGCCTATATGGGCTGTTGGCTCATTTAGTCACTTTGGGTGAGATATTCATGCCCTTATAACACATGATTCATAAAAATTCATAAAAGGTAGAGTTTTTTTTTTTTTTTTTTTTTTTAACACCAACCTGCCTCAAAAAGTCACAGTGGGATTGGGGCAATACAGCAAGATGCTTTCAAAGTTGAGCCTTATCATCCATTTGAGGTTGGGGAAAAAAAGCAAAATTAAAATGTTCAACCCAGAATCAGTGCCTGAGTATTCTCTAGCCATCTGCAGTGTTTTGGATCAATAGGAAACAGTAGAATTTGGTGGGTAAATATTAATTTTTGGCATCAGACTGCTTAATTTGGATTCCAAATCTGCTACTTTATAGCTGTCAAATATCAGAAATTATCTAACCTCTTTGCGCCTCAGTCTTTTCACCTGTGAATGAGGAGTATTATTATAAAAGCTCTGTAGGCTTGTTTACACTCATTAAATGAAATAATTCATTTTGTGTGGTGTGCCAGTAAATGTTTAACAATCAGCTCATGGGGTGAGGGGGAGGTCAGCTTTTGCTCATTTCCATAGCATGAATGTACCCACCTGGGCCACGTCAAGCTGGGGGGATGTGTACATGATCAGCTCTCTGGCCACAGCATACATCACTGATGTAAGTCACTTAGCACAGTGCCTGGAATATCAAAGGACTCAATTATTATAATGAACTATTATCATAAATTTTATCATTACTTTGTTATGGATTTTATTATTATTAAAATTCACTAAACAAAATTTATCTTCTCTCTTCTCTTGATAGCTTGCCTAAAAAAATATAACAAAAATGGAAAAATTATAAATTTGCAAAATTATAGTGACAATTAAAAAATAAAACATAGCTAAACAAAAACCCTATTTAATTTCTCTTGTTTAGAAGGAAAAGCCAAGAACTAGAAGACTTTTATGTTAGGTCTTGTTACAGTTCATCTGACTTGGGCAAGCCACTTAAACTCTCTTAGGCTCAATTTTTCTGCTTATAAAATGGGTAAAATAATTTGTGTTTTGCTCACTTTACTGGAAAGTTTGTTATTAAAAATATAAAACTTGTGGGAAAATTTCTTGTTAACTTAACAAGTCTTGTGTTGTATTCAGAATCACTGTTTCAGTAATCCAATTTATGGAATTTATCCTAAGGAAATAATTACAAAGAAGTAGGAAGACTCTTAAAAATATCAAACAATTGGAAACAGCTGAAATGTGCATTAATGTACTTAATCTATTTTAGGTAATTCATCTTAGGTAAATGCAACTGAATGTTATATTCGTATAAATGAATATTATGCTAATATATGTGAATATTATGCTAATGTTATGTTAATGTTAATATAATGTTAACTTTGTCATAGAAAAGTATTGTCTTTATGAATATAAAAATGGTACTTTTCTAGGAGAAAAGCTTTATGATATTATATGGCAAAAAATCACAGAACTGTATTATACTACAAATATAATAATGGTGCATTTGGAAAACATGAGAAAGGAATACAAAAAGGAGTAAAACTGTGATGTTAGTCATGGATTTGATATTATAACAGTCAGTAAAAATCATAATTGAAAAATGCATTATGAAAATAGTTACAGGGTAATAATGACCCTTTACATTTTTTTCCCAGATCAGATCTAATTATTTGACTAATTACTTTATAAAAGTGATTTTTCTGACTGGAGAATGGAAAGAGTGGCAACCTCTTCAAACTAGAGATATATTTGAAATTGAAGCTGGTGACAGCCCTTGTCTTCCAGGTAAAACACATGTCAAACCTGCCACTCCTATCATCTTACACCCAAGGTCACCACCCCTATAGTGGTAGAGAGAACAGTACAGAAGAGACTTCCAAAGGAAACAGACCTTGGTTCCAATCCCGATCCACACCCTTATGCTCAGACAACTAAATTTTGACTCAACTTATTGTGAGCCATGACCTCAGGGTCTTAGTTTTCCTTGATCTCCAGTTTGGACTGCCCTAATCCTTTGTCTTGCTTGCTTGAGTTCTAGACCACTTTTGCTTGGCTTCTTATAAGAGCACACTTCTGTACAACTTCCTAGATCCCCACTACCATGCACATCTTATGGCACATATCTCAGTGCTATTGGGCACCTTCTAACTGATGATGATTTAGGATAAGAACCAAATCCTTGTTTCCTCATTGGTTTAATTACTGTTACCTTTGTGCGTGAGTGTGTGTGTGTGTTTTGGGGAAAATCTTAAAGAACACTGGAATGAAGCTTGCAGTATGCAATAAAATGCAGAGTAGCTCCAATGCTTGATGGAGACAACAGCTGGCCTTTGTGGCTATCAACAGGCTTAACTCAGTCTGCAAACTCAAAATTACACAGGGGCAGGCAGAGGGCACAGGAGAGGGTGAAGTTGCTAAATTCTGTTAAGATCTAGAGTAACACCTTTCTAGTTGCACTATGCCTGTGCAAATACCTTGTAGACTAGATACATGGACCACACAGAATGTGTCTGCAGCCCGCTGGTCTGTTCTAGCCCATGTCTGCTGCCCAATGTAGGGTGGAGAGTAGCAAGGATGCTCATGCAGTGATGTAGCACGTCTGGCTGAGAGAGAATGCAGCCCCCTCTGCATCTGACCTCCCCCTCTTCATCTCTTTACTCCTTGCCCCAGCCGACCCCTGCTCCACTTCTAAGACCAATCTGGGCTTGTGCTGGAAAGGATGTAAGTAGCTTCCCGATGCTCTGACACAGTAATGAATACTTTCTAGTCCCTGTCCATTCCTCCTTCATGACCCCATTCAGTTCCCAGTTTCATGCACTCAAGCACCTGAGCTAATACTGACTTCTCTCTCACAGCCTAGTTTCTAGAACACGACACCTGCATTACTCCTTTCAGAAATGAAAACCAGCCATGCCTTCACAATGTGTGCACAGCTTCCTTCCTGCAGCCCTGTATCAAATGAAATGCCTTGGGGCAAACAAGACTCTCTCCTAAATGCAATATCTAAGCAGATGGGCTTACAGCTTGATGATAGAAAAGGTTTTCTACGGCTTAGAGTCAGGTGATCAAATGCTCTTAGGATCTTATCAATGGCAGCTATGAGTTTATGAATGTGGTTTTGATGTTTCTAAATATATTGATGAGCTGAAAATGTTTTTGCATCTTCTTTTTGTCAATATATCAATCAAAAATAGTTGTTATAGCTGTTGTGTGTCCCTTACTATAATCTCAGTACTTTGTTGGAAGCTGTAGGGGATTGAGAGGAAAAGTAGGCCACAGTCTCTGTCCTCAAAGAGTTTGTAATCCAGATGTGGACACACATGTATGTTCACACAGAGACATATACACAATCACACTCAGGAAAATAGTACACACTAAAAGTCAGTATATAAATTATTATACTTACCATCTACTGAGCTTCAACTAGGATTGGGCAATTTACATGAGTGATCTTATAACCTCACAACAATTCTGAAAGTTGTCAATTCTCCCCTCCAATTTTAACATTTTAAACATGTTCAGAGACCTCAGCCCAAGGTCACTCTCAGTAGAATGACAGAGCCAAGGGTGTTTAACTTCAAAGCTGGTGCTCTTTCCTCTATACAAGTAAATTTTTATTCTTTACTGTGCATTTGAATCAATTGAAGCATTAAAAAAATATAGATGCCTGGGCCACGCTGTCAGAGATTCTGTTCATTTGAGGCCTGAGCACTGGTATATTTAAATAGCCCCAGGTGATTGTAATGTGTGGCCATTGTTAGGAACGATTGCACCATTGTGCAGCCAAATGCTAAAAAAAAAAAAAGTATATTCTGAAAAGAGAGTTCAGTGTGTAAAAATTTATAGCAGGTGAATGAGACAATTTGCCCCTAAAACAAATGTTCTGAACCACACATACTTACAGGTTGAAAGTTTTTGCTCTAGAGTTGCAACAATAATTCTTCCTGACTTCATCAGATTCTTGTCTGTAAAGAAAAGGTAAATGGATGAGATTTGTAATATGTGCCTATTGCTCATTACTGATCACACTGTGTCTTGACCTCTTCATCTCATTTGAGCATCACAACAACCTGGGGTATGATGAGTCAGATAATTTATTTACCCATGAGAAAACTGACATCCAGAGTGAAGAAGTGACTTACTGAGGGTCGCTCAGCTCATCCAGTGCTCATTTCATTGCTCTGCTCAGACTTAGTTGCTCCTACAGCACTGGAACTTTGTGGCACTTCTGCAAATTGAACTGTGAGATCAATAATTGAAGAAGCTACTAACTGAATGGGATGAAGGGCATGACTTTATTAAAAGACATTACTACTCTTGTGAGCACTCCTTAAGCTCCTAAGACAGATGCAGCTCAGGCTGTATTATCCTAATCATCCTTCTAAATAAATTATTCAGATTAGGCCATGCATGCTCATGAGCTTGTGAAATGCAGATAAACATAGTCTTTTCCCCAAGCTACTTTCTCAGGGCATTAGTATGCATTCTATTCTCCCTTTCCTCCCCCAAATATAATGGACTGAAATACTTCAGACCATGACCAGATGAAGGCGCAGGAATGCCCATTCAAGCACTCGGAACGCATCAAATTAGTAGCTTTCAGCAAAGTTACCTTATTTGGCCAGAGCTTCCAGAAAACAAGTTGTTACAGAATAATTAATTTTGGGCAGGCAGCTACACAAAGCTGCTACAACAGAATGAGTAGATGAAATACCAGATGGTGCTATCAATGAACGGCAGATGTTTGCCAGTGAGCTAGGACCTGTGGTTTTAATTCCCAGAGTGAAATGATTTTCTAAAGCAGAAAAGAGCCAGTGTTACGGGTCCCATTTGTGGAATTGCTGCATGCTATGAAACTCACTGGTGGAGGGACCCCGCTCCTTTTGTGCAAGGCAGCAGAGAGGAGCCAGTGCAACTGTCTTCTTGGCCTATTGTGGGTCATTTTGCCTTTCTAGAAAACCTTAAGGAAAAAGGTGGCTTCTGGTCCTAGAACATTCTAGAAATCTGTTGACTGGTCATTGGAGAATAACGAAGGAAAGAAAAGAAAGTTCCTAAATGATTAAGATGTATCGTCTATTAAATAAAATAATAGTAATATTGAAAATAAAAAAGATATAAACCAAAATGAAGATGTTAAAGTTACCCACATGTACATTTGATTCTTCAAAAAATGTGTCTATTGCAAATATTTTCTGAAGAATTATCATTAATATCATTTACATATCATTTACACATAAGAACACAGCGTTCCTATATTGAAGTCACCAGATCTGGGTTTAAATTCTAGCACCAACTCAGGGATGCAGATTAGACTAGTTTGTTTTTGAATAACAAATACTTAGTTAATTGAATAGGAAATGACTGAATCCAAGAAAGAGTTGGGTAACTGGGTTTTGGAGCAGACAAGATAATTCTTCTTCTTATAAAGGATTGAAGTTGATCAAGGTGCAGCTTGGAAAACCGTAAAAAGACAGAAACCACGTGAAGCTCAGATGGAAGAGGCTGGTAAGTCTCATGGCATTACCACACAGCGAGCATCCAGGGAGCTTTCCATGGTCCTGAATTTCTCAAGGGTGAGTAGGGAAGCACGTGGGTTTATGTGCCTCTCAAGCTTTTGTGATTTGTAACCTCTGTTTTTCTCTGACTATCATCTACCTTGAAAAGTGTGGCCACCTGCTAGGGAATGTGGAAAATATCTAACAGGCAGCCCCTCCTTAATACGCAGACAAAAGAAAAGGAGAGGAAATGCTGGGAGCATATCTACACTTCCCTCTGGTTTATAGAACTGCCATATTTATATCAATAGAGAAAAAGTTTGACTGAAAATACACCTTTTTCCATTTCTTATGCATTTTTTTTCTAAGTGACAATCACTGATTTCTTGTGGGAAATGTTGGGGATATACAGTTAAAAACAAAAAACTTCTCTTGACCCAGAAACCCTTTCCACAAAGTTAGTAGAGAAAGAAAATTTTGTTATTGAATAAGCATTAAACCATAATGTGATGCACATCACTGGCAATCACTAAGAGGTTGAAAGAAATCTCACCCTATCATATATCCAAGAACATACAACCCATTACACACATGTTCAACACCTAAACAATAACTAGTCACCAAGTAAGAGGACCTGACAGCACCATTTGTTGCTCAGTTCATCCTAGATTCAACTGGCAGTTGGAGTGACCACTGCTATTAGCTAATCAGCTTTATCCAGAGGAGAAACAAACTTCTCATATCTTTATGGCAGCAGGTAGTTATGCAGCTTGGGTCAAGGAGCCACCCAAGTGAGGCACCTACCCTCTCAGAAACTGGGAGATTGGGGTGCTATCTCCTTGATGCTTACATTTCAGAGGGATAGTTCACAGACATTCTTGGGTCATCAAAGTTGATGGGAAGGCCTATATCATTTTCAAAAGGATATATATACATTTTAAAAAGAGGCGAAGTTACTTATAATTACAAGTTTTTTAAAGTAAGCGCTCTAATGAAAAGAAAGGGGGGTGGTGGAAATCTTTTCCCTTTATTTTCAACATGGAGAATTAAACCCCTTATTTTAAATTTTTATTTGTCATTACAAAAACTAACTTTAATTTTAATTATTGCCCAGCATCTATCTTGATGAAAATAATTCAACCTTTTGCTCCCAGGAACTTTCCATCATTTCCCTGGCTGACATGAGACAGGGGGATTCAAGAAGCAGTGAATAATAAACCACTTGTGTATGATATTTTTGCATGTTTTTTTCCTTCCTATTCATAACCTTATTTTATTGGCACCTGAATGCTGCTATGGTTCCTGCCCTCCCCCAGCACTGGCTAAATAGAAAAATAAGAACAGAAACAAGACTTTATAAAAAGCTATTAGCATAGTTCTTGACATTTTTGAAAGTCAGTGGGGGTTCATATCTGGTTAACACTGTCTTCCTGCTTTTATTTTGACCTAACAACTGGAGGCAAGGTGCTGCAAACTCAACAGGTGATTAAAAAAAAGAATAAGGCAATCTGAGTACAATAGAGAGACAAAATCTATAGTAAAGAATGTATGCCCAACTGCAGGGACAGCTATTACGTAGCTTCAGCTCATTGTTGCAGGAAGTAGAGCCTAATGTTATATTTTGCAATAGAGGGTAGAAAACTGACTTTTTAGTCTGAAACTTGCTGATATTTAAATATTGGCAAATAATTTCAGAAAACATTGTGTGGGCCAAACAAAATGTGTACTCTTTACCTAAAATTATGTTGACTAAGCTTAGCCCCTGAAAATGCAATGCAAATCCATATGCTTGCTGCAAACGCACTCCCATACTAGAAGGTTCAAGAGTTATAACAGTTTTATGATTGATAACAAGGATGTAGATGATGTTAATGATCATTAGCAATTGTGAACAAGAATTCCTTACACATTTTATGATTTTAGTCACATATTTCTGCCAGATTTTTTTTTAAACTCTTCTAACAGTTTCTCTTATCTGTGTATCATTCCTAACCAGGGAAACAGGAATGAGATATGCCACTGCCTTTAGATTTATTACACAGCTCTCACCCTTGACACACACCCCCCTGAACTGTCTTGGGATTCTGATTCCCAGGTAAGTCCATACAGGAAGCTATCAAGGGAAAACACTCCTTGGGACTTTAAATTCGTGTGATTATCATCTGCCTTCAGCACTATTCAACCACTATACCCTCTTGATTAAAAAACAAATTACTTATTCCTCTGTGAACTAAAATAAAATCTTAAGCCCCCCAGCTGACTGTCCCTCTTGGCCCAGGGGACTCCCCCAAACACTTTAAAGCTGAGTTGCCGGCTATGAGGAGAAGGGGGGGGTCAGATATGCCTCGTTATTTTATTCTCTGTCCCTTTTGGAGTTATTCTTTGTAACAATTAGATACAAAATCATTAAAAAGCCTAAGATCATGTAAGACAAAAGGTTAAACCACACCTGCAGGTCATCAATTTTCCTAATAGATCACTTGAATCTTGGTATATGTCCAGTGGCTCAGACTTCCTTATCTTAACACATTCCAAGCCTTTAGACAAAGCTTTGTCTCTTTAACCAATTACAAATCAAAGAATCTTTGAACCCACCTATAACCTGTAATCTCTTGCTTTGAGATGTCCTGCCTTTTCAGGCCAAACCAATGTACACCTTCCATGTATTGATTTATGATTTTATGTGTAATTCCTATCTCCCTAAAATGTATAAAACCAAACTATAAGTGAACCATAGTGAGACCACTTGCTCAAGGCTTCTTGGGCATGGCTCCCCAGGCCATGGTCACATGTATTTGGCTCAGAATAAACCTTTTTAAATTATTTTACAGAGTTTTTTTTGTTTATTTTGTTTTTCTGTTGACATCTCTAAAGACAAAATGACTAACTGGGAATTGAATTATTTCTCACAATTCCATGACTAATTTGAGGTTCTCAGGAGTTAACAATGATAAGAAAAAATGAAATTAGTAATGATGAAATTTGAGGTCATGAGAAGTGACAACAGAAAGATATATTTAAACTAAAGCATTCAAATCGCTCCTGCAGTCTTAACTCATTAACCTTCTTACTGTCCTACAGAGAGGCAGCAAGTTATTCAAGCAGCATTTAGTCAGTGTCTACTACATGTACAATGCTGTACTGGATGCTTTGCAGAATGAAAAATAATAGATGGCATTATTTGCATCACGGTCATTACCATCATCATAACAGTTAATGTGTACTGAATGTTTAGTATGTGCCAGTCCTAAGCATTATATATATATATATATATATATATATAACCTCATTTAATACTTACCACAGCTCTACAAGGTAGTACATTAGTCATGACTCTTCCAATTACAAACAAGAGAAGCCCATTCAAGCTAGCTTAAACAATAACAACAACAGCAGCAGCAGTAGCAACAACTTCTTAAAGTACTGAGAAGAGCAGGTCATCTATGTGAATCAGGTATAAATAGTGCCAGTTCTTGTTCACTCTCCCTCCTCCTGTCCCCTTTTGTTTGGGCTTCAGACTCCCCTCCCTGGACCTATTTCCCTCTTAGAGAAGAACTGATTGCCACCTGCAGTCAAAGTAGCAGTCAAGCCTGCTTGCTTCCCCTGTGAAATTCCAAGGAAAAACATCAATTTATTTGGCTTTGATCACATGTCTGTCCTTTAACCAACTACCTGAGCCAGGGAGATGAAGTGTTCTCTTTGGCCAGTCCTGGTTCATATTGCCCAAAACTAAGGTCTAAGGAACCAGGTCCCATGGTTTTGCAAATCCCATGATTTGCACCGCACAATACAAATGTCCTACTAACACTTGCATTGTATGGTGGAAGGGCAAGTGAACAAAAATGAGACGTCTACTACAGGTAAGTCATTATTTAATCATTTTACAATAAAGATACTGAAGCTCAGAGAGATCATCCATGTATCAGTGGCAGAATGGGATTTGATTCTAGGTTTGACAATTTGAAAGCCAATGCTCTTAACTACAGGGTCACATTGCCTTCTTAGTTCCTATCTTAGAGGTATTTATTACATTTTGCAATGACTATTATTATACTCAAATCTAGATAACAAATACAGGGCAATGTATAAATAGATAAAAGGAGAACCAGACTTTTCACCTAAATTCTGTAAACATATAAAGTAGGGAACATTAGAATGGGATAAGATGAATTATAAAAGAGTTTGCAGAGGAAACATAATCTAATAAGTAGATTGGAAGAAGGGTGTATGATTGGCTAACTAGAAAGGAGGAGGAAATGCTGCTTTGCTTGATGGTGCTTAACAGTGAAATATTTTTTTTTTTGCCAGTTCTTGCTAGAACTTTATTTCTAGCCCAAAAACTTAGAATTAAGGAGAAGTGGGTCTAGTCCAGGGTCAGCTGCTGACTCACATGTGACTTTGGACACATTATTCATACTCTGGTCTCAGTCTCCCTGTCTACAAAACAGACACTCACACCTGCCCCACCATTTCAGAGTTCTCATGGGATTCGAATAGGAGAGCAAATACCGAAGTGTTTTGAAAAAGCTAAAATCTCTGTCCCAGTGGATGATTGCATCATTATTTCTTATTACATGCTTCCTTCTGGGAATAAAACGGGCAGTTTTTCCTCTGACAGACTTTCTAACATCAAAGGAAAAGTGAGACTATATCACAATAGCAATTTTATAAACAAGCAGCTGAAGAGGTAAAATTTATGGCAAACAATTTGTCCCTCTATTTCTATTCTGTCCCAAAGTAAGGCTATTAATTTTGATGAAGCTCTCTTTGCTAACCAATCCTCTGCAGCAGGACTATTATAGAATAAATTATGTGCCCTAAAAAAGTTTTGTTTACAACCAAATTAAAAATAGTTTCCTTAAGTTTACATGTTTGTTAAGTAGGGGTACCTTGCCATATGCTTCTTCCTGATAATTAATTCATGGTCTTATGCACCTCACCTGAATATTCTACAAGCTGAACAAAAATATCTCCCCACTAACACTTAAAGTCATCCTCAAGTCTCTTCTTAGTAACTCCAAAATGAGTATGAGGCATTGATTTAAACTAAATCATCATCTATTGCTCTGGGAAAACAAGGTGAAATGTTGCATTTTGTGAATAATTGGATCAAAGAACAAATCCCAAATGTGGCTAGATTAAGAGCAATGAAATTCATGCTTTCTTTTAACAGGTTCAGTTACACATGTTCATGTAGCTTAAAAAGTTTCAGACAGAACAATGTTAAAGATGAAAGACATGTTATTGTCGGGAGTTATTATATCAGTTACTATAGCTCAAGACCCTTAAATTTTGCCTGAGATGGATGCCAAGCTGCTTAGTGTGTTTCTACACATTTTTTTTGTCATGTAGGACACTGTGAATGTTTTCCAAATCTCATTTTACAATGTAATAACTGAGCAATCCTCTAAAAGCACCACAGATGGGATCCCATGATGTTGAGGGCCAGGAGGCTCAGGGCAGTGCTCTCTCTTGGTGGACACAGATACACACACACACACACACACACACACACATATTTTATTTTCAGGAAAAAGTGCTTCCCTACAAAAGCAAATACAAAAAATTGGAAGAAGCAACTGTTACATCAGGTGCATGGATATCAATATAAGGATACAGGAAATATGAAAAAGCATGGAAATATGATATCTTCAAAGGAATATGATAATTCTCTAGCAGTAAATCCCAATCAAAAACAAATTTACAAAATCCTGGGGGGAAAAATCAAAATATTGATTTTAAAGGATCTCCATAAGATATAAGAGAATACAAAAAAAACCCCACAAAAAATCAGGAAAACAATTGAGGATCTGAACCAGAAATTTACCACAGAGATAGACATTAAAAAGAACCAAACAGAAATTATGGAACTGAGGAACCACTGAGTGAAATACAAAACACATTTGAAAGTTTCAATAACAGACTAGATCAGGCATAAGAAAGAATCTCAGAACTTGAAGACAAGCTTTTGGAAATAGCACAATCACACAAAAATAAACAAAAAGGAATGAAAAAGAATGAGCAATGGATTCATGACATATGGAGCACCAGAAAGCAACCAAATATTCAAGTTATTGGTTATCCTGGGAGGTGAAGAGAGGACAAAGGGGTTAGAACACCGATTTAATGAAATAATAAATGAAAACTTCCCAAGTCCAGGAAGAGATTTAGATATCCAGATACAGGGGAGTCAAAGATCCCCAAACAGATACAATACAAAAAAGTCTTCTCCATGGCACATTACAGTCACATAAAGTCAAAGACAGAGAAAATTCTAAAAACAGCAAGAGAAAAGCACCAAGTCACCCGTAACAGAATCCCCACGAGACCCAGGGCAGCATATGCCAGCACCAGTGTTAGTGGATCCAGGTGGTCCTATTCTTGGGCCTTCAGGTGGCTTACTCAGATGCTAGTAGTGGCAATGTTGGGCCAGGTGGTGGGTGGGTTCTCAGGCTCCTAGGTAGCTGGCATTGTGTGGGCGATGGTGGTGGCAGTGATGGCATGACCTCCAGGGTCCCAAGCAGTGCATGAGGTATTGGTGTGGGCTGTCATGGGCTCAGCTGCCAGCTGCGGTGGTAGTGGCAGTGCGAGTTGGCTCAACCTGAGCCCTGTGAGAGGAGTGCTCAGGGGCTAAGGGTGGTAGACTAGGCTGGACAATCCTCTGGACCCCAGACTGTGTGCTCTGGCACAGGGTTTGGGGTGACACCAAGCCAGGTGGGCGTGGCCTCAGCACCCCTTAACAGTGTATGCAGGTGTCACTAGTGGTAGGCAAGGGCAGGGCAATCCCCAGAGCCCTGGAAGAATGCTTTGGTGGAGGCAGTAGTGGCTACACTGCAGCCCTGCCACAGGGGAGGTCAGGGCTGCCTTCCGTGGAGCCAACGTAGGCCAGCAGGTGGGGAACTTGCACTATGCTTGTGTCTCGGGCTCAGGGGTGGTAGTCCGCACCTCACTTGCACCGCAGCTCTGGCAGGAGCAGCCAGCACTCTGACTTTGCCTCAGTCCTGGCACTGTCAGCCCCCAAGACAGTACACAGTCTGTTGGGGGTGGGGCTTTAAAGTGGTGCCCTGCTGTACGTTCTTAGGTTTGGGGGAGTATGTGGGACCCAGTGCAAGCTGCCTCCTGGGGGCAGAGCTATTGCACAAACTCCCAGAAGTTCCCTCTGTTAGTTTCAGGTCCTGTGAGGTCAAAGTACTGTAAGCCAAATAAATTTCTTTATAAATTACTCAGTCTGTGGCATTCTGTTATAACAACACAAAAGGGACTAAGATAGGCAAATGCTGCATGATCTCACTTATATGTGAAATCTAAAAAATCCAAACTCATAGAAGCAGAAAGTAGAATGATGGTTCCCAGGGGCAAGAGAGGAATGAGGAGATGTTGGTCAAAGGGTACAAAGTTTCAGTTAGACAGGATGAATAAATTCTGGAGATCTATTTTACAGCATGGTGACTATAGTTAATAATAATGTGTTGTATACTTGAAAATTGCTAAGGGAATAAATCTTAAATATTCTCACCACAAAAAAATAAGTATGTGAGGTAATGCATGTGTTAATTAGTTTGGTTTAATCATTTCTCAGTGTATACATATATCGAAACATCACTTTGTACATCATAAATATATATAATTTTTATGTGTTCATTATTCCTTAATGAAACTGGAAAAAAAAGTTTGGCTTTTTAAGAAAAACTTAGTAATTTAAAACATATTTTAAAATTCACCCAATTTAAAATTCAGATCGTCATCTGAACATTTTAAATAGCAGCAGAGGTGTCAGGCTGATACTATGATCATACAATTCAGAATTTTAAGTACTGGAGGAGACTTTGTCATCTAACCAACCCCTTCATTTTAAAGCTCAGTTTGCTGAGAGGTGCTTTGATAAAGGGTCCTCTACAAACTAGTGGCAGGGTATCCAGTACTAGAATTGAAGTTGGTTAACTTCATTTACTTTTATTCCAAGACATTGCAAGGCACGTGTCACCAGCTCTAGGCTAGACCTGGAGGCGAAGACAAGATCAATATTGATCTCCAGGTGATATTATGTGCCATACTTGGTGTTAGGCACATTTATGGTGAGCAAAACTCAAAATGGTGCCTTCCTCGCCTCATGGGGGTTCCCATTTTATCTTTCTGTCTTCAAGAAGTTTGCAGAGTTTTGAGGAAGCCAAAATATATGCCCACAAAACATGTGGAGGAAGGCCAAAGAGAAGTGCGCTTTTAAATAAGACAGGGGGTGCGATGAGAGAGGAGTGCTTTAGGCAGTCAGGAAAGGGAGCACACACATGATCACTCCTTAGCATTATTTTCCGCCCAAGCTAGGACACACAGCTGTGCTCTGGGTCTGGTCAAGGTCCCAGTGCACCAAGAGAGCAGGAAGCTTCCACCCCATGATGTCGTGCAAGCTCTGGGATCCCAGAGTGGGCCAGCTTAGAGGAGTTGGCAGGGTCCCGCGGTGGCGGCGGCGCAGCCAGTTTGCCCGAAGCGGCGCAGAGCGGCGAGGAGAGCCAGGCACGCAGCCTGAGACCCCAGCCGCTAGGCCCGCACGGGATTCTGCTGGTGGCCGTGCCCCGGCCCCTGCGACTCTGGTCCAGCCGGCGTGGTGGCGCCTCGCTCCACGCAAGCTGCTGCCACCTACCGGTGCCACCTCTGCCTGCCCCACAGCAGCCGGACGTGGATGGAGTCTGGGTCCTGTGTTGAGGGCTTGCCATATAATTGTGAAGCTTAAGAATTAATCTTAGGAGAAGG
>VBSM01003143.1:10254713-10286102 GCA_008086735.1 Cheirogaleus medius
GTGTGTCCATGTCTTTCTTTGTGTGTTTCTTTGTGTTTTGTGTTCATCCCCTGTTCCTGCAAATGGGCCACGACAGTCCTAAGCGCCTGCCCTTCCCTGAGCCCCTGTCCCCCAGCCAGCCAGAGGACAGCCCCCGCTGCCACCCCAGGTCCGGGACCCCTTCTCCGCTCCTCTCCTCCCGCTCCCGGATGGGAAAAGGCGCGGGCTGAGCATGCTCCTCGTCGGAGCGGAGTGTCTGTGGTGGTAGGCCCCCACCCTAAGGGGCTTTTGTCACTAAGGGCTGAGAGGCCAGGCTCCTGCCATTTCTTTGCCTCTCTCTGTGTGCGTCCTTTACTGAGGGGTCAAGGAGAGGATGTGAACTTCAGATCCCTGAGAGTGCCTGGACCTCAAGGAAGGACCCAGGCAAAACCATCTGCTGGGAGCTGGAGGAGCTGAGGCCAGTCAGCCAGCATCGCGTGTACTCTGATAGGTGACTTGATGCACACCCAAGGCCCGGTCCACTGTTCTGGCCACCAATGCAGGGCAGCATGAATAGAGGAGTGGCGATGGGGTTGGCGGCAGGGGAGTGAACCGTGGAGAGGATTAAAGCTCGTTGGGTGATCCCCAGGAGAGTGTAGGTAGATGAAGCTTCTGGATCTCGAGGTACTGCCAACAGGAGCCTTTGCTCAGTTTTTCCACAGAAGTGATTTTTCTTTCTGCAAGATCTACCTCCATTTCACCCAATCCCCATCTTTTCCAAACCCCAATCCTGAAAGAAAGTTCAGAGTGAGCAGACAATGTGACCTGTCTCCCTGCTCACATGGGTGTGCGAGACTTAAGACCAGGAAAAGAGTTGGGTGTAACAAAAGGATGCAGAGATGAAAGAGTTAAATTTTGGCAGGCTGACATTCCTCCCAGGAATTTTCTCTTTACTTGCTAGACCTTCTGGTGGACTCAAGTTAAACACAAAAGGTTTGTATGTGTAGGGTAATTAGATGGGGAACCCCATCCCTTATCCCTTCTTCCCGGAGAGAGGAGAACGTCAATGAACAGTTGGTGTCCTGAGAGTGCTCCCTGTTTCTGGGCACTGACCAGATGTAAGTTATGGGGGAGAGCTCTGCAGCACCTTTTCATGGCACTGGGGAGCATGGCCAGACCTGGCACTCTGCAACCTGTGGATGAGCCACTGGCGTGCTCAGTCTTAGGAAGATAAGATAGCCCAGTGACAACCACCCCCTGTGCTCCCCATTGCCTGACCTCCTCTAGTAAAGAGTAAAGACAAAAAACTTAGCTCCCCTCACAATTTATGGGAGGAGAAAAGGAATTTCTGGATTACAGGAGGCTGAAACTGAGGAGAGTGGGTGCAAGTGGGCTTTGACTAGACACAGAGCACATGGAAGTCAGCAATCTTTGGCATTTTCAGGAGAGGTTTTAGGTTTTGAGAAAATTCTGCATCTTTTAAATCAGATAGAACTACTATAATTTAAGCTGATTGTGGAAGCTTTAACTTCCTGAAAAAACATCTTGGATGCAATAGCTAAGGACCATTTTAAAAATGTTCACCAGGTAATGAGAACATTAACACCTAGGAAGGGTACCATTCATGGTGTTTTTTGTTGTCATGTAATTGCCAGAAATATTACCAGAGAAATATCACTTTTACTTGTGCTGATCATTAGCTTATAATGAAATTTGTGAACATTTAAAAATAACAGTTTACTTTTTCTGAGTCTCTTTGGTGCCCAGGCATAGGTTGTATTAAGACAAACCATGACAATAGCAGTTCTGACACCATCAGTTAATTTTTCCTGTTTTTGAACTTCATGTAAATATGTACTATTTTGGATATGGCCTCTTTGTACAACATTATGCTTGTGAGATTCATTTGCAGCTATCCTTTTTAACCACTTCAATACTGCGCTCACCGGCCGCGAAACCTTGCCCACAGCCGGCACTCACAGTCCGCACGATAGTTTGTGCTGTGCATTGACGACGCATCCGTTTTGCTCTTGTGTGATGAGGAAAGCTTTAAAGCACCGAAAGCTTGTTTTACTTTACAGGCAGCTTTACTTGTAATGTAAATCAGAATAGGTAACATATACATATATGTTTTCATTACGTTATTTTTAAATGTTCACAATTTTATTTTGATAAATGAAAAATGAGAAAGGTCATATCACGGCTGTCAGCTAAAGTCGACACTCAGCTGTGCGCCTTCATATCATGGCTGTCGACTATAGTCGATGCTGGTACCGAAGTGGTTAACAAGCATGTACATCTGGGAAAGAGTAATACAATCTTATGAATATTTTATTTTGGTTTTTACGTGTTGGCATCGTGTAACAGAAATAAAACAATATTTTATCAAATTCCTACTACTGTGTAGCCACTCTATGTGCTGAGTATTGGGGAGATGTAGATGACAAAGTTAGGGAAGCTGTTCACTGGGGCTTCTCAGTCTAATGTGACTGTCGTATTAACCAAAGACCACTACTTTGTGATAAATGTTGCAGAACATTTGTAAAAACGTGGTAAGAACACAGAACAGGTTGGGGCTCACATTTCCCAGAGTTTTGTCACAGAGAAGGTAAATATGTGTTGATCTTGAAGGATGAGTAACAGTTCGCTATGTAGAAACTTTAGATGGAAGCTGAGTTTGTTATAGGAAGTCCTGTGTTCAGGTTGATTCTGTCTTGAGATATGGTCTTTGAACTCAGGTTTCTTCTCTGTTCTTAGGAGGTGTCCTGCCTACCCATCATCACAGGTCTCTGAGATCTAAGCACTGCTGTTATGATGCATATCTCCTGCTAACAGTGCTATGGGGAGGTAGCTGTCATTATTAACTATAAGAAGATTCATCAATACTTATTGAACACAACCCATGTGCCCGGAACTGCTCTGAGGTTGGCACCAAGACTGGAAGATGTGGCTCTACCACTGTGAGTATATTTCTATTTTGTGATTTTTACATTTGCTGTGAGAGCCTGGTGGTTTGTGTAGGAGAAGCAGAAGGAGTAACCACCGAGGAAGGGAGGTGAGTACAGAGCACAAGTATCTCTGATAATATTAATTTGCAGATTAACATGGCTGGAGATGGGAAAGAGTAAAGCAAATACAGCTAAGTAGTCATCAGCCAAAGCAGTGTGGTTTGGAGGAAAGAGTATTTGGCTCTGTAGCCAAATAATGAAAGGGTTAAATCCTCACTTCAATTCAAACTCTGCAGCCACTTAAGAAGTTAATACTCATGAGCAAGTCAGTTAATCCACCCCACCCCGGGCTTCTGAAATGGGACCTTGAAGTTATTAATTCAACAATGTTTGAAAATCACTTGACATTGTCTTTTCCTAGCTTAGTTAACAGACAGATGCTGAGTGTGCACTGTTTGTTGAGTGGGTGCTGTGATAGGCAAGAGCAAGGCTGTTGCTCTCGTGGAGAGTCTTTGGCAGGGAAAAAAAATAAGTTAAAGATGAACTTGGAACTCCTCGGTTGTAAGGGTTAATCAGTAGAAGTGTTGACAGCAAAGAAAGATGTTGAGAAGATGAAATGAGGTGATGCTGGATTGATGAGAAGAACTAAAAAGCATGTCAAGAGATTTCTTGCTCAGTGTTCTATGATACAGCAGGAATAGTATCACGTCTCGGATGACAGTTTTGAAGATGTTTAAATTCCCACTTTAGCTGTTCTGATGCTTAGTACAGAATGTAGCAGTCCTAGAAAGTGCACACAACTGAGGATGGTCTTTGTAGCTCGTGACCCTCTAGCCTGCCTTGCTGTTCAGATCTACAGAAACATGTGGCTAGACCCAGAGATGGAGGCCCTTTTGACTGACAGGGGTCAGAGTTTGTTATTTGTTGGAAAAACTTACCGGACTTGGCAAAGCATTCTGGTACCTGTGTGTGCATGGAGTTGTTTCTGTTCAAAGAACATCAAAGTGTGTCTCCCACAGAATCACTGCAGTGTGAGTGGATTTCTGTGGCCTTGCGTCGAGAAAACTCTTAGGTACTTGGAAATTCTGTAATAATCACTTCTGAGCCTAATGCTACCCATGGATCTACCATGATTTTGGTCTCTCTCCCTATGTCAGCAATGATAGCAGTGGAAAACTTACTTTGAAAAGTAGAATTAGAATATTTAGAAAAGAGCATAGTTTCTGTTCATTGGCATGCCAGGCCACCCAGGTTGGAATTAGTATGACTGAGCCCTCTGACAGTGTGTCTCCCTAACCATAGCTTCATACATCTTTACTAGGACATTGGATGGTGAGATTGAGGAGGGAGGGGGAAGGAGAGAGAGATGGGCAGGCTAGAAAAGATATCACTTCTCATTTCCTCTAACTCTGTGATCTTTCTCTCCTTCTTGAAAAATGCCTTTCACAGCCAGGATCTGGGCAAGAATCCTGTTTAAAATCACTTAAATGAAAGCTTTCATGGCATAATCTCAGCTTGAATCAGCTGTCACCACTTTTCATACTCTCTCTAAATCTCATCAAATAATACTATTTTTACTGTGTTACAATCCAAGAGGCTGAGCTTTATTTTCAGTCTGGCCTCTGTGTAGTTGAGTTCTTTATTCTTGTTAATTCTATAGGTTTGAGGTTGCTCACTCTCTCCAGCCAGATTCACACCTTGATTGGTCTTGTTAGGTAAATAGTTAGGATCTCTGGCTCTTCTCGGGACAAGGGTTCCTTGTTTCAGTGCTGTTTGGAGCAATTGCTCCCCTGGGAAGGATAAGTGTGGGCACTCCATTTTGCTGTTGCCCCACTTCTAATCCTATCCCAAGCACCTGCTACACCTGGGGAAGGAGGGAATACTTTATCAATCTAGGAATCCCTATACCTGGGGAAGGAGGGCATACTTTATTGATCTAGTAATCCCTACACCTGGGAAGGAGGGCATACTTTATCAATCCAGGAATCCCTACACCTGGGGAAGGAGGGAATACTTTATCAATCCAGGAATTCCCCAGGCCAGGCATAATAAGATTTAAAAAGTGATCTAGGGTAACCTAAGGATAATTAATATGCCATTAGCTTGAATCTGCCTTGTGGTTTACCAGCCCCCCCCCCCAGGTGGGCTTTCTTAGAGGGAGCTCATATACACAGATGAAATTTTGAAGACACCTGTTGATCATTTGCTAACATCCTACATTTCCCAAGAGCCCTCCTCCAGACAGAGCTAGTAAAAGGAAACAATCTGAGTAGTCAGGGAGTAGTTAGTGGGTCAGTCAGTGAGTGAGTTGGTCTGTTTCTCTCCACAGGCAAGACAGACCTGTTTTGTTCTACAATAAAGAGTTGCTCTTGTGAAACTGCTCCCTGCCTGAGGTTACTCCATCTTATTAGCCTTGCTGGAGATTTTTCCAAGGAAGGAGTCAGAGGACTGGGATAATTGTCTGGACTTGACACTTTGATGCGTCTGGTCACCCTTGGCCAAGAGTACACCAAGACCGAGGGCAGACTCCCACGCTGACATCTTTGTTACTGAAACCTGGGATTTTGAGAAAGATAAAAGAAAAAAAGTACTTTGGTAAGTTCCCAGTGAGCTGAGCTATCAGTGGTATAATCAGATCTCTCCTTAGAAAGTAAGTAATGAGTAAAGAACCAGAATCTTGTCCATCTCTCAGGATAATGGAGATAGGAAAAATGACTTGCTAACCTTTACCAAAGTGTATTCTGTGGGCTATTAGTGCGTGTTACATAAAACAGTATACATATTTTTGTCATGGTGGTTGATTGGACAATATTGGGTTAAACAATGTTAATTTACTGCATTACTTATGATAGCTTTTAGTGTTCTAATGTTCAATGAGAGTTCTCAAATTTATATAAAAATGTGAACCCTCCTGCCCCCACCTTGCCAGACAGTCTTCTGGGGAACCCACTTGGAAAGGGCTGGATTAGTGGCCTATTTTCATGTTGTAGGTTTCAAATTACTAAGGGATGTGGAGAAACAGTTCTCACATGTTGAGGAAAAAATCTTGGCCATAACCCAATATTAAAAATTTCACTTTTGTGGCTCTGTCAGAAACTTTTTTTTGTCTGACTGGGTTAAGGGACAGACAAGGTTTACTGTCCTGGGGAGATGTTGTCAGGTGCTACTCCCACAGATCTTTGTGTCTGTTCCCCTTTCTTTGCTGACAGGCCATGGCTTTTGTTTGGGGATGGGGAGGGGACTGACAGTAACAACTTTGTTGTCTTCTGCCAGACATTCGTTTTCCAGCCCCTCTTGGAGCTAAGGTGGTCAGTGCCCAAGTGGCCAATGAGGCAAAGGAAGAGTTCTGCTGGGGGGTTAGGGGGAGGTAGAATTTTCTGGGAAAGAGTTGGGAAAGTTCACTAAATAGTTTACAGCTGTGGAGGAATTATCCTTTACTTGACTTTCAGGCTGGAGACATTTGCTTAGGTTCATCAGTGGTTCTAGTTACATTTCTCATAAGGAAGGAAGCAGTCTTTCCTGTTGTCTTGAATGCGCTTGGAGTTCTGGCTGCCGTCTTGTGGCGGTGACGGCACAAACTTAAGGATAAAAAGCCGATACCCTGAGGATGGCAGAACAGAAGGACACAAGGAACTTAGATTTTTGAAGATGTTACTGAGCTATTGCACAGAATTGCCTGGTTTCAAACCCCTTGTTAAATAAACAATGAATGTCTTTATTATTTAAGCCTTTGTTAATTTTTTGTTAATAATTTTTTTGAAAATTGACTAGCTGTTGAGCACATCCTAACTGATACAGATTTTGTTTCTAATATCAGCCTTCATCTTATTTTCTTTCTCCAGTGTCTGCTCTTGAGGCTATGAGTAGCTCAAGGGAAGCAAGGTTCTATGTTGGAATGTTTTAAACAGCATCTGAGCATGTTGATAACTTTTTATCGATGGCAAAACTAATCTTGGCCTGCTTTGAGTTACTTTCTCCTGCTCTTGATTTGGGCAAGCAAGACAGGGACTTCTATGAATATGTCCCCATGTTCCTCAGTGGCACCTGAGGTGGGCTTGTGTTTACTAAAAAATAAGTCATATGCTGTTCATGTACAGATAATTAGGACTGTTATTCACTGTACAAAGGTCATTACTGTTGGGTTAAACTGTGAGTTTCCTGGGATCATCTTAAATAGGATTTTTGTAGCAAAAACGAGGTCTCTGAGAGGCTTTTAGGGACTTGTTTGAGTTGATAGAGGTCTGCCCCTTTTCTTCTTTGCTGTTGAGCTCTGTTCCCAAGCAGCTGGGCTGCTCCACTGGCAAAAGGGCTCCCAAGAGCTGGATTTCAGGTTCCCTGGGGGCTAAGGAAATCTATGGGGGATTGAAGGTTCCATGCAGTGATGAGTAATTAAGGATGCTGAGGATGCAGAACTGGAATGCACCCAGTGGTAAGGCATGCTATTTTAAATGCTCTCAATTGTGGACTGTTAGTGCCCATATAGTCCTTCTGCCTTCCAATAATTCAACCTGCGCTCAGACTCCCAAACCTCAATCTGTCCCTTGTAGTCTCTTCTAGTTTTATGTTTTTCTCAGGATGCTGTGGTCTGAGAGTTTGGGAAAATGCAAACAGGTCTACTGTGTAAATTTTATCTACCTACTTGACTATTCTACTTATCTATCCTACATATCTATCCACCTACATATGTACTTATCTTCCCAGTCTACTTAACACTCCTAAACTACTTACTTTGTCTAGACTACTTTCTTACTCTACTTACCCACTGACAATAGATACTTGATCTCTGTCTCAACAAAAGAAAGAAACCGCTAAAATATTGTACTTGATTGAATAATGTCTCCCTAAAATTCATGTCTGCCTGAAACCTGTGGATTTTTCTTGCCTAAATGAGTGTCTACTCACCTGAATGAATCTTCATGGGTGGAAGGCCCTCATCTCAGGTACTCCTGTAGAAGCAGGAGTTCCCAGTGAGACAATAAATAGCTATCCCTCTATAAAACCTTCCCAACTGGGCTCCCATCCTTTCTATGCAGGATATTAACCCAGGAGGTACGCTTCTCTGCAGGTAGGTGGTAAATGCTGAATCCTGAGGAAGGGCAGTCTTTTTAAAATATGTACAAAAGCATTTTACGGACTAGGGTGGCCTTGCTTTCCAGGGTATGAGCATCTGAGGTTTGATTTCTTTTTCTCCCTCTTCTTGGATTCTCTCATTTCTATCTTTAGATCTCCACTCCCACCCATGAGAGATGTTCCCTTCTGGACTTCTTTTATTTTAACATTTTATTCTTGGTAAAGAATGCTCAAAAATGTATTTAAACTTTTATGAAGCACTTGGTTTATTATACTAATAAATCCTCCTTTGGTTTGCCAAACACTTGCAGTAAATGTGATGAGTTTATATGGAAATTAAGGGAGCACTACATCTTTTTAATTAGACAGACATATATGTGAAAGAAAATGAATGTCTGCTGGGGTGAAAGGAGGACGTGGGCCTGGAGGAGAGTTTTCTTTAGTTGTTCTCAGAGGTAATTTGGAGAGTGTTGACTCACTGGGTTCACTTGGGTGGGGTACCTCCCTCCTAGCAAGAAAGTGTGTGTCTAGGGGGGATCTGTCCTTTTCCTACCAGCTAATTTGTTCAAAACTCCCTCACTCCCCTACCGATGTTACTGATGTCAAAAGTAAGGAAGGCAGTTTGCAGCTTTTCAGGGAGAATGACAGAGACCCTGATGGAGTTGTTCTCAACCACGGCTGTGCCTTAGAGTCACCTGGGGTGCTTTATAAAGCTCCCATTTTAGACTCCACTGCAAAGCAATAAATGGCAATTCTAATAACTGCAAGTGGAGTTTGGGCATCAGTGTTTCTTTAAAAGCTCCCCAGAACCTCTACAGACAGATGAGAGAACTAATGGCCCATGTTTCCAGGGATTGGTTTGACAACAATACAGAATAAAATAACTTAGGGTCACCGATGGACCATGTTGGAGTTACTCAGTTTTGTCCTTTAACACACAAATGCATGAGCATATAGTATTGGATACAAAAGAGAATTTTCACTGACAGATACAACACAGAGAGAAGAACACAGACGTACACAAGCCTATTACACACACACACACACACACACACACACAGAGTTATAGACTATGGCTCCTGGCGGAGGTGTACATCTAGGCACAGAGACACAATCCTAGAATGTCATAGAAAAATGCGCATAGACACAGATATATACAGGTACAGACATACATCCACAACATTCATAACATAGAGACAGAGACACATGCACACAGGCACACACATAGGAGAGACACAATTATACACAGAAAGACACGCACACAGGTACTGCCATGTAGAGACAAAGCCCAAGCTACAGAGAGATGCGCAGAAGTTGGCACAGAGACCTGCATTCACAGAGACATGGAGCAGCACAGAGAGGTACGTTCAGACACCCTGCAATAGACACATGTTCAGAAATGGCTTCTTAGTAGCTTTTAGTTTGTTTTGTGTGCAAGATCTTGAAGGAGTCTTTTGCTCCCATAGATTGACTTTTGCTGGGGCCTATTTCCAGGTGACCATGAGGAAGAGAGGAGGAAAGTTGTGTAGCCTCAGAGGAGGGCGCACACTAGCTTTCAATAGAAATAGATCCCACTGAGAAATCTTCCTTCATATGACCTTGAAATTTTGGGGAAGGAACAACAAAAACAAGAAACAATAAGACTGTCACATTGTATGAGGTGGGGACAGCTCTGGAGAACCAAGCAAAATAGCCCATTATAGTGACACCTTACAGTCTACCCGTTTCTCTTTCATCCATGATCTCACAATTTGTAGTGAGCTTTACAGTTATAATGCCATTTGATCTTCAGAACAACCTAATGGGTCAAGTTCTATTTATCCTCATTTTGTAGATGTGGAAATTTAGTCTCAGAGAGATTAGTTAAGTAACTTTCTCTGAGTCATTCAGCTAGTAGGTTCATATTCCTGCCCAGCTTGAAAGTCTGTCCCATTTACTACCCATGATGCTTCTCCCAGTGAGAGAAGATTAATCTGATTGCTCTTTCTCTACAGATGAGGAGACAGAGGGTCAGAGAGGTTAAGCACTTCAGCCAGGGCACCTCAGGGATAAATTCTAGCTTTGATTCTGAGCATCTGGCTCGTGGCCCAAGCCTGCTTTCATTGTAGAAATGGACCTTTGGATCATTCCTTAGGCTGTACGTGAATTTGTCTGTGTGGGGTTGGTGACTGAAGGAAAGGACCCAAGATTATAAACAAACAACAGTGGCCATACTACGACTATCCTGAGTCTGAACTTTATGCTCCTAAAAGACAAAGGAATTAGAGGTCTTCTTTACTCCTTTCTACTCCTCTTTGCCTCTACAAGAAGTGAGCATCTGCTTATTTGTACAGCACAGACCACTGGTCTTAAAAGCTCCTGGATTTGAATGTGTCCTGGCAGAGATTCCAGGACGTGTCCTGGCTTCTCATTCCTAGCAGAGATGACCTAGCTTTGGGAGAATGTATCTTCCATGGACGTGAGTCTCACTGGAATGACAAATGCCCACAATGTGAGCACTTCTAGGTCATAGTGCTTCATTGTGGAATCCAATCTAGTCTCCTCTGCATGCTTGTGGAGAGGACTGTGGCTTGGGGCACAAATATCGTGTCTCTTGTCAATCAACAGTTAACCAGGTGTTTATGGAGCATTTACCACAGGCTCATCTGTGGGGGTAACAAAGTGAATGTTCCTATACTCAGGGGGTTTATGATTTAATTGAAGAAGCAAATAATTAACATATTAGAAATGATTAAACCAAAGGTTAGACATTGGCTATGGAATGACTGACTCTGACCAGGATATACTTTCCTCTTCCCCAACACGATGCTCTAAAAACACTTTTAAATGGGTTGATGATATTTAAATATCAGAATATTTCACATAAAAATTTTGGATTCCTAGGTTGTTTTGAAAACAAATAGTAGATCAGGCAACACTGGGCTTACGTATCACATAGAAATAATTGGCTAGAGCTCATTTACCACAGATGCAGAGATGAGATGTGTTATTCCATTTCCTACGCTTTCCATAGTCTTGATTATGGCCTTCTTTACTCATTAAGATTACCTGCCTGGATGCTGATGATATATAATTTATATTTTAATATATTTATATGTAAATGTTTATATGTTAATTAACATATATAATTTATGCCTACCATGCATAGGGATATATGTTTGAGGAGGCTAAGGAGGGAAAGTCACTGAGGCCTGAAGCAGTCAGGGAAGGCTTCATAAAAGAATTGGTAACTAAGCTGAAGTATAAAAACATTGGGATTTAGGTAAGGAGATGTGGTGTTGCAGTGTACTTGTGTGCAGAGTACATAAAAAGAGAAGCAAAAGGTGAGCACAAAGTTAAATATGTTCTGAATAGATTAAAGAGCTTTTTAAACATTTGGAAGAAATATGGAAGACTATTATATCAGAACTGGGAAGAATTTATTTTAATGACATGGAAAGCCCAAACCATAAAGGAAAATATTCAGAAGTTTGACTTCAATAAATTAAAAACAAAACTTTCTGTTATCTAAAAATGTAGGCAACAACATCAAAAGGCAACCTTAAGACAGGGAGAATATTTGCAATGCATAAAATAGAGGATTAATATCCAGAATTCATTAAATAAAAAGTCACACAAATCAATAAGAAAAAGACAAACAACTCAAAAGAAAAATGTGTAAGATATATAAACATTCCATTGACAGAAAGAAAACACAATGGCTAGTAAATAAAAGATGCTCAGCCTCAAATTTTCTTGGGAATGCAAAGGAAAACAATCATGATACATCATTTCATATGTATAGTGGCACAGATTTTAAAATGTGACGATTCTAAGGGTTTTGGTAAAGTTGGTAAGGATGTTGAAAATTAGCACTTTCACACACTGCCTATCTGAGAGGGACATGGTACAAAACCTGAGGATATACCTTGGATTACGTTACTCTATCAGCTCCAAATCCACCGTTCTATACTCTGCTTTGGTTTGGAACTCTGCAAAACTGTTAAGTCCAGTGGGAATCTAGACACTTGGGTGAAGGGGCAGGAAGCATTTTTTTATGTTTATTTGTTACTGCTGTAAGTGTCATTCCATAGACATCCCTCATCCAGCTTTTTATCAACAAGAAGACATAACAATTCTAAATATTTATGCACTTAACTCAGGTACACCCAGATTCACAAAGCAAATCCTACTTGATCTAAACAAAATGGATCTACAAGGGCATGAAGGTTGTTGGAAAAGGTAAATATAAAAGATTTTTAATAATTATAAATTTTTTTGAAAGATACTAATTCAAAGAAAAAATAATGTTGTTTTATATTATATGTAGAACTAAAACGTATGACCACAATATAGCAAAGGACTGAAGGGGGAAATGGAAACATACTGTTTTAAAGTTCTTACGTTATACACAAAAGGGTGTGATATTATTTGAAAAGAGACAGTGATTAAAGATGTATAGTTTAACCATAGAGCAATCAGTAACAAAATAAAACAAGAGTGTGTAGCTAGTGACCCAAAATTGGAGCTAGAATGAAATACAAAAATATAATACCAAAATAAGAAAGGGAATAAAGGAACAAGGACAGATAATATGCACAGAAAATTAAAAGGAATCCAAGATGGTAGATTCATGCATTATAATAGTGATAATTAAATGATCTAAACACACAATTAAAAAGTAGAGATTGTAAAACTAGATTTAAAAAAAAAAGAAGTTTCAGTTATGTTCCATTTATCAGAAACACATTCTAAATAAAAAAGACACAGATAGGCTTAAAGAAAAAAAACTAAAAAAACCAAAATTTTTGAGGAAGAAAAGAAACTTTTTATCTGAGGAATAAGATCCCCTTTAAATTATCAGGCCCAGAGAGGCATTGAAATGTGACAGCTGTCACATCTCACTCCACCCTTAAGCTAAATAATTACCTCTTGAAGCCACTTGCTATGTGGGATCTAGACTGACTGATGCCAACTAGCTATAAAACTAACCTACAAATGCCATATGTTGGACACCATAAATCATACCCTGTAGTTCAACAATGTCTAGCCAATCACAAATCAATGTTATTTCTATAAAGCAGTGAGAATTCCTGTAAAACAACTTTGTATCAGTCCACTCCTTGTTCCCTTTTGCCTTTAAAAACCTCTTTTAACAAAGGCCAAGCAGGGCTCTTCCTAATGCAACTTGGAAGTGCTCCCCAGGCAGCTCTCCTCACTTTGGCTCATGTAAACTCTTTAAAATTATATTTTGTGCCTCAACTTCTTCCTTTAGGTTGTCATATTTAATATAAAGAGTAATTGCATGAAAGCTAGAGGGTCTGTGTAATATAAAAAAACTAGTCTTCAGAACAAGGAATATTTCCAGGAATAAAGAGGAAAATTTTATAATGGTAAAGGGGTTTATTTATTAGCAAGACATAATTCTAAATGTCTATGCATAATAACAGAGTTTCAAAATATATAAAGCAAAATTTACCATTACTGAAAGGAGAAATGGGTAAACCTATAATTATGATTGGAGATTTCAAAACATTAATATTTGGTTTAATAATTGTCACAGAGAAACAGTAATAATATAGAAGATTAGCACATCACTGTTAACCAACTTGAACTAATTGACTCTTATAAAGCACAGTAGTCAATTAGAGTGGAAGAATGATCCTTTCAAATGCACATGCAACACTTAGGATGGACCACACACTGGGTTACAACATTTTCAGTAAATTATGAATATTGAAGTTGCACAGAGTATGTTCTGTGACCATAGAAGTAAATTAGAAACCAATAACATAGATATCTTTGATACTCTTGAAATTTGTAACTAAATGTAACACACTTCCAAATAATCCATCTACGAGAAAATCACCAGGGAAAATAATTTTAACTGACTAAAAATGAAAACAAAACATCAAAATTTGTAGAATACGTCTAATGCAGGGATGGAGAGGTAGTTTTAAACGCTTATGTTGAAAAAGAATAAATATCTACAAGTGATTAAGCTTGAATCTTAAGAAGCTGGGAGATGAAGACTAAATCAAACCTGACATAGTACAAAAGAGGAATTAATAAATGTAAAAACTGAAATTGAAATCTTTAAAAAGGGAAACAATAGAGAAAATTAAAAATCAGAAACTAAAAAAAAAAAAAAACCCTCAGTGACACAGGAGCTAATTTGAAGAGGTTTCCACTGGCCAAATGTGGAATATTTGAGCATCAAAAAATTAAGTATAGTCATTTGATTAGCCACTAGAAAAAAATAGGAAATCAGAATCCCACACTGATAATAGATCAATAAAAAAAATTGACTGTTTTACAGTAGGATGCTGAGAATTGACCAAAATTGCGAGGTAAGGCTAGAGTTGGGAAGCATTATTTTGCAACTAACGTGATAAATATTGTACCAAGGAGGAGTCACCAAGGGAGGTTGAACCTAGGGGGAAATTTTGATGATGAGCAAGATATTTGCATGGTCTTAAAGTGTCACCCCAGAGACTGTTAATTAATTACAAAGGAGAACTAAAACAAGCATTAATCAGTGGAGAAATTTGGCCCTCACTTGATAGGGTACTACAAATTGACATCAGCAATGAGGGATGCATGTATATCATGCCATACCCTGACACAACATCATTGAATCAATATTCTTAACTAAGAATAAATAATTTTAATCATGATAAACCCTCCACAAATCACAAAATGAGAAATATATTTATTTCTAAAACATCAATGTCATAAAAGACAAAGATTGTGAGAATGTTGCTGATTAAAGACAACTGTTATGGACAAAATGCTCATCTTTCCAAAATTCATATGCTGAAAACCCAACCTCCTAATGGGATGGTATTAGGAGGTGGAATCTTTGGGAGTTAATCACAATTACATGAAATCATGCGGGTGGAGCCCTCATGAGTGAGATTAGTGTCCTGAGAGAGCTTGCTTCCTCTCTTCACCATGTCAGGATGTAGCAAGAAAATGGCCGAATAGAACCAGAAAGCAGGACTCCACCAGACACAGACTCTACCTTGCTCTTGGACTTCCCAGCCTCCGGAACTGTGAGAAATGAATGTTTGTTTCTAAGTCACCCAGTTTGTATTTTGTTATAGCAGCCCTAGGTGCCTGAGACAAAATTGGTACTGGTTGTGGGTGTTCCTCTAACAAGTGCAAAATGTGAAAGTGGCTTTGGAATTGGGTAATGGGTAGAGGGTGTTCAAAAAGAAATTTTAATCCATAGATACTTGTTTTGAAGAATAAAGTGGACATTTGTGTAATTATTTTTTCATTCACTTTTGGTTGATTTAAATGTTTCCCCCTCCCCCCATCACACATTATTTATATTTTATGAAAAAGAAGACATCTTAATCATTTAGGAGCCTTTTTTTTCTCCTTTCCCATTCCCTAGTGCACATTTCCTGGTTCAAAATCTTTCTTGAGTGCTCCTGACAAGAATCCCAATTTCCAGAGGTTTTCTGTTAAGACGAAAAGTATGGACAATAGGACAAGAAGGTGAATGTGCTGGTTTCTCCTTATTCCCTTGTAAGGAATGAAGCTGGGTCTCATAGCTACAGAAATACCTGATGATAGTGGGCTTTTCTACCTTCCAGAAGATCATTTCACTTTGGGAATTCAAACCATGGATCCCAGCTCACCTGCAAACATCTGCTGTTCATTGATAGCACCATCGGGTGCTTATTTCAGCTCTTCACTCTGTTGTGAAACTTCTGTGTAGCCGCCTTCCTAAAATTGTTTATTCTAAAATGACATGCTGGAAGCACAGGCCAAACAGAGTAGGTTTGCTGAAAGCTACAAGCTAATTTGTTGGTTTCCTTGCTCTTGAATGAACTTTTCTGATGCCTTTACCTTGTCATGGTCTAGAGCATATCAGTGCATTACACTTAAGAAAAATTACATATCAATGTGCTTAGTAAGTAACTTGGGAAGAAATGTGTTTATCTTATTTCACCAAAAGCGGATGGACAGGCATTTCCTAATCTGAATAATTTATTTAGAGGAGGAGGATCATGATCATAGAGCGTGGATTGCATATGTCACAGGTACTTTTGCAGTCCTTCTTGGAGAAGTGATAAGTTTTAATACATCTATACCCTTTGCCTTGTTCAATTAGCAGCTTCTTGAATTATTGATTTCACAGTTTAATTTGCAGTGGTGTCAGCAGGGTCAGCTTCATGGGCCTATGACCTGTGCAGCTATTTAGAAGGGCGCTGTACTTGGTGCAATACTCTGCAGTTGTCATCGTGAAATTCTTAATACGTTTTGAACAAGGAGCTCTGAATTTCCATTTTCATTGGTTCTCACAAATTATGTAATTGGTCCTGGGTGCCAATGAGCTGTGGTGGCATTTGAGTAGGCCAGCAAGAGTCAAGTAATGAAATGATCACAGAGCTCTGTCACTGGTTAGCTATGTGACCTGTAGTAAGTTTGGTTTGGGGTTTTTTTCAATGGGAAATAAATAAATAAAACAACTACCCCCCACTTACTCCCAAATTTTTATGATACTTAAAATGAAATAACATGTGTGAAGATATAAGGTAGGCTACAATCAATTATATGTACATATTAGTATTATTCATTCATTTACTTTTTTTTTCTAAAAGTAAATCAATGAATAATACTAGACCTGAAGTCAAGTTATGAGTTTGGAACAAGTTGATTAACATTAAAGTCTTTGTTGCTGAGAAACATCTGTGTCAGGGAAAATGGTCTCATCCCAGCTTGCCTGCTAGAAATTTTCAACTACTGAGATTTCCTTTTTTCTTTTTTCTTTTTTGTGTTGCCAGGGCTAGAGTGCCATGGCATCGGCGTAGCTGACGGCAACCTCAAACTCCTGGGCTCAAGCGATTCTCTTGCCTCAGCCTCCCAAGTAGCTGGGACTACAGGCATGCGCCACCATGCCCGGCTAATTTTTTTCTATATATTTTTAATTGTCCAGCCAATTTCTTTCTATTTTTTAGTAGAGATGGAGTCTCGCTCTTGCTCAGGCTGGTCTCAAACTCCTGAGCTCAAACGATCCTCCCGCCTTGGCCTCCTAGTATGCTAGGATTACAGGCGTGAGCCACCATGCCCGGCCTGAGATTTAATATGTATACTTTTTAGCATTTGGGCCATATAATGGCTATCATTTTGGTTCAGTTCTCCACTTGACATCCTAAAAAATATTAAAGGCCAGACCTCAATTGAATAAGAATCTGAAGAGGAACCTAGCATTCTGCTCACCCTTTCCTTCCTTCCTTCCTTCCTTCCTTCCTTCCTTCCTTCCTTCCTTCCTTCCTTCCTTCCAGAAAGAGCATCAGCTTTGGCATCAGATATCTTGGCTCTGCCCATTTTGCTGACTGTGACTTTAAATTGAGACCTCTAAACCTCGATATATTAAAAGGAAAAAACCAGTTAGAACTTTTAAAGTGGTTGTGAGGCTGCAAAATCACTTTTGTCAAGTGTCTATCTCTGTAGGGCCTCAATATTTATTTTTCATCTTTTATTGTGTTGTCATTTCATCAATGTTATATATTTGTGTGTGTGTGTGCATGTCCACATGGTCTACTTTTCTTTCTAATCACCTAGTACAATGCTGAGGATTTAACTAATAGGTTCACAAAAACTATTTATTAATTGTTTTTTTTTTGACAGAAATAGAGTTAAAAATCATCTCAACTCTGTATATAATGTATTTAAAAACACCAAAATTGTGTCCTGGCAGACTATTCACAAATTTCAATAAAATCCTAAGAACATTTGCTCATCCTCATCTAGGCTGTAAACTCATTTTTTAATAATCAGCCTGTGGAACTCATCAGTTTAGAAAGTTCATTTGGAGAACTAATACATTTGTTTTGGGTCATTCCATAGTACACAGGATTGGAAGAAGAAGAGAGCTGTGCATAAATTTTGAGGACAGTGCCTGGGTCTCATTTCTGAAAGAACTAATGCAGGTGTAGTATTCTATAAACTGGGAATATTGAGGAGTGTATTATAGAAAGTCTTGCTCAGGATAGGCGCCTGAGCACAGACCTAGACTCCTTACCCACAGAAACTGTGACATAGTTATTGTTATGATAATTTGCCACGCAGCCATAGAAAACTAAAACAGTATTTTAAAAGGAAATGCAACCAAGCAGGAGCTACATGAGGTCTATCTACCAGGATCACAGGAGTATCATCCTCTTCCCTGCTGCAGTTTGCATATCTTGTAGGTATGTCAGCTTACAAACTCTTACTTAAAGCCTTTGGATGGCCACAGGGGCTCACTGGTGTCTCTTCCAGGCATTGGAGAGCTCTTTCCCATTTTATTGCATGTTATGCAATTCAGACCTATGTTTCTCTGATATTTTCTCTGCAGAGGCCATGGGAAGTCAGACCTAAGAGAGAATAAAGTTTGGGTTCATATTCCAAATCACCATTAGCTATATGGTTCCCAGGTAGTTTTGACCCATGTGTTTAGGTGTGCTTGAAGTTTGGGGAGCCAGGGAGCTGTGGGAAAGGGTAGAGTTGTAAGAGGTCAAAGCAAAAGTGGTCCAGTGCTCAGGCAAGCAAGGCAGCCTGAATTTCCAGCCTTGTCATATCAAGGTTACTTTCAGTTCCCCCATTTCCACCCCACATAGCTTTATTTTACAAGATAAGCTTTCTTTAAACTTGTATGAATGTGAAGATTTCAGCCCAAAGCTATACTCCCCCATCAACCTATTGCTGCCATGCTGCTCCCTGCTTTCCCATCAGAACTGTTTCTGTGTGGGTATTTGCTGACTCTGCCCCCGCACTCGACTGTAGATGAGTGTGGATGAGAATATTTCTGCTGATAAGACAATGACTTTGAGAAGATGATTTGCTATCAAGTACTGCATAACATTTCCTCTTGACTGTGGAGATTTACTGAATATTGTCTGAGCCTCTGCTGTGGATTCTGCCCATAAAATAAAAATCATACTATTATCAGCTGAATAAAATGGTACATATGTAATGATCTCAAAAGGCCTTGAAGGTGAACAGCCTTGGAAGAAAGGGACAAAGTCATTTTGAGTTAATATGGAGCATTAAGTATTGCTGAATATGGAAAAAGAAAATTATTTTAGTCAAAGATAGACACTGAAGGAAGTTTGTTTAAAAAGGCGAGTCACGTACTGTACTGCAAGCTTACTGCTAACAAGGTTAGAGTTAATAGATTATTGATCTATTTAATGTTTAGTAGCAAGCTAATTTTTTCATCAGCTATGTGATTGGGCATTTGTCTGTTTTAGAGGCCAATCCAATAAACATCTTTCATTTGATATTACTTTCTAATGTCGTGGAGCACAGGCCTCGTGCCTTGGATCCACTAAATTCTGTTTATTGCTATAGTCACCGCGGGGCATTGGTATTCCTCCCATTGTGAGCACTGTCTTTTCTGAGGTTTACTTTTCTTTGTCCCTCAGGAGACTGGTAAATCCTTTCTAGTGTGGAAAGGCTTGGGTTTGCAGCATGGAGATAAGGGTAGAATCTGATTTTATCATCCCTTGCTAACATCTGCTCACTTGACTAAGGTTCCTATTATAGGGGATCTTATTCAATACCGTGATGAGGAACTTGAAATAGCACATTGTTAGTTATCGTCCCAACATCCAAGAAGTTCTAATTTTTGAATAATAACAAAAGAAATCTTGTGATAGTACTTAAGCTCTGAAGTCCTTGAGTTATGAAGAAGAAAATGCTAGACCTACAACAGACATCAAACTCTAAAATACATGTGGGAGGTGTGTGGGGTACATGCACGTGTGTGTGTGTTTCAGGCTTTAGTGAAATTGAAGTCATGTGATTTTTTTTCCTGATTTATATTGATAGGGAATTGAAAACATTTTTAGTAAATGGAATAAAGATGCTTTATCTGCTTCACTTCCTATGGAGATGCAACACTTTTGAGAGGCAGCATACTATAGAGCTTGACCTTGCAGTCACAGGCCTGGGTTCAAATCTCACCTCTGCCACTAGGTAGCTGTGAAATATTGGAGAAGACACCAGATGACTCTGGTTCTGTGTTTTTTTCTGGAAAACATAGATAATAGTAGTAGTTTTTTTTCATAGGGTTTTTAGAGAATTAAAGAGGTAATATATGCCAACTGCTTAAACCAGTGTCTGGATAAACAGCTTGGGAAAATGTCTGACTTTTAGGAAATGTTTCAGTTGCTTATAGCCTAACACTTCTTTTCAATGTGTCTCCTTTGATTTAAATGATTTTACTTTTTCCTTCTTCCAACTTTCCTGTTTTCTTGTTTGAATTCAGTGACTATAAGTAATAGGTGATTTTTACCTGTTAGTGGAGAGGAGCAAAGACACAGTTAAAGGTAGAGATTGTCATTCTAGTTAATTTCTATTGTTGTATTTCATTGTAGGAAGGCATACATAGTTGATAGTCAATATTAAGTCATTCATTCAATAACCTTTAGTGAGTTTTTTCTGTGCGCTAAATACTGTTCTAGATTTGGGGATATAAAGGTGAATTACAAAACCTTTAAATTTGACTATTAAGTTCAAAGAATTCATAATCTAGTTTGAAAGGTAGTAATTATAAGATTTTGTCATCCACAAGAGGCTTTGGGGACAAAAGGTCATGTGAATGTTTAATGTTGAAATCATAATGACAGTAACATCCATTTGCTTGTTAGCCCTCAGACTTCGCTTCCTGGCCTCGAATATCTCAGTTATTTTTGCAGGTTCAAATGGGATCTATCACTGTGCCATCCACATATTTTTGAATTTCTAACCACTCTCTCCATTGAACCAGAGTACTAATGCAAATCATGCTTTCTTGTTTTACCCAAGAAATTTACACTCAGAATGTCACTATTTATAAATACTGACACCTGTCCATGACCAATGCCATCTAACCTACTTTTGACAAGGACTGCTAATGTCTCTGCCCAGATCTTTCTCTCCTCCTAAATTCATTCCTCTTTTGCTTATGTGTCTACTGAAATGCTGAGAATGGCAGAGTCTCTCATCATATACAAAGGGTGGTGGTTCCTGGGGTTTTGAGAAAAAAGAAATATGAAATGAACAGGAGACCATAGGATTGAGGGAACTCAGATAACCTTCCCTGGAGGTGGCAGCAACAAGTGTTAAATATTATAATATGAAAATATCAAGGAAAATGCCTTGACCATGGCTGGCACCAGTGCCATCCTGTTGGAATTGTATCAGGCTGAGATGTTTTTACATAGTTTTGTTTTTCCATGACTTAATTACCCATACAGTAGTGGAACAATTAGGATATGATTTATGACACTGAATCACAGACTGATTAATGTGACATCTGGAAGCTGTGGTGCAGAACATAACACATAGACATCTATTTCCTGCTCAAGGAGCAGTTGTCTCCTCTGCAGATGAGACTCAGGAGAGGGCCATTATCTCTGCTGTGCCAGGGTAACTTCATCACCAGCCCCATACACCTTGCCTCCGAGTTCTTCAGGCTTCTCTTCATTTTCTCAGGCTCTCTGTGGAATAATTCTTATTCTACCAGATGCCAGATGAGTTGGGGCTTAGAAAGCATTTGATATAACCTTAGAGACCACCTTGTTATCACTTAGGACCTGTGGGCTATTCTCCCCCATGCTTTGTGTTTCCAAAATACTGCTTGCTTTACATCTTTAATGGAAGATGGATGGGCTGGAGGACTAGTCATTACTGCCATTAGGAAATAGGCTTTCAAGCTAAAAATAAAAAAGGAGGGTTATTAGAACTGTGCATTTTTCTGGGTATCCATTTCAGACTAGTCTGGATAAAGCCCTGAGACATTACTGTATGGAACAATTTCACATTATCTCTAGGGTTGGATCAGGTGACCTGTATGTAATGGGCCCTTTTTCCCTCCATACTTACTTCCAAAATCCTATTGTGATGGAAATGGCCTGGCCAAATATGCTTCAATTGCATTCAGACTTCAAAAGTCATTTTATAACTGCTTTTTATATAGCTATTTAAAGGTATAACCTCCAGATAAATTTCTCCATTTATCTCCCTTATAGAAATAGCAATTATTAATAAGAAATAATTATTCCAATATATCCCTCATTACATAGCATTGTGAAATCATGCCTACCTTGGGTATTTTAAATGCACTGTGCATGTTTCCATAATTACAAATATACTCCTGCTTCTTTTCTTCCTGCTAAGAAAAAAAATCTTTCCGGAAAGCACTTATTGATGGCTTACAATCAAATGTGCAAATAATATGCTTAGAGAGCTTTAAAACAGCTCTGATAGGGTGGCAATTCATTTTTTTTCAATACATACGATGGAAAACTTCAATAGCAGTTTTCCTTAATGCTTCCATTATGAAGAATGAAATTCCACACTAATGTAATTCTAAAATTACATTTTAGAATGTAATTTTTTTTTTGCCTGTGCATTTCAGAGGAAGGATGGACAGGACAGTGCTTGTGAAGGAGAGAGCCTGGGTTTAGTAAGTTGTGAAGGATTAGTCCATGAGTTCTTTTGAAATATTTTTTCCCCTCTTTTAGAATTATCAGGACACCAAGCTCCTTTTCCTCTTCTGGGATTAGTAAGTAATTTATTTCTATAAAATAGTGAATGTCTTTTGACTCATCAGTCATGGCTATTAAAGGGTCTGTGGGACCCTTGATTTTGGATAGAGCCACAACTCTTTGATCACTTGGGTCCCCACGTCAAAGTTTCAATGGGATGGAGATATGTTAAGCCACATAATGAGTTCTCCAGGGTACTCGAGGCAGTAGTCCCAGACTCTAGCTCTTTCTCAGCTAGGCATGATTTTCCAGTGTGGCAGGATCCAAACTGGCCTAAGTACCATGTAGAGCAGCTCAGAGTCTTCCCTCTTTGAAGCAGTAAGGGTTAATATTCTATAGCACCATGAGAAGAGGGAAAAATAACACTGAGTTCCACCTATTTGATTAAAGCAAAAGAAGAGCCCAGAGAATATTTAGCAAATACTGATCATATTTACTCTTAGAACTGTAGTTTGATTATCTCTACCACTTTCCTTACATGGGAGAATTTTGTGACATTATGTAATTCTGTTGCTAATGAACATTTCAGATAATGCTACATAAGAAAAAGTACTACCCTCTGTTAAAAAAAATCTTTAAGGCTCACACTTTGGTAATTAACCCTTATGTCAAATATGCTTAATAGTGACAATTTCTTTATTCCATTTGCCAATGACTCTGTGAAATGTCTGTTGACACTTAGGGGTTGAATTCCAGTTAAGTATTGTGATTTTATGATAACACTACACTTTCCATCCCAAGGAATTACTAAGCATGGTAAAAACTTCATCCCCATCAGTATTTATGAATCTTTTCACTTGTTAAGTAAGAATGTAGCCTGAGATAAATTACTCTGGGTAATTTTAATCAAGAGCTTAATTTTAATGATCACCTGCTGAACAAATAAAATAAGAGAAGCAATGAAACCATCATTATTAAGGTAAGTCATATGTGTCTCTGAGGGATGTTATTTTTAGCAATGCTCATTAAGGATTTCTGTAAACTGAATGGAATAACAGGATGGTAGAACAAAGCTATGAACATAGTATAAATATGTAATTAAGTAATAGGAAGCATCTTATTTTGTACACATTGATGATTGCTTGGGGATTGTGCTTTAGTTGTTTAATATGTATGTGTCTAGTCCTACAACCAGGTTGAATATTTCTGCAAGGCAGTGTCCATACTGTCTCAAATGATTTATATCTCTCCATGAATGACCAGAACCTAATCCAAGCTCAGAACTACCTCTTCTTTTCTAAACATTTAAGAGAATAGACAGAATTAGTTTGAGCAAGTGGGAAGTGTCAGAAAAGATTAAAATGTAAGAAGATATAGTGACTTATTGGCATACCTCCTCCCAAAAATCTGACTTTGGCTTTCTATATAAGCATATAAGAATATAAGCTGCAATTTCTTAAAACTAAGCAAATAACACATTTCAAAAACCCATATCTATGTATTTCCCTACTTATTTAGTTTTCCTGGATTTTAGCTGTGCCAAGTTTCATGCTATTAAAACAAATAAATGGCGTTCAGTGGATAAATAAATTGCCAACTGTTGCTTGGTCCCAAACAGGGTTTTGTTCATTGTCTCTGTATAGTTGTACTTCCCATTCCTCCTCACTCCCTGCCTCCCTCCCTGCCTCCTCAACCTCTCTCTCTCTTTCTTTTTTTCTTTCTTTCCTAACAGCATAAAGAAGCATGTCTTTCTGTTTAAGATGAGATTTGCCTAGTACTATTAAAACTAAAGACTTTATTAGGTTAAGTATAAGTGGCGAATTGAGGACAATATTCAAAAGATTATTTTCTTGTAGCTTTTCTCTTTGTAGCTTTTTCATTTATCATTTTCACAAATGTTCCATGACACTTGATGTTCATAAATGCTGCCTTATCTTGACTTTTTGGACCTGGTGACCTGGGAATGCCTATGTTTTTCCAGACTGTACAATGAGAACAAAACAAAATCTAGGCTTTGAGATCCTCAAATGTTGGCATTTTCTGAAATCTCTTCCTACTGAGGGAGACACATTTCCTTATAATGCAAAAAGGTACTATACTTGTAGTTCTTTCTAACTGCATTTACTCTGAGATAGATAATTAGTGCGGGGAAATGGGAGAATATGAAGTGCCCAGTTAGTTGCTAATGAAGTGTGAAGATGCATTTCTAGGGCATATAGGGTAGCCTGGTGCTTGGTAATTGTTTTCACTTTGCCCCCAGGGGTCACTGCTGAGCGGCTTAGGAACTCATCACCTGGGTTTTAATTCTTGGCCTCACTAGTTGCTACAGAGAATGGTGAGATAAGAGGGTAAAAAAGGCTATAAAAATTGGGAAGCAGACGGAAAATGTATCTATCTCTTTTCATCATCGCCACTCAAATAGTTGCAAAGAGTGAGCTAAACTTCCCTGTAGTAGAAGCAACCCATTTCTGGTGGTACAACTTGGGCTGTAAGTGCTACTTCTGAGTCATGATCTGTGCTTGACTGGTTAGGCTACAAACGCTTACTGAGTGGCAACTCTGTGTTAGGACTGGGAGCTGTGAAAGAAAGATTTGGGGTTATTGGAAAATTTGGTTTCATCATTGAGAGTTCTGAAGTTAGACAAACTTCTGAATTATCTCAGGCACTTATCAGCAGTGTAACCTGGGGAAAATTACCTAATTTTTCTCCACCTCAGTTTCCTTTATCTAAAAAAAAGGAATAATAACTTCTAAAAATGAATTAGTAGTGAATAAAAGACGCACTTAAAGCATTTAGTAGAGTCTCCAATGTTCAAGGATTATTAAGGGATGTTATTATAGTAATGAGTGTCAACCATGTACCAAGTTATAAAGCATAGATAGGCTGGCTATAGAGTTGAATAAATACTACTTTTTGACCTTAAGGACCTCATTGTTTAATGGAAGAAAGTGACATGAAAAAGTTAATATTTCCATATGACAAGTGCCACAACAGAAATGTCTACATATTACTGTGGAAACAGGAAAACAAATAAATAGTTTTTAATGGCTTAATTGGTAATGTCAAGAAACTTAGTGTATCTGGGCATCCTTATCTGACTCAGGGGGACAATGAGCTTTGTTTGAGTCAGAGTAGATATAATGGAGGTGGCGGAGGGATGCAGGTAAGAAATAAGCTTGTCTGAGGCCACAAGAAAAAGTTACAAAATCTAGGATTGATGCAGCTCCTCTGCCAAATAAGGCCCTTCATCCTGGACAGCTCAGTGTTACTAGGTTGGTCCATTTCCTGACCTAGAGTTGACCAGGTTTCGAAGTCTTCTCAGAGGCGAGAGATTCATCTTAATGTGCAGAAGTCTTCAGGGTGTGTCTGTACAGGGAACATCTACTTTACCAAGTGAACATAGGATTCCACCATTTCCTCAGTAGGTCTGTTGGGTCAGACCATAAGCAGAGTTAGAGAACCGCTGGACGAGGCTGCCACATCTTCCCCAGAGCTTGTGCAGGAGACACAAACATGAATAAGGCGTGGCATCTGATTTCAAGGAACTTAAAATACAGACAGGTATCCTATTAGATATTCAGATAGATGTTCTCGCTCACATGAGTCAGAATTTCATAAGGCAGTGGAGCACAGGAGGATAAGGATTACAAACGTGACTCTAAAGAGTAACCATTTGAACTGTAGTTCAAATTGGAGCATTTTGTATTATGGTATGAAATCTTGTAAACCCGTTCAAGGTAATGAAGTTTTGTATACCAGTTCTGCAATTCACCCGCTATATGATAGTAGGCAATTTAACCTGTCTAATCCTTGGTTTTCTCATGTCTAAAATGAGAATAATAATAGTATGTTCGCACAAGGTTATTGTGAGGTGAAGAGCTCAAACATGTCAAGTGTTTATCACAGTGCCTAGTCTAATAGATATTCAGCGAATGATAGTTATTATTGTTCAGAGGAAATCAACTGACAATCCATGGTAAATATGGCAGGGGCTTTGAAAAGGATTTATTCTTTCAGGATTGTGGGGGAAGGGTTAAGCGTAAACGCAAAAAACTTTAAATGTTTGTAGAATGGATCTCAGTTGGCTTTCAGGCTTGTCTAATGAGTCCCAATTTCACAGACTGGAGAGTGTCTGTCCCTGTTAATGATTATGTGGCCATTTTCCCTAGTATCTTTCCTCCCCTTCCGTGGTGGTGCTTTGAAATTAAAGCTATCTCATGAATCATGGCTACTTGCTTTTTAGCATATTTTCTTCTAAGTTTATTTCTATAATCCTCATTTCCCTTTAAACATAAATAAAATAAATACTTATGAATTGTTAAAAATGATAGAAGACTGAGTAATGGGAGGCCATTAAATTCTCCATACTATTATGATACCATGATCTATGTTGTAAAGAAAAATAACGAGATCATGTAATTAATAAGAAAGGCCAATATCCTTTGTGATTGTGTAAGCCTGAGACTATCTGTCTCTCTAAGACTGACTACTTTTTGTTCTTGCTCCACTGTGTTCTGCCTTCCTCCCAAAAACGTTAAGGTGAAGTCCATTAAGAAACTTCTTTTCCTCAATAGAAACTCTGCTTCAGTTGCTAACGTGTTAAACATTGTCACCCCCTTTTGAAGGTGACTGCTCTGTGATTAAGAGCCCCAGGGTATACCAGGCTAATTATGTTGTTGGTTTTAGTCCAAAAAATGCCTTTTTCTTGCAACTTTTTAGTAAGTTTATTGGATTGTTAAATCAGGAGTGTATTAAAACAAACTGTGATTTTCCTTATCTTTGCCAAAGCATTGGGGGTTACATAAAAAGGTGCTTAAGGACATTAAAGGTTAAAAATTCATAGACTTAATGCTTATTAAGCAAAGCTAATTTGGTTTAAAAGTAACAAAGCATTTGCTTTATACTCGGAACTCTTAGCAAATTAACTCTCATTTTATGTGAAAAGATAGCCTGGGTGTGAAAAGAAATTCAGGTCTTGAATTTGGGTGAGAAGATGAAAAGTGTGAGAAAATAATTTTGTGTTGCAGTGGCTTGGTGTAAGGATAGGTCATTGTTTTATAGACCCTAGCCCTTAAAGAGCAATTATCTTTAATGTTAATTGTCATGAGAAACATTTTCTTCTTGTTTCCCATGGGTTTACCTTGACCTAAATCTGTTCTGAAAGTCATCATCACTAATAAGAAACAAATGGCAGGTTCTGAAATGTGAAAGTGTCCTTTCCCTCACTTTGAAGACATGCCACTCTCCTTGCCTATCCAAATTCTACACGTACCTGAAGACCTTCCCCAGTTCCCTTGGCCTCTATGCCACCTTCCATGACTATCCCACATTCTATTCAATTTCTGCTATGGACCGAATTATGTCCCCTCAAAATTTATATGTTGAAACCCAAACCTTCAATGTGATGAAGTTTGGAGATGAGCCCTTGGCAGTTAATTAGGTCATGAGGGTAAAGCCCTTGTGATGGGCTTAGTGGCCTTATAAAACGTGGCACCAGAGAGCTTGCTCCCTGTCTCTCTCTGCCATGTGGGGACACAGTGAGAAGTCTGTCTACAAGCCAGGAAGAGAGAGCCCTTACCAGAAACAAAATAAGCTGGCATCTTGGTCTTGGACTTCTTATCTGCTAGAACTGTGAGAAATAAATGTTGTTTAAGCCACTCAATCTGTGGTATTTTGTTATAGCAGCCAAAGCAGACTAATATAATTCCCAAGGTAATACTCAATTGAGCATTTAATTCTATGCTCTCCCATGGTGTTTTCTTATTCTCTCATGGGTGAAAGTTTGTCCTCCCAAAGGAATTTCAAACTCCTCAAAGGCAGAGACAGTAATGCCTTCAGATGACTGAACTAGGTTCTCATTACAAGATCAGGTATTCTTGGAACTGTGCAAAGAAGCACTCTTTTCTGGGCTCCTCTTTTATCCCAGGGGCACACTGCGCGATGATGGCTGGGTTAGTGGTATGACCTAGGCTTAGGGACCATGGCCAGATGGGGCTGAACCATTTGACAAATTCAAGACTTTGACCTCATTAGCATCTCATGCTAATTCAGTGTGCTAACTAGCTCCAGATTTAAGATAGCAAAAATACCATCAATGACGAAACAGCAATAAGGAAGACATAATTGCTGTTTTACTGTATAGCTGGGAATTGGGGAGGCTGAAAGGGAGCAGAGAGCAGGGGGATTAAGTGAGATTACTTGTGAGTGGAATTCACACATGCCTCCCTGCTGGCGGCATGACCTGTCAAGAATTTATTTGCATGGGGCCTTAAGCAGCTCCAGAGAAAGACAGGGTTCTTTCTGTCTTCTCTGGAAGACAGAGAAGAAGACCCTGTCATTCTCAGGGAAGAATGGCCTTGTGATGAAGAAACACTTTACTGTTGGAGGTGAGTGACAATTCTGTATAGAGTAAAATCTAGTCTGTTACTCAGCTTTGTTTCTTGAGCCACTCTGTGCAAGAGTCATTATAAAGTCAGTATAGCAAAAAGATGTATAATAGAAAAAAAATCTGCAAGGAGTTTGTACATAGGAACATTCTTTGGGTGTCCCTATAATGGAGCATGATTGGGGGGAAACAGGAATGCTATTTATCACAATAGTAACTTATCACTTGACACTTTGAGACCCTAGGGCTTCCACTAAGAAACGGAGGCAGTTGGTAGTTTCTAGTGGACAGTCAGCTGGAAACAGAAACATCTACAGGGTCTAGAGAAGCATGAGAGACTTCTTTTGACTTTCTGTTCATTGTTATTCTGTAAATATTTCTATAATTACTAGCTTAGGCAAGGTCCTTTCTTTTATGTTTTTGTTGGATCACTCAAGATAGCTGTAAAATCCAAACACATTATTATTCACTGTTCTCTCAAATTACCACAAAGACAAAAGACTTAAATTTTAGACAAACAAGTGAAGAGAGTTAGCAAGGGGAATGTAAATAGGACATGGATAATAAATATGTTTTTTGTTTTTCTCAATTTCATCCCCATTTGTTTAACCTCTTGTCTTTAAAGATATTTATGAAATGACAGGCAGTGCCGTTCCTGCTCTCAGCAATATATATTTGACAGTCATAATGGAGGAGTGAGCTTCCCCAGTACCATCCTCGGTTCATTCTAGTGAAGCCTAGACACCTCTAAAAAAAGTGGGGAATCTTAAAGTATCATGAGCTGGCATGTCTAGATGAACCATGTTGTGTAAATGCAGCACTCATGGAGTTGGGCTTTTAATTAGCAAAATAGCTGTTCCCTTGTAGGAAGCCACCTCTGATGGAAGGCAGAGGTTTCTTTTGTTGTAAACAGCAAGAGAGATGAGAATGAAGAGACCTGATAATTGAGATGTTTGAATGAAAGCTAAATATTCTTCCTGAATAGAGATTTTATCCATTGTGAGCCTGAAAATTAAAAAAAAATGTCAAATGGGGAAAGAATTCAGGAATAAAATGAAGACCTTGCATGCTAATTAAAGCAAGGGGACTTGTGCTTTTTCAGAGTATGGTATTTTCTCCCCCTCTGTCCAAGGAAAAGCCAAACTTGAGAGTTGGGGATGTGGAGACGATTGTGCAATGGGGATGTTTGCTGGAATGTTTAAGTGATGAAGAGGAGGAAATCACCAGGTAGTTGAGAAAGGGTCTTGGTGGTTGGTCTGAATTCTGAGCAGTGCACATTGTGTGGGTGTGGGTGGGTAGCAGGAGCTCAGTGAAGGGAGGTCACAGAACAAACACTGACATTCCTTAGGCACTCATCCCACGGTAGGTAGTGACCCTCAGGAAAAGCTTTCTACAAGCCAGCACATATGTGGGGGTGTCTGGGGGAGGAGAGTGATGCTCTGGTACTGGATGTCACTGTCTTTAGCGTTGGAATTGAAAGATTGAGTTAAGAGGGATGAGGAGAGCCTCAAGTGTTGGTTTGTAATGGCCAAATGTGATATAGCTGATATTCAACCAGGAGGAGGGCTGAGGGATTTCTTCAGCCAAATTCTCTATGGAGAACTTCTGTTTCCTTTCCCCGCACATACTTCCTTAAAAGCTGTCTTCCCACAAGTGCTTCTTATACATTTTCTGAGAATCTCTAAGAACAAGGGCAGGGCTTCTCTTGGAGACTGAGATCTGAGGAAAAGTTTCCCTGTGGTGGCAGAGTTTGGTTCCTTTCTCGTAAAAGGCATGATAACAATGCATACCTTAGCACACTGCTTCCAAAGTGGCTCATGAAATCCTGTTGAATTATATTTTATAGTTTTCTAATGAGCCTTGCCATTTGAAAGACTATGATCATTCTTGAACTAAATCTGGATATTGGTTAGCTTTAGCTAAAGTAAGAAAAATATTGTATGGAAATAATCATAATTATTACATTTTTAATACTGAGTTAAGATATTAAGCATCTATGAGTAATTGTGCTAAATAATAAAATTATATGCATTTTCTCAATGTATTATTTGGGGTCCCAGGATAATACACTTTTGTTAAGTCCTGCTTCAAACAAATGCCATCTTCTAAAGATATTTTCTTTATTTGGTCACTAGACTGTCGTTTAAATTACTGGAAACTTATAGATCCTAAGATAAAAATAGGCTCATAACACCTTGCTATGATGTAGTAATTTGAATTTTGGTACAGGAAATATGTTTGAAATATGAGGGTATGTTCTGCTTCATACAATATAGTTTGGAGGAATTGCTGGCTTAGTAGTTGTGTGTAAATAAACAGACTTCACATGCCTTGGCTCATAAGAACCATGACTATATTAAGCTATGTCCATAGGAGAGAAAGTTCCGTGGCCCTTTCTCCAGGGTGGTATGAGAGAGACATCAGGGCATGCTCTCTAGTCTGTCTTGATGCTGGAACCTCCAACTGGAATTGTTCACCCTCATTGACCACAAGAGCCTGAACAAGCCTCCTTAGGTCCCCAGAAGCTTCCAGAACCTATTTTCTTGCCTGCCATCCCTCATGTTCAGCAACTTGCCAA
>VBSM01003143.1:10288299-10324007 GCA_008086735.1 Cheirogaleus medius
CTGCTTTGTTGAAGATTAGTTGGCTATATGAGGATGGTTTTATATCTGAGTTCTTTGTTCTGTTCCACTGTCCTACTGACTTCTGTGTGTTTCTCCTATGAACTCACTCCTACAGGTTTTTTTTAGAGGGCCATCCCTGGGCTACTGGAGTCCCTGAGACCAGAGTAGGGAGTGCTTAGTTATTTATAGCCCTCTGCATATTGCCCCAAACCAATGACTGACCAGTATGAAAGCCTAGCACCTGTGCCTCAAGCTGGGACACCTCTTAAACTGTGACAACTAACAGTGGAGTTGATCTTTAGAGCTCCCTATGGGATCAAGCTGAGACTGGGACGTCACCTCAAATTGTACCCTCACTTGGCCTCTTCCCTCTATGTTTTTCTGCAGCTTCTACTCCTTTACCAATTTCTCTTGGTAACTGTCATTAATAAATCACTAGTGTAAAAATTCTTGTGTTAGCATCTGCTTCTGGAGACTCTGAATTAATACAAAGATGGCTTGGTTTTACTCCAAACCTGACCTTGGAAATGAAACAGCTTTAAAAATGGGGATTATGTAATAATTGTCAATATCTAGATTGACACCCCAGTTACCCTTGATTGATTCATTCATTGATCTATCTATCTACCAAGTGCCTGGCATCATTGTAGGTGCTCACAAATGCCCTCTTCCCCCCTCAGGGGGAAAGAACAGCTTCCAAGAATCAGACTATTCTTGATTAAAAAGAGAAGATAGGTAAAGATTTAATAAAATGAAGTTTAAGCCCCTATGAAACCTTTCTATTATACCCAGTCCACTTTTTTTTCAGGATCTGGGTTTTTAGGTTAGAGCTCCTTTTCATGATCAAGTTGGTGCATGAAATGGGGAGTCTAAGGCTGGGAATGGTGGTGGCGGGATTCAGGTTAAAAACTGCCATTCACTAAAAGTTGATAAATGTGTCACACATAATGGTTCTTGAACCACCCATTGGCCTGTGTAATTCTTGGAGGGTTATCAAGGAAGAGAAGAGAGTTCAAAGAAGCTAAATACCCATCATTGCAAATGCTGACACTAAGAAGATTAAATGTGGGTGCAAGATTTCATCTGGACTGGAAGTTTCCTCCATGCCTCTGTACATGAGGTCAAAATTAGAATAGAATTCATGGAAGGAAGTGGATGAACCCAGGCTTTTGACTTTAGGTCTCTTCAAGCTTCTTATAGTAGTGTCTTGATTTGGGTGCCCATGGACATTGCTCCTAACTTCTTTTTTTTATTTTTTCCTCCATCTATTCTATCTCACTTCTCCTGTTTTCTTCATATAAAAGAATTCGTATTACCTTCAGATTTAGTCACCTGTAATACAATCTCATTCACCAATCCTGGTTGTTTTCAGGCTCATGGATGTAGTATTTATTTTAGTTGTAATATAATGTTCTTCTTTCTTAATGATATTCTCCACTTTCTAACCCAGAATATGAACATATGCAGTGTTTCACTGAAAATATGAAAACAAGATTCTAAAACAAGTACCTTACCATATTGACTTAAATATAGTATCAAACATAGTGTTGTTCTTTTTTTTTAAAAAAGGAATAAATGTTGAAAAGAGAGACTCAAATTTTATAAGCATCTGTGTAAGACAGTAAATGTCTTAACTTTCATGCAAATGAATTTTAATGAATGCAATTTAGAAATACTACACAAAATATCTGGCACAAATCCTGGCACATGTAACAGAATAAAAGTCAGAGTAGAAGAATCTCCAGCTCAGAAGCCTCACAAAGTCAGATCCCCTGGACTAAAAGAGACAAACATATTTGTAGTAAATTTAGTAAATTTTGTTTTTTTCTTTTTCTTCCTTTTTATTTCAGTGGCTGAAAAAAAGATGATAACTTTGGCAAATAGGTTTGGACTGTCAAAAGTACATTAAATCAAGCTACGCATATTAGGAAAAGAGAAATTGTTGTGGTTCTATTTGTTCAGTGATTGAAAAAGAATCACAATCTCAATAGTATAACTATAATGATGAAAAAAGGCAATGAATGCCTTTCCTGGAAAGAAACCATTTCATGTTGCATACCACATTGATCATTCTTTCAACAGCTTTTTTGAAATATAATTCACATACTATATAATTCATCCACTTTAAGTATATACTTCAGTGCTTTTTGGTATATTCACAGGGTTGTGTAAACCATCACACAATGTAAGTTTGGAATATTTTTGTGCCCTCTAAAAGAAACTCTGTGTCCATTAGTAATCAATCCCCATTCTCTCCTGCAATAACAACCCAAGCCCTAAGCAACCACTGATCTAATTTATGTCTCTAAAATATGCCTATTCATATGGAATATAAATGGAAACACAGAATATATTTTTTTGTGACTGGCTTCTTTTACTTCTTTCACTTGGCATAATGTTTTTAAGGTTCATCTATAATGTAGTGTATATTAGTACTTTGTTCCTTCTTATTGCAACATAATAGTCTATTGTATGGATGTATCACAGTTTGTTTATCCAATCATCAGTTGATAGATATCTGGGTTTTTCCATATTTTGGAATATTATGAATGACATCACACTGTCAATATGCATGTACAAGTTTTTGTGTGGATATATCTTCATTTCTTTTTGGTACACATATAGGAGTGAAGTTGCTGAGTAATATGGCAAAGCTATGTTTAACATCTTGAGAAACTGTCAAACCATTTTACAAATTTGCTGCACTATTTTACATTTTCATCAGGAATGCATGAGGGTATTAATTTCTGCATACCCTTGACAGCACTTGTCACTGTCTCTCTTTTTGGTTATAGCATCCTACTAGACATAGACTGGTGTCATATTGTGGTTTTGATTTGTATTTCTGTAATGAATAATGATGAGATTTTTTTCATGTGCTTATTAGTCACTTGTATATACTCTTTGGAGAAATATGTACTAAAATTCTTTACTTATCCTTTAAGTTATTTGCCTTTTTATTATTGAGTCATTAAGTGTTCCTTACATATTCTGAAAACAAGTTCCTTATCCTTATATGATATGAATATATTTCTCCCATTCTGTGGGTTGTATTTTCACTTTTTTGATGGCATGGTTTGCAGTACAAAATATTTAAATTTTGACATAACCCAATAACTTTTATGTTGTCACTGTTTCTTATGCTTTGGGAATTGTATATAAGAAATTGTTGCCCAATGAAGATTTACTCTTATGTTTTCTTCTAAGAGTTTTCTAGTTTTATTTATTGTATTTAGGCCAGTGAACTGTTTTGAATTGATTTTTGAATATGGTGTGAGTAGAGGTTCAACTTGATTCTTTTTAATGGTGATATTCAGTTGCACTAGCATCACTTATTGAAAAGATTATTCATTCCCCATTAAATTGTCTTGGCACTCTTGTTAAAAATCAGTTGACTACAAATGTATGGGTCTGTTTCTGGACTCTTCAGTTTTATTCCATATATATATATATATTTATTTTCAAAATGTTCATTGCTAGTGTATAGAAATACAGTTGATTTTTGCATATTAATCTTGTATTCTGTAACTTTCTGGACCAAGTAGTTTATTAGTATTAATTAGTTTTTATTAGTACTTATTTTATTATTTATACAACTAATGGTTTTTTAGTTGATTTCTTAGTATATATATCTAATCATATAATATGCAAATAGAGATAATTTTACTTCTTCCTTTCTTTATAATCTGAATGTCTTTTGTTTCTTTTTATTGCCAAATTTTCCTGGTAGAACCTCTAGTACAATGTTAAATAGAAGTAACAAAAATGAACATCCTTGAATGGTTCCTAATCTTAGGGAGAAAGCATTAAGTTATTCACCATGAAATATGATGTTCACTGTTCACATAGATGCCCCCTTTTCATGTTGAGAAAGTTATCTTTTATTCTTAGTTTGTTAAATATTATTGTGAAATGGTATTAGATTTTATAAAATATTTTTTGCATCAATTGATATGATCATGTACTTTTTGTCCTTTATTCTATTAATGTGGTATATTATATTAATTGACTTTTACATGTTAAACCAACCATGAATTACTTAGGATAAATCCAATTTGCTCATGACAAATAATCCTTTTTATATGTTGCTGTATAGTACTTTGCTGAGAGTTTTTGAATATATATTGATTTGGTTTTTCCTTCTTATGATAGATTTATTTGGTGTTGATATCAAGATAATATAGGCCTTATAGAATGAGTTGGGACATGTTCTTTCACCTTCTATTTTGTGGAAGAGTTTGCAAAGTTTCTGTGTCAATTCTTTCAGTATTTGATAGAATTCATCAGTGAAGCCATCAGGCCTGAATTTTTCTTTGGGGAGAGTACTTACATTGCTATTTTATCTCTTTATTTATTTTAGTTCAATACAGATGTTCTAATTCTTCTTGAGTCAGATTTGGTAATTTGTGCCTTTCTGAAAATGTGTTGATTTAGTCTAAGTTATCTAGTCTGTTGACATACTGCTGTTTATAGTATTATCTTATGATGTATATATATTTTATTTCTGTAAGGTCAGTATTGATGTCCCCTCTTTATTCCTGAATCTTATAATTTGGGTCTTCTGTCTTCTTGGTCAGTCTAGCTTAGCTTTTCAGTTTTGTTGATCTTTTTAATAAACCTAATTTTGGCTTTGTTTCTCTAATAAAGGATAGTCTGGATCTCTTATTCCCTTATCTAGGCTCCCTTTCATTGAAGTTTTCTTCCAGGGAATTTTATGGGATCAAGACTGTAAGTAGTGTGTTGGGCTGGGCTTCAGAAAGAGCTCAGCACTGACAGATATCTACCAAAGAACTTTGCCACAGTAGAATTTCATTATTCAATATGGTCTTGTTGATTTTTTAAAAATAATCCTATCTAAGATTAATGACTACATTGGATTGTCAAACTAAAAAATGTTTGGGAATAGTGAAGAATAAAAAGAAATTGATCTACAGAGATATTGTACACCATGGCAAGAAATGAGACTCATGTAATGAGGGAAAGACTGTATCTGCATTTAACTTTCAAGAGGTTTTCCTTATGTAGGGATGTTAAAGGTCAGGGACTTTCATATAGCAGGCTTTCACTCTTTTAAGGCACTTTCCAAAAATGGGTGTAATGGGTACAATGCATACTATCTGGGTGATGGGCACACTTATCACATTGACTCAAACTGTACAAAAGCAATACATGTATCCAAATTGTTTGTACCCCCATAATATTCTGAAATAAAAAATAAATTAAAATGGATGTAAAGTTGAAAGAGATGAACAGCAGTAGGCCCTGACTGTAGATACCAGATCATGTAAAATGATTTAAAATAGATAAATATGCAAATATAAAGTAAAACATAATAAAGAATTAAGTTTTTAGAATATTTTTAAAAATTCTTGAATCTATGTCAGGATTGATCTTTTGAGACCATTTAGTCCAATCCAGTGGATCCAAGTTCTGGATATCTATCAGGATCACCTGTGGAACTTGATAAAAATATGGATGCCCACTCTGGACTTATTGAGTCAGAGTCTTTGGGGCTGAGTGTTGGATATTTGCAGTTTTACACACACTGCTTAAGAGATTGTGAGGCTCAGGCTGAGTTAGGAATCACAGCACTAGTCCAAGGGCTTTATCCTACCTACAACCTGGGCTTCCTCAGGTTATATACCAGCCTGCAGGTTCAGTTGCATCACAGTCACACATATCACTGTCTCTTGTCCCTGCTTCTCCCGCTAGACCTTAGTTTGCTGACAATCCCCTGAAATATTTTTGGTGTTCTCGAGGGGAGTCTCATGTGTGCTCATGAACGGGCCTGGGCAGACACCATATAGTGTTCAGTGGGCTCTGCTGCTCCAGGTATCACTTCTGTGGCTTCCTTGGAAGGACCCAATCTTGTCCCAGGGCTCAAAGTCTCTCACTGGGCACCCGCCCTGATAACCTGGTTCCTCAGATCTTTGTGATGCCCTGGGTTGTGCTGTGATTCTTTTCCAGGAGTCCTTTTTCTAACCCACTTTCTCACCAGGCATACAAAAATATCTGTGTTTCTCAGCAGCAGACTGAGGCACTTACAGAAGAAACTAAGTACCAGAGAGCTTATGGGACTGGATGCAAATGAGCTGGGGCAAGGAAAAGTGTTGAACTCAGCACTGGGGGCCTCAGGTGCAGCATTGCCCTGTCCACAGCATGTTGATTGCATAGGTCCACAAGCAGCTTGCTTTGCTTCTGTGTCATGTGCTTCTCTGGCCAGGCTGGTTTAAAAACTTGAATATTGAGATAAAACTTGCAAAAAAATTAAATGCTTTATCAGATTATCAGAGTGAAAATTGTGCATCTTTCAGAGGAAGAAATTATGCTTTTTAAAGATATCGATTAAGTTTTATTTTAGTCCCAGAGCTGTTACTCATTTTCTAGATGTGGGGATAATTCACGTTAGGAAAAAGAAAGAATTAGGTTTATTCTAGATATGAACAAGGAACACACATGGGCTGCAGGAAAAGAGGTCAATGGCTTTTAATGCTTGAAGTCCTGCTGGGCACTTTTCAGGACAAACTTCTTAGGACACGGCCATGTAGGCAGACAACAAATCCCTCACCTTTGTTGTTTCTCTCCAAGCTTTCAGAAGTTACCCTGGACAGAGATCTAGCAGACAGATCATGAGGAGGATGTTGGGCACAGTAGGAAGTTTTGGCTTCATTCTAAGTCAGGGAAGCTGGAGAGGCAGAATCTATGTTTTGAAAGTTTACTCTGGAGGTTGTGTAGACAGTTGGGAGGCCATAGTGCTTGTCGTTGTGAGAGCTCCCTGTTGTCACGGACCTTTTGAACCCAGGTGTGTATGTCTAGGTCTTTGGGGTGAGGGGTCTAGTTAATGAAAGTGATGATAGAGCCAGCATCCCAGCACCTCACAAGCACTGGACTTTAATTGTGTCGTATTAAAAGAATCAGCAAGTGGTGGCTTTGGCTCTTTCTTTTTTATGTAATACCTCTTATAAGAAGGCAACACCATGACAAAGGCAAGGACATTCCACTATTGCATCAGGCAGGGTGGGGAGGAGTTTTTTGAGGTGACCACTATCAGCAGTGTCCCCCTGAAGTTGCTCACTGCTGGGAGTGGGAAGAAAGGGTGGAGAACTGCATGACATTATCCCTCTATTTGGCACTCACATGCCTTCCTCCCATCCTCCATCAGGCTCTGGCTTATAAATGTACCTCCTTTACCCATGAGGGTTATGGAAAGTGCTGATGACAGCTGCCTTTGAATGCTTTGACTTCTAAAGGGCAATGTAGACATCTATTTACTTTTATTTACTATAGCCAAAATGGTATTCTCAGAGGACAGAACCCTTTGAGTCACAGGTAGTGTCTGGGGCACCTTTAGCTTGATGTATCTGGGGCTCCACCCTCTCCTCCATTCAGTGAAAGAGGGAGCCATATTTGACTTTTTGCCATATTATCTACTAGCTCATCGTCTTAGAGATAGCAACATGTAAAGGAAGTATTCAATGGGAACACATTTTTTGAAATAAGATAACCCTAGGGGGAAAGCAAGTGATTTAAAAGATAATCTGCCAATGAAAATCACACTGAGGCTGGGAATTTGTGAATTTAGGAGAAGAAAGCAATGACTATGTGAGTGGCTTTATATTTCGAACTCTTGGAGATGCACACATACTAAGTTTCCAGGCCTCTTTTTGGTGTCATGCTAACCCAGGGCTATTTGTCAGAGTAGATAAACAAGGGATTAGAAATGTTATTAGGGAGGAAGAAAAAGGAGAAGAGCACATCAGCAGTGCTGGGCATGTTTGTATGCACAAGAGCTGTGGAATGTTGATCAGTAGATGGAGAAGACTTAATGTCAGAAAAAAGTCATGGAATCACAGAAACTAATAACTGTGGAAGCTCTTGATGCCAGTGGTTGAAGTCTGGGAAGTTGTGTTTTACGTTTGCCCTTCAAGACACAACCTGAACCAGACCATATGCACATATGCATAAATGTATTATTTTTTCCCCAAAAAGAAACTTTATTGAGGTATAATTTATGTCCCATATTTAAATTATACAGTTCAATGATCTTTATTAAATCTACCCATTTGTGCAACCATCACCACAATCAAGGTCTAGAACATTATATCATCCATTAGATACCTTGTGCTAATTTACAATTAATACCCATAGCCATTCCCACCCCCAGACAACCACTAATTTATAGATCTCTATAGATTTGCCTTTTCTGGATATTTCATATAAATATAATATTGAAATACAATATTTGGTGATTTGTGTCTCACTTCTTTCTCTTAACACATGTTTTTGAGGTTCATCCACATTGTAGTATGTATTAGTATTTTGTTCCTTTTTATGGCTGAATGTATCACATTTTGTTTATCCATTTGCCAGTTGATAGCCATTGGTTTGCCTATACTCTTTGGCTAGTATGACTAATACTGTTATGAATTATTATTGGAATAGTTTGTATACAAACATGTGCGGAGAGAGGGGCATGACATCTCACATCTAAAAGCCTTTTCCCATTATTTTTGTAGTTAGGTATCATAATGGAACCCCATTTAAAAATTATGGTGTTTACTCAATATTATAATTAATAAATGTAGCCCTCTCTAAATGAAATCAGAAGGTTTTATGTAGAGACACTATTTTATAGATCCTGTAAGGCACACCAACATATAGTTAGTTAATGTTTATATTTTTATAGAAATATTGACCAAAAGGCTGCAAGCATTTTTATATTCACAACTCATCCTCTTTTCTTTATCCCCTAAAAAAATTCTTTATACCTTTCCCTCGATGTTATGATTCTTGTCTTATTTGGCCATTTGAAAAGACTTTTATTTTTCTTCGGTGTTTCCAAACTAATCGATACTCCTGAGTTGGTGACTCTGAAGTTTCTGGGTGCAGTCTTTATACTTTCTGTGCGATAAGGAATTTTTAAACACTTTTATTGTCTAAATGGACTTTTAGCATGGGGATCAACAAGTAATAGAATTAAAGAAAGGTGGGTTAAAAAGCAAATGCTGGTGTCCACAGGATGGAGGTGTGGGAAGAGGCCCAGGAATGTTGGGAGACTAGCGTGGACCAGAGGGAGAGTCTCGGTGGGTGCTCAGCTGCCAATCAGCGGGATTCCCTGCACCTTTGGCCTGGTTCACCTGTAGAACCAAAGATATTTCTTACCTCATACAGTGACAAGAGGCAGGAGGAAGGAGGAGAACAAGAACACAGTCATGTACAGAGCATATGGTACGTGCCAGGCCGTCTGCTAAGCCTTATACAAGTCGTATGCTATTTTATATTCACTCTGACTCTGTGAGGTGTGTACTTGTGTCACTCACATTCTACAGATGAAAGAACTAAAGCTTAGAGAAGTTAAATAAGTACTCAAATTTCACATCTATGGAGTGACAGGAGTGAGATTTGGTTCTATGTGACTAGAAATTTCTTAATTCTTATGCTGTATATGTAAGAGATGATTATTACTAAGCTAAACTCTTAGAAAGTTAGAGTCAAAGCAGTGCCTTTTGCATAGGTAGGGCAGGGGCTTTCTGCAGGGAGCGGGGAGCAGGCATCGCAACGCTGTCCTTCCTCCAATCCTGGAGAACCCTGCTTGCTGCCACCTGTGAGTGCCTGTGGAATGAACCAAGCATCATCCAAGTGGTCCCTGGCTTTGAAACTTAGAGATGTGTGTTGTGAAGCAACTGTGAGAGAGCCATGGATAAAAAAAAATCAGCAGTTTTGAAACTGAAATAGAGAAAAAAGTTCATAAAGAGAACTCTATTAAAAGTCATCAAATGTCTCCTGCTTAAGGTTGAAAAACTTATATTATGCCAGAATACTATAGTATTACAAATGAGTGCCAGCATTCATCCATTTTTCCTTTGTCATGTTTATGCCCAGAGATTTAATATTTGATCATTTTTCTTTTAATGGCCTTAAACAAATGGATAAGCTTTGGACAGCTGCAGTACCTGCAGAATTAAATTTTAAAGAAAGAGAATGAGATAAAGTTTAGAGTCTAGAGATTTTTTGCCCCCTTTTCCTTGCATGCTATATAATCACAGTCAATTTGGCATAGAGGCATTGATTTATAGCTAAGGACAAGGAAATCTGTCGGGAACATAAGTTTAACCACGTGAATCCATCTTGGAAGAAGAAAGGCACAAAGATGGGCAGGGTCCTGAAGGGAAGCCCCCTCCAGGGGGTCCATTTACAAGTCAGCAAGAGTTTTGGGGCTGGGTTTATCCAGCAGACTTGACTGCCCTGACAGAGGCATTTCCTTCAAAGACAATCATGTATAAGTCTTTGGGTGCTGGGGGAAAGATATGTGGATCACAGTTTCTACTCTTTTCCTTTTCTGAGATTCTCATGTTAATAAACTCAAACAGATCAATGAGTCTCCAAATCCTACAGGTGATTCTTACATGGTATTTTTTAAATTTTGAGGACACTGAAATGGAATCATATGGTTTTGCTCTCTCTTTCCCTCCATTGCCTCGGAGCTACAGTTAGAATGTAATTTGCATATCTGATTATGAAAACTCTGGGCTCAACAGTCTAGCTGCTGCTCTGTGTCTCGAAAAGGTGCCCCTTTCCTTCACACAAGCACTTGTGAAAAGGAATTGGGACTATCGCTAAATGTATTATTGGAGTTTGGGAACTGTGAGAATATGTGAGGGTAATTCTCTGCAGCCTCAGAAGGATAGGGATGGGCCTTTTCATGGCCTATGATATCAACCGCTAAAGTACAGACGGTGCACTCCATTGAGGAAAGGAGGGTGCACCGCTGGAGACCTCTGCAAGTGACGTTCAGACACTTTACCAGGCGCCTTTCACCAGCCAAGTGACTGAAGATGGAGATGGAAGACCCTATAGTAGGGTCATAGGAGAGTTTTTAGGGGCAGAAAGACTATCTTTGTATTCCCCAGACTTGCGCAAAGGCTGCCTGCCCTCTTTAGCTGGAAACTGACTTTTCTCTAATCCAAGTTATCCCAACAGGGGACTGGAGGTCAGACAGGGGATTCGAGTGTTCAGTGTTGCAGGGACCTGGGGAGTTTGGAAATGGGAGCTCATCTTTTTTTATTTTATTTTATTTTATTTTTTTTATTTCATCATATAATGGGGGTACAAATATTGTTAGGATTACATACATTGCCCCTACCACTCCTCCCCCCCCCCACATGCCAGAGCTCCAAGCGAGTCCAATCCCCAGGTGGCTCATCTTTTTTTGTAATGAAGAAACATTTACGTGAGATTTAACATTTCCCTTAGTTTCATTTCAGTTTCCTTTTTTTATGTGTGTACTACGTAAGATTAAATTCAACTTCTTTTATTAAGAGGCATATAATGTAAGATTTCTTCTTCATAAAATTATTTTATCTTTCTACTCATCCATCCATTTATCTATTTATTTGTCATGTATGGAAATGTGGAAAAAATGACCTTCGCTAAATGATGCTTTCTCCCTTAGCCCACACTGGTGATATTTTCAGTTATTTGTGTACTTTTCTGTATTGCTTACTTTTAGTAGTTTTGATGTAATTTATTTTAAAATGTTGTTCCCTCCCTCCCTCCCTTCCTTTTTTCCTCCTCCTTCTCTCTCTCTCTCTCTCTGTCTTTCTTTTTCTAGAAAAGCAGGTAAGATAGTTCCAGAGGGAGAAGGCTGACCAGCAGGAGGCCATTCCTTGCCTCTTGTGAGGGTCCCCAGTGCGCAGCCTGAGGTAAACTACCCCCTGTTTCAGTGGCCTGCCTTACACTTAGGCCAACCAGCTGTCCTTGTTTGTTAGGGTAGTAGCATTTTAGGCCTATGGCCTCAGTCCTAGTATTGCCAGACTTTCTATATATTGCTCTGGACAATAACTTGCATGGCCACTTCACTCACACCACAGCATGTGGCCCCATAGCAGAACTTAGGCCTCCTATTTTATGTTTATGGACACACTGAGCCTGGAGCCTCAGAACCTCCGGGGATAAAGTTTGGTCTCCCCATTCCACCACAGGCTGGGTGCACAATAAGGAGAGGAGTTGGCTCTAAATGTGGCTGCCTGTGGCTGCTAAGAAGAAATCCCACATGACCCAGGCTGGAGTCCAAGAGCTTCCCCCAGAGGCTGTGCATGGGCAGAGGGGCTAACAATAGCCATTTCGGCCACATTAGGCTTCTTTCCTATAACCTGTCCTCTCTAATTGGGCTTGTCATTGTGGAGCAGGGAGGCAGTGGTTCGGCAGAGGTGTTCTCTGTAGGAAGCATAGTAATGAGACAGGCTCAGCATCTCTCTTTGTAGTCTGTAGACATGCTCACAGGACATATCCTACATCCCACGAAAAATCTAACACTGTCACTGATGCTCGAAATTGCCCGAGGTCTGGCATCTAGAAGGAGGCTGCTGCTCCTTTCAGGTTCACAGTCATTGCTCCTGAACCTCTTAGTGACAGAGAAGAAGACCAGATTCGGGTAGGAGAAACCTTTGGCTCTGGGGAGGGTTCCTCCCACCTGTCTTCTCACCGGTCTTTTGAATAAAGCAGTGGCCCTCCAGGGAGTCCTCTCTCTTGCCCCTTCCTCCATCCCTGTTTCCTTACAGTCACTTATTTATTGATAATAGCAAATAATAATCCAAATGATCCCACGAGTACCTCTTTCTTCTACATCTACTTTAAAGACAAGGAAAACTAACATGGAGGATGGTAACTGACCCAGAAACTGCAGATGCTGGTTGAGCTGGGATGTCTGTCTGACCCTGGAGCTCACTCAAACATATAGCTACTTTGTCCTACTGCATTTCATGTGGAACTGGGCCACAGACTGAAAATGCATCACCTTGTAGAGCTAGGGGCAAGTGTGGCGTGGCTGTCCTAGTTCACTGGTGCACTGCAAAAGCTGACTGAGCCTTTGTGGACTGATTGGAACACGGATGCTGGAGGGAAGAGATGTATTAAGGGGTCAGGGTGACTGTGCCATCCTAGCAGTGTGTGGGTTGACTAACTTGAAAACTATTAATGTAGGTGTATTAAGCATTTCTTTCCTGGGTAGGTTATTCAGTATTCAAAGCAAAGTTCAGGGTCAAAAAGTGCTATTTAGCAAAGCAACATTATAGCTATAGAGAAAAAAATGATTCCCCTTTGTCATTAATTCCAGTACTTTTCTTTAGGACCTTAATTTGGACTCAGGGCTTCCCCATTAACTATATAAATGGGATTAATGACTTGATTCCAGCAGAGAACATGAAGTACTTAAGGAACTGTTTCGGCCAGATGACACATTATTATTAGCAGTAAGAGGTGGGAATATTAGCATTTATATGGCCCTTTATTTGCAGAGACTATTCCGATGGCTTATTCACACACATATTTTAATCATAGTGGTCATTTTGTGCTCCCCCGTTTGTCATGCTTGTATATATTTGCAACGTTAAAAAAAAATTGTAGTACTAAGGACAAATAATGTCCACAGACCTGCAGCTGCCTGTCGTCCTGTGTGGTTCATGGAGCACTTGCTTCCCTGCTGAGGAACCTCATTCAAGTCTCCCCACCCCTGAGGCCTCTGTAGGGGAGTTTGGGTTCAGGGATCCCAAATTCAATTGTGTCCCCTTGGTAGAGAGTTAAATGATGTGTTTTCCTGGTTCACTAAGGGGTCTCCTATGTGGGGCACTTCCCCACTGGGTGGCAGGGGAGTTGGGGAGTTGGAGTGGTGGTGACCTTTATTTCCACTTACACATTTTAAAATTCTTTTCATTTTTTTGCTCTATCCCTGTAGTCTTTTAATGCATTAAATTAGGCTTAGACTTTTTTTTTGAGGTATTTTATTTCTTTTCAGAGTTTGAATATATTCTTTTATTTATTTGTTTATTTATTGATATATCAAATCAGGGTAATTGGGATATCCATCATCTCAAACATTTATCTTTTCTTTGTGTTGGGAATGTTACAGTTCTTCTCTTCTACCTACTTTGAAATGTACAATCAATTATTGTTAGCTATAATTTGCCTACTGTAGTACTGAATACTAGAATTTATTCCTTTTATCTAACTGTATTTTTGTGCCCATTAACTAACTTCTCTTCATCCTCCCTCTCCGCTTCCCTAATTGACCACTGCAGGAGAGTTTATTTGGTATAACACAGGGTGGACATAGAAGGTGTTTCCCACACTTTCTGTTACAATGTCATTTCTAACACTTCTATTTCCTTCTTAACAAGTTAGAGGATGATGACAACAACAAAAACAGCAATAAGGCAATTATTGAGTATTAAATGTCAAACATTTAGCTAAATTCCTTAAATTTATTATCATATTCACCCCTCACAACAGCGCCATGAAACAGATTCTATTACTATCCCCATTTTACAGAGGACGTACCTAAGACTTAGAGGATTAAATGACTTATCCAGCCAGCCCTCGAGTGAACATTCCAACACAGCAGTCTTTTTCTACTTGTAGCCACACTGTGCACCTTAAATCTATTGAGTCTCACAAACTGGGAAGAATTCTGTGCTAGTTTTTGGAAATAGTTGCCTGGAGTTTAGTTTCATTTATGAGTGTTTTTAGGGACCTGCATACTCAGATTGCTTCAATGCACTGAGATAAAAGCCAGGAATGTCCTCAGAGCTGGATGCTTCTTTATATTATTTTCACTTTTGTAGTCTCATTTTTTTTCCCTTCTAGAATGATGGTCTAACACCCTTATGAGTTTTCTTCAGTTTTGCAAAGTCAGTCCCTTGAATTACAGGGAGCTTTGGAGGCTTTGGAAATATTACTCCTTTACTACTAATTTGTATTAATGGGGTAGCATCTGGCAGTAGCCTCCTGTCTTCTTTCTTATGGAAGAGGAACTCTTTGCAGTTTGGGAAATTCTATAAAATTTAATGATGGGTGTCTTCAGGAAATTCCAGCCTCATGTTTATATTCCACTTTCTCTGTCCTCTCACCCTGGCCTTTCCAGCATCCCTGGTCATTGTTCTCAGGTGAGAAAGTGACCTGGGATATTGACTTACACTGAGGTGTTGGTACATTAACATCATACCTCTTTTGAGGAGGCAAAATATTTGACTGTGTGTAGGGAGGGGGACAATATTATTAGGGAATGCATCTCGAGTGGCCGAGTTTCAAGTAAAAGCAGTAAGAGTTAACATCTGTTGGGTGCACTTCCTATATGGTCACACTTAACCCACACCTGGGACTCATGAAATGGCTACACAGATCCTCATTTTACAAATGAAGAAATGGTAAGTGATTTGCCTCATGTGACACAGCTGGGAAATGGGGTAGTGGTTTCAAATTTTGCTGTCCCTTCTGAATGCCACACCTGGCCTCTGTGGTGGGCCTGGGTGGGGGCCACAGGTGTGGCCAGAGCACCTTCCCATCATGGTGAGCCAGAGGCACCTACTTGCAGAGCTGGTCTTTACATCATTTCCAGGGTGATGATATTTCCTTCCCCCTTGGGGTGAGAATTTGCCTGGCTGCTTGAGGTGGGCAGGGAGCAAGGGGGATTCTTGACCCCTGGTATTTCTGAGAGAGCAGATTTCTTTCAGTGGCCCTGAGACTCCTCAGACCCAGTTCTTCTTTAGACAGAATCTTCCATGTTCACTTGGGGAGGAACAGGGGGTCCTACACTTAAAAGGAGGAAGGATCTGTTCATTAAGCACCCACTAGATGCACACTCTGTGCTAGGCTTTTCAGACTTACCTCGTTCCTCTTTTCTTCCACGGGGTCTGTGACAGGGGTCTAAATGCTGCTTTTTGGGAGCAGATGACTAGAAAATAAACCCTAGAGAACTCACTTGGCTTGGCTTTTGTATGGCCTTCATCACACAAAATAAGGTGTTAAATTGAAGACTTCATGAACCTGAAGATTTTGGAAACTCTTGAAAATATGCACAATGGGAGCTGCCAATTCTAGGAACCACAATGTTGCTTCTGCTTTTCTCTGGGATGATGTTCTTTGACTCTCAGCATTCTGAGGCACTCTTTAGGTGTCATTGACACTTGGCTCTGGAAGTGAGACACCATGTGGCTTTGAGTCCTTTCATTTCCATCCCTGATTGAAAGGTTAAATAGAAACATAAAGTAGCTGAGCAGTTGCCGCAGTGACCTTGGGTTTTGTGTCGCTCCAATGCTGTGTTGTAAGGACTCCTTCGAGAGGAGAGGGGCTGCCCACAGTGGCTCTTCCCCTTCCTAACACAGCTGTGGTTATGACAGCCTTATAGTCCTTGCAGATCTACAAATGCCATCTTGGAAGTCTGTCAGTTTAATGCTCTACAACTAAGCATTGAGTTACAATATTAGGCTTCTCCCCAACAGACTGAGAGTCCGTCAAGCCCTGTAGAGAAATCACCAGAGGGGCCTGAAGATGAACCGACTTTCTTGTCTTTAGAGGAAGCACATGGAACATTTTGGCAGCGCGGCCTTCGCAAGGTCGTAACCCAAACATCTGTCCGCAAACTTCACACTCTACATACATAACGGGAGGCAAGCTCTCCCCTTTTAGAGTCATCTTGAATTATGTACTCTACATTATATAGCGACTGCTTCTTGGCTGGTAATTGAGCTTTTGCATGACAAGAATGCATTTTATTTTCACTTCAATCTGCATCTGACTTAGAGTTTAAGGTGTGATACAGTCAGTCATCAGATTAAAAAATGATCTGTGCTAGGGGAGTGAAAACTGTTTTCCATTAGGACCAAGGAGACGTCCTTGGTGCTGTTGACAGCATTCTGGGCTGCATTAGGTTTCCTTTTCAACTGAAATCTGGACGTAACTTTTATTTGCTCTTATTCTCCTACTTATGAAACATTTTGCAGAAAAAAAAATATGTCCTTGTATTTGTTATAGCAATAACTACTTCCTGAGTGCTTATGATGTAGGCCTTCTAGGGGTTACTGGTATTCAGGTTGCAAACAGGGGCTAAAGCTGGCCCCTACTGCACTGGCCAGATGTCCACCTGGAGGAAGCCTGTGCTGTCTAAGGCACGGCAGGCCTGGTACAGTGCAGGCCTGTCTGAGGAAGCTTATAAACACCATTGCATCTAACGTGCACAAACGGTAAGCAATGAGGATATTATTACCCTCACTTTACAGAGGGAGCAATTGAGTCAGAGGGGTAAAATCACTGGCTCAAGTTTTTATGGTATGGAGGAGGGCAGTGGGTATGGGAAGTGGGAAGGAGGGAGAATGGAATTGGAGATAACAGTATGACCTCTTGGTTTTTAATAAATAGGAATAGGAATAAATGTAGGCCAACAGCAATGACGTGCCCCAGCGATACATATCTTTAGCATCCAGATCTTTGTTTCTAAATATTATTTTTCACTCATAGAAACCAGATTTCCTTGGGGGAGGTGGCTATGCTGGGGCAAAGAAAGTAGAAAACAAGCCTGAAACATGTTGTTTTGCCAGAAAAGCATTACCAGCCGAGAAGCAGTCACTATATAATGAAGACTACATAATTCAAAATGACTCAAGGATGATGGAGACATGCCTAAAAGACACAGAAGAGCCCACTGGTCAAATTAGGGGCAATTGGAGTATGGAAATAAATAACAATAAAATGGATTATTATCTACTGAATAAAATAAAAATCCCTGAGGCCATAATTATAAAAATAAACAAACAAATAAATATGGACATAGCATGAAGAGCTTCCTTCCTTACTGGAACAACAATAATTGGCCCAAGGCTACATAGTCGGGTTTCAGACCACCACCTGTGTTCTGGCAGACCTTGTATTTCTCTTCCTGAGTCACGGGGCCTCTCTGCTGCAGCAAAAAAATGCCTTCCTGGGGAAAAGTAGGGCGTCTTCACTTAGTGGGACTGAATTCAAGATGAGCTTTCCCATGAATATCCCAGCCAGTTGTTGATACTTTTGCATATAATTTTTTCTGGGTCATTTTTTAAAGTATAAGCCAGTGTGCAGAGATCCTTTAGGAAAAGAAAATCTGATATGCAGTTGGCTCTTCTCTGCCTTTGCTTTTAGAACTGACACAGAGCTTCTATTCCCTTTAGGAATACGATTGTAACAAGGAAAAAAAAAACCTGAAACAGACAAACAAGCAAAAAAACACCAAGTTCAAATAGAATCACTGGAGGGAGGTGTTGGCTAAGGCCAAAACAAGGATTCAAGAAAAAACTAAACACCATGCCCTGGGAAGATCAAGAAGCAAATCTCCCAAAAGATGGTTCTGGGATGTGAAGTCTTTGCTGTCTTCCTTCTTGTAGTGTCTCTGAGTCTCTGCTCCTCTGCTCCATCTTATCCACCTTGATCTGCTGGGCTCTGCTCCTCATAAGAATGTTGAGCCCACGAGCCAGTAACGCACTTTCAGAACTTTTAACTCTTCTATCTTGGACTTCCTTTTGTGTTCCTTGGTTGAAATTCTCAATGCAAGGGATATCTTGAGACTTATTCCTTTTTTAACACCAGCCAACACTCTGTCTATTGATGACCCACCCCTTCTTAGGTGTTCCTTTTGGTCTAGTGGACTGACAGTGGTCTGGGGCAATGGGTGGGTTGCAGGGATCACATGTTGAACCACACACTCTGTAGGGATTGCAGGTGGGGATTTCCCATATGGGGCTTGGTGGACCCCAATAGACCCTAAATCACATTCCCATTCCTGTGATAAAGTAGGACAAGAGAAAAGAAAAATCTTACAGTGAGGGGGAAGAGACTAGACTGGCTACTATGGTTTTAAGAAATAAAAGTGAACATCTGCTTGACTATTTGCATCCTTTGGTGTCTATTAATACTTGAATGCTGCTCCTTTAAGAATTTTAGGATCATGGTTATGAGTGGTTAGGGGTCCTAGACTGTGGGGGTCTCCGTACTCATGGGCCAGCTCTGAAATTTCCCCAGGCCCTGTTCCCACTCTCTGCTTCAGACCTATTCCTTTATCTCTTCCCTTTGGTTGAAGACTCCTTGGACATCATTTCTCCCCACACTGGCCCTGCTTAGGTTGTAATCAAGTCTCAGATGTTCTTCTTCACCAGGTAGTCCCTCAAGTTGTTAATTTTCTAAGCATCCTTGAGTCCCACCTGATCACAAACAGTCTTGACATTTTTATTCTTATTTTTGACTGTTAGTAATAGCTAACATTTACTCACAACTTATTACATGTCAGGCATTATGCTAAGCTCTCTTCTTGCATTAACTTATTTAATAGTCATGTGGCATTATCCCTATTTTACAGGAGATGAGATGAAGTTCAAGAAAATTAAACAACTTACTAAAGCTAGCACAAACCATTAAGTGGCCAAGGTAGAATTCAAACCCTTTATGTCTGAATATATGAGCCTATAAATTTCTGCCTTGCGGTATACTTGTCAGCAACAAAGAACCCAGCACTCTCCGTGTAGAGTGTGGTGCTGTTTTTCCAGTTGTGACATACATCTGAGGCTGGCCTCTCCACCTAGGCTCCCCCAGGGTATCCAGCTCTCGAGCTTCATACTTGAGCCCAGTTGGGAGCACAAAGGAAGTTCCTGGACATTGTTATCTGCCCAGACTTCCATTGTACTTCAGTTCTCAGTCACATCAAAGACAAGCTGTGATTTTGTTATTTTTTTCACTCAGCTCCAGATTGGCTTTCAAGAGAAAGGTTTAGTATTTCTCTTCTGAACTCTAGACTTCTACATTTCAACCAATAGTGATGGGCAACATCATACAGCTAACACACAAATTCTGAAGCCGTTGGCCTTGTTAGAAGAGGCAAATGCAATTATGTGGCTCACTGGTCTTCTCTGGCAATCAATTTAATTGAGGGGATTTGATAAGAATAAAAAATATATTGACTTGGCTGACATCTCTGCATTCCTGCATTCTGTCCTCCATCCCCAGCACCTCTGGCCAAAGCAGCCCTAGACAGTGAGAAAATATGGCATCTTCCACTTGCCAATTACAAAGTCTTCCCAGTTAAAGTTTCTTAATGGAAAATAAACTTTAAAAATAGATTTTTATAATTTCGGCTTATGGAATCAAATCATGCCCTCTTCTTTATTTCTATGTCTCTCCCTTCATCTCAGGTCACTTTATTCCGTGGCTGCCAAGGTAGATGACATGGAGAAAATAAAGAGGGCCAAGCCACATTCTACATACCTGAAGCTTCTCTGTCCCTAGACCCATGTGCCATGACCTGGGTATGGGGACGGGGCATGAGGGTTACCTACATCCCCCACCTCCCATACTCACACAGTTGTGTGCATACATGCACAGATGTGTGCACCCCGAAATTCTTAATATATCCTTCTGGGCATTTGAGTATAAGAAGGAAATGGCTCCAACAGAAAGAGATCAATGCTCTCAGCTTTCTCCAACATACTGCCTTCAAGGTGCATTCTACAGCAGAAAAAGCATTTGGAGTAAAAGGTACTGGTACTGGACCTGGCTCTGCTAATTACCTTTTTACCTCCCTTTCTTTTCCTTTTAACCTCAATTTCTTTGTAGATTTGACAGGATAATACTACCGTATCTTTCAATGCTAACTCAAAAGAACCTTAGGTCCATGTTATATGTCTAGGGACATTTTTAAGCCAGTGAACTCTTGGTACTCCTGTGCGTATGTTGGGATGGTCACTTGACAAAAAGCTCAGATATTCTGGCACAAGTTCCCTGTATTTCATTAAACTTGCAATGGTAGATTGATGTAATGATGCCAAAGGCACACTACGTCAGAACATGGCATTGGATTTGGACAAATCTAGTTCCTAGCGCTATTGCCATATAGCCTTGAACAAATAATTTCACCCTTCTGAACCTCAGTTCCTTCACCTGTAAAAGGACGGTGGTAGAATAATAATATCCACCTCACAAAGCTGTTGTGAGAATTAAATAAGACATAGTGCTTAACACTGTACTTGGCACATAGTATGTGCCCCAAACTGTAGTTATTATAATACCTTTACTACTATCAATAATAATTTTGAACTAAAATTCTTATAAAAACATCTATGTCCAGGACACCCAGGTAACACCCAATGTTCAGGTAGCATTTCATGATCCTTGCTCTGCTTTAGTTTGTCTCTGGGTCCTGGGATTAAATGCAGTCATCAAAGTCTAGACACGATTTCCCCTGGAGAAGCTTCTTTCTCAGCGAGTCAGGCTGATCGCAGGGCATTGTGGTTGTGTTAGATGGGAGCTTGGATGAGCAAGGGTGAGTCTGATCATAGAATAGCTCAGAAAGTCTGTCTTTACAGAGGTGCCACCTGCCTGAACTCTCCCAACACAGGGCCTATCTATTTTTTTTCCTCTTCAAACAACAGCTCATCAGAAATGATAAAATTAAAGAACACCTCTAAAATCTAACACTTTAATTTTAAAGTAACAGGTGGTACCGAGCTGGCTAATGATGTCAAGGCCTTTCATTTGGGGCAAGCTAATTTCCTCTGAGCCTGGTAAGCCACTCTTAAAAAAGATGAATGCCCTTCCCTACCTGGTTCATCCAAAGCGCGGTGCAACAATTAATCAAAGCAGCCAGGCATTTCAAGCACTAACCTGCCAAGAAAAGATTCCCATTAAAGACTCTGCAAAGAGAAGCATGGGCAGCTATCAAAGCCTGTGGCTCCTTGTTTGAACCCAAATCCTCTCATCCTCTTCAGACTGAATGTATGGTTAAGAATGAACAGGGAAGAGCAAAGTTTGTCTACTTGCAGCTGACAGACCTGGGGAGAGGCAAAATGTTATTTTTTTTTCCAGTGGTTGTTTATTTAAGAAACCTGGGATAAGACCTAGACTTGTAAAGCCTTATATGCCATCTCTGATGAGATGGCACATTCTCCTGACAAGTATAATTTTTGGAATCATTTAAAAAAATGGAGTTTTTAGGTTGCTGAGAAGCCATTAGAAGTTATTAAGTACCTGGTATATTCAATGTCTTCTTTAGGTTTTTCTTTGGATCAAATCAAAAGAAGACAATTTCTTCCATAAATATATTATTACTTTTGGAACTGGTATGTAACTAGAATCTCAATCCAGTGATTGATAGCAATAATACTGATAACAATAAATAATTAAGGTTTTATGTATCCACACTCATTATTTTGTTAGCTCCACCCCACCACTGGCACTGCTGAGTTAGTGTAGCGTTTCTAACAGTGTGGTCGACAGATGCACTGCAATAGATTCTGCTGGTATTGGTGGGGCAAGAAGGTTTCAAATTCCTTAGGTTATGAGTCTTTCTCAGTGTCTACTGAGATACGATATCCATGGATTTGGACTGGGGTTCTCTATTTTTAGCAAGCATTGCAGGTGATTCTTATGCATTGCTTGTAATGATGGAGACTTGCTGGCTCTTCCTTTCCTGTGAAGAGAGCTCATTTAGTGTAGCGTCTGGCTTTTCTCCACCCTTTTACTGACTCTAGCCCGAAAGATGTGGAAGAATATGTCTGACTTGCAAATCTGCAAAGAATAACCTGGGCATACTTGAGTTAACTCCATTCCCCTTGTTCTGGAGAGAGATCCACTTTTAAGAAGGCGATCCTTCACTTTGGGTCTTCCTAAGGCAAACTGCGGCTAGCGGGCCGCACGCGGCCCGCCAAGGATATTTATCCGGCCTGCCAGGTGTTTTTGCCTGTTTTGTTTTTTACTTCAAAATAAGATATGTGCAGTGTGCATAGGAATTTGTTCATAGTTTTTTTTTTAAACTATAGTCCAGCCCTCCAACGGTCTGAGGGACAGTGAACTGGCCGCCTGTTTAAAAAGTTTGAGGACCCCTGTTAGGGTGTGTGAAGGCAACTACCACCCCCAACCCATCCACTCTGGTTGTAGAAACAACTATGCTTTGAAATGTGCTCTGTGTTGTTTTGTTCCTTTTCAATGATAAAGTAAAAACTGACATATTTCTCATCTTCCCCTAGGGTAGTAAATTCTCTTTCCTCTGCCAACTCTCTCTCTTTCTGCCAGCTCTACAAAATCTTGCTGTTGTCTCCTTAAGATTAATTACAGTTGACCCTTGAACAGTGTGGGCGTTAAGGGTGCTGGCCCTCTGCACAGTCAAAAATCTACATATAACTTTTGACCCCTCCAAAACTTAACTACTAATAGCCTACTGTTGACTTACTGACATCAGCAGTCAATTAACACATATTTTGCATGTCATATGTAATGCATACTGTATTCTTACAATAAAGTAAGTTGGAGAAAAGAAAATGTACAATAAAGTAAGTTGGAGAAAAGAAAACCATAAGGAAGATAAAATATGTTTGCTATTCATTAAGTGGAGGTGGATGATCATAAAAGTCTTCAACCTTGTCATCTTCATGCTGAGTAGGCTGAAGAGAAGAGGAGGGGTTAGTTCTGCTGTCTCAATGGTGGCAGAGTCTATGGATGGATGCCAGGTTTTTCAGGCAACATAAACTCAACTGTAGAGATTAACCTATATTGAAGGCCAGGTGAACAGAGCTGTCTGTTTGGGGACCTTGGGAAGTTTTTAACACAGTAAAGTTCTCCACAATTCTTCTCTGCCCAGCCTCATCTCTCACTGTAGTTTACCTGGGTTCTTCCCTCCTGCCACCTACACTTGCTGCCTCCTTCATTCTACAGCCAACATCCACTGCACCGTCCATCCAATACTCCTCATCCTTCAAGATTTGTCTCACCATCTCCTTATGATGTGGAACCTTCTCTTGCTACTGTAATGCTGAACTATCCTCGGTAAATAATTATCGTACTTAATTATCCTACCTTTCCCTTCTTTGAACGCATTTCAGTTTTTGGACATTATAGCATGTAGCACTAGTTAAGTGCATATGCTCAGAGGCCCACTGGGCTTGAAACCTGGCTCTGATACTTAACCAGCAGAAAGGCCTTGTATATTTTCCAAATCTTTCTTTGCCTCGGTTTCCTTGTGTGTAAAGTAGAAATAAATAATATCTAATTCTTCGTGTTGTTATGAAGATCAGCAAGTTAATGGTGTTTCCGGAGCAGTACCTAGCAAATGGTTATTTTTGCCTTTCACATGAAGCACTTTGTTTTGCCAAATGTAAGTTGTTTGAGAGCAGCAAGGAAAAGTAAGCTAGGAGAGATTGTGACTTAACTAGCAGCAGAGCTGGCATTGGAATGCCCGTCTACTGCTTCTCTACTCTGTGTTCCTTTGACTTTTGTGATTTTGTTTGGCATCAATATTATTTTTCATAATGAAGCAGTAATAACATTGATAATAAAGATGTATTTCAATGTGAAATTTTTAAAATTTGTGCAAGTCTTCTCTTTATGCTTATATATAAATAATAAGTCATGTATTTCATACCATGACCTAGATATTTTTCTTTTCCTTTCCCCCAGGGATCCTCTCCCATCCTATGAACTATGTTGCAGTGCTATGTTTTCTTAACTTTAAATACGATCACAAGAGAGAGTGTTCAATCAAAACAACTCTAATTTACTATAAACATAACCGTCACCTCATTTCACCCATATTGTTAGAACAGTTAATTGGACCTGCAGAGCCACCAGCTAAACACATTGGTTTATGCAAACAGGGAATCTAATTTCCTCAAAAAACATCCCTCTGCAGCAGCCAAAGGAGAAAGGAAGGAGAGGTGATTCTCGGTGAAATTTGAAAAGATCAATTTGGTTTTAATTATCTGCTCTTGCAAGATAGACATGAAAAAAAATAGCATTATTTTATTAAGTGAAAACATATAACACATACATACACACATAATTTCTTTCAAATTGGAAGAGCAAAAACAATAAAAGAATTAATACATTTTACACGACAATTTAACTCCGCTAAAATCAGAAGGAATGGACTTCCTCCTCTTCCCTTTCTTCCCCCAAATCCTTCATAAATATTGTCTTTATGAGTTTAGGGAATTAATACAGAGGTAAGAAGGGTTTACCTTTTCTTTTTTTCCTTTGCAATTTTTGATTTATGAGCATATATGTCTCCCAGGAAAAAAAAGCAAAACAACAACAACAAAATCCCAAAAAAGCAAAGTAAAATTGTATTTATTCAGACTTCACTGACTTGGAATCTCTGCAATTCAGATTAGTTACCTGCTCTTCCTTTGGCAAGTAAGCAACCTTTTTTAAGTCTCACTTTTTTCATCTGTGAAAGGGGTGAAAAGTCACATGAAGTTTCCATGAGAATAATCTGCTAAACTGCACAAATATGAGAAAACAGAATGAGAATTAAATTCAAAAACAATGTAAGCAAATATGAGGGAAAAGTTGTCTTATTTTTTAAAATCTATTTTCACTCACTTTGGTGCATTTTTAAAAATCCTAACAAGTATACTAATGTAAAATCTTTGTGATGAGTTCACTAAACATGGTGCTTTCTGCAGACTATTTTCCCATAATATTTAGTTAATCAGGTTCTAGTTATTGTGGCTTTAAATATGCCTCGTAAGTCTTTCTTTTTCACAAGATCAAAATGATGGTCATTCAGTTAATGCAAATTAGTGATTCCTGCTTCTCATCTTCTACACCTTAGTTGACAAGTCTCAGATTTGCAAATCTAGGTTGAATCACAAATTTCTGTTGTCTTATAGAGAGAATGTTTCTTTCTGTAAATTTTCTGAACTTTCTTTTCCTTTGGGATTTCTTTAAGCAGAGAAAAACAAAAATGGGGTAATTGTATTCTTGCTCTTACTTCATTATCAGTACAGTATTTTATGGGGCATGAAGTGCTGCCACATATTTTACAAACACTTGAGATCTTTGCTTCACATATTATTTGGTGTCTTGAGAGTTTTTCTTAGCGTATTATTCAGTGCATGTCTCTGGAAAGAATCAGTAACCCTGCCACTCATTTGATCTGTTTGCTGTGGGGCTACGGGTGTGCTTTGAATAAGTAATACTAAATTCTATTTTCCCAAGGTCTGTACCCAAATGTGATTACTATGATTATAGCCTTGTTCATGTATAGCAAGTTACATGGTATAGAAGAAAGGTAATGTTTAATTGTTAGTGATGTGAGCCATAATTGTTATAAAAATATTTAAGGATCTTAAAATCCAGAAAAGGAGATGAACTGTATATATACAATAATTAACAGATAAAAGCAGGAGCTGACAAAGAGATATAACATATGATTCAAATTGTCAGTGGAGGCAAGAAATAGATCACTTAAGTATATGATACTTGCGCATGGCTTTTTGGAGGAAAAGAGATATGCAGTAAACTTTATGGGATTAAATAGGGTTAAATATAGGAGGAAAGCTGCTCAGGTTGGGATTTGAGATATAGGACTATAGGAACAATATTGTTTTGGGCCATGTATTCATAGGATGACACTTCTTTTTTTGACTTTACTTTTTAAGGAGGCACATTAAATTATGTATAATGATTGGGACCTTCCCTTTTTAATGAACTTATTGCTGTATCTGAGTGTCAGAAGAGAAGACATCCCCATTCTTCTGGAAAGCTTTCTCTCCCACACCCCCAGCTGACTGCTTCTTCTATATGGTTTCTAAATAATTATATATTTTGTTCACATGATCCTGTCCCCATGACCACATTTGGATGCTCCAAGAGTGGATACCACATTGGACCAATAAATCTCTTGCCCAGGAATTTGGACTTGGAAGCAAAAATAATGTTAAGCCTGTCTTCCTCCTATACTGAAGCTTTAAGATACAAACCTGAGAAGCACTTGGCAGTAGTCATTCTTGGCTGTGTTCAGCAAGCTGCTCTGCAGTAAAAGAAAAGAATGAGGCTGACACAAAGAGAGAAATAAGAGAGAGAGAGAGAGACAGAGGGGAACATCATGCTGGATCTGAGGTTTCTGAGATCCAATCATCATCCTGCCCTTGGCTTCATGATATATTCCTGTATTCTTCAACGATTTTTTTCTGCTTAAGAAATGTAAAGTGTTTTATTTTTCCGCTTTAATTTAAAATGCCTTTCTTATACTTTAGCAAATTCACAATTAAATTAAAAATTGGACCTTGAGGTCCGTGGCTTCTGCTAGCCTGGGTGATGCCTTTTTAGAGATGGCTCCCCCTCCAGCCTGACTCAGTCCCCTGGGTTCAAGGGATTGTCAAGGGGAGTGGGGATAGATTTCAGTCCTCTTGTCCCCTCAGCTATGAGCCCTTGTGTGGTAAATATCCACAGGCATATGTGGGATCCCTACAGAGGCCCTGGGTCCTTAGCTTTCACCATAAACCCATTTTGATTTAGAATTCCCCCTCCTTTTCCCAAACTCTTTGCTGTGACTTTGTAGTCAACAAAAGCATCCGGAGGTATTCACCAAGATAACCAACTTTTTTCTTTGGTAAATTTTATTTTATTATTATTCTTATTTTATTTCAGCATATTACGGGGGTACAAATGTTTAGGTACATATATTGCCTTTGCCCCACCTGAGTCAGAGCTTCAAGCATGTCCATCCCCCAGATGGTGCGCACCGCACTCAAGCTTTCCAATCCTCAGTAAATGGTTTCTGGTTGCTTCTATGCATAGTGGCCTCTGTAATAACTGACATGTATGAGAACTCTTATGAGGCATGGGGGTCAATGGATAGGGGCAAAAATTTTTATAGGGATAAAATAGTATGTGCCAAAAATAAGTGGCTGGTTTACCTTCTGCCTTGTGATTTGAATTCTTTGAGCAGAAAAAGAAAAGTTGGTGACTCCATCATAAATACTGTTTATAGTGACACTAAACTGGGACCCTGAATGATGTCCCCAGGGATATTGCAAATTGGTATCTACATATTACACTGTGGAAGCAAATTAATTCATGATGTAAACAGAATGTAACAACAAGGAAATTATGCCTGGACAGATCTGGTCATGCTTCAAGCTCTATATATGGATTGCTCTTCAGACAGGTTATGCCTGTCCTTTCCCAAGGTCAGGCAACATCTTCAGAGGCACCAGATAAAGCCAGAAAATCCTGCCAAACCAAGGAGATGTTTTTCTCTGACCCTTGGGAAGAGGTCATGCAGTTTTCTCAAAAAGAATGGCCATGGGAAGGAATCTGGTGTAGGTAATTTCCTTATAAAGTTTTCCATGAGGAAAAATATGATTTAGGTTGTTGGTGCAAGAAAGGAAGAATACATTCCATTTCATTTATGGAACAGATATCTGGTTGGGAAGTCACATGTGAAGCCAAGATGTGGAAGTGGGCTTACTTGGAACACAGAAAGTCTTCAGCCCCAGATTTTTCTAGCTCTTCTTAAATTTAAAGGTATAGGAAAAGAATCTGAATAGGGAGAGAGATAGCTTGTGATTTATATAATAAAATCAGTGATATTTACACTCCAGGAAGGAGCAAATGCACGTTAAGATAGTTCTGCCTTCAGTTTGTGTATCAATCTCTCTGTACCTACAGTACCATAAAAGGTTGTTATTGTCTCTTATCTTGTGTATCACACAAGCCTCTGAACTCTCTCCCTGAGATTTTTCTCATCTCCTTGAGTTCTGTAAGTCAAAGTTATTATTTGAAATCATAAAATGTGATATGCATTATATAACATGGTGATTAAAAGTTTGAGTCTTCAATAAAAAGCTTAAAAGCAAGTCACAAAACGGCCAAAATCATTCTCAAGTAACTTATCTATGTGCTGGAACAACATCCAATACACTTCAAAGCCATTTAGAAAAATCTGATGCTCGATAATATAAAATGAACAATGTCTGCTATTTAAAGAGATATCACCATGTAAGCAAAGAACTGAAAAAATATGACCATAACCAGGAAAATAATAAATAGAAACATACCCAGAAATGACAAATATAATGGTATTAGCAGACAAGAAACTTGTAGCATCTATTATAAATATAACAAACAGACCCAAGAATATAAGGGAAAACATGAACATATTGGATAGAGATATAGAAAATATATAAAAGACCCTATTTGGTACAATGTACACTATTTGGGTGATGGGTACACTAAAAACTCAGATGTCACCACTATACAGTTCATCCATATAACCAATAACCACTTGTACCCCTAAATCTATTGAAATAATAATTTTAAAAAGCCTACAATAGAGCCTCTAAGGATTAAAAACACTATATTTGAAATATCACAAAAATTAAAAGAAAAAAATGAACAAATTCACACACTTCAAACATACAACATGAAGTAGAAGAAAATTGTAACAACACTACAAACTGAATTATATATACTCAAACATTTTGATATAAGAAACCACTTTGAGTCTAAAACTTAAAAATTAAAATAGAAATCGATTAAAACAGGATGAAATTAAAAGAGTTAATTGAACACAGGAAAGAAATAGAAAGACAAAATTATCTCAGAAATAAAGATTAAGTTATTACAAGGTATCCAAGGGAGTGTGACTCAGAAATTTAATGAGGGACATTGATAAAAGTCAGGAAAATAAGCAAGAGAATAAAAATTAGATAAATATAAAAGTAAAATGAATTAAAAGAAAAAGTGATAGAAATGTGATAGAAGCAAAGAAAGTATAATATTCAGAATATTAGAATCACTGAAGAAGAAAAATCATTCAGAAATGACTAATATTGAAAATTATTATCCAATAGAACATTGAATATTGAAATGAATACTGATGCAAAAGTACTAAATAAAATATTAGTAAACAGAATCCAATACCACATTAAGAAAATAACAAGCCATGATTTATTCTATGAATGCATGATTTTCTCAATATTAGAAATATTATTAATACAATATTCATTAATAGACCTAGGAAAAAAATCATGTGATTGTCTCCATGTGTGCTAAAAAAACCTTCAACAGAAGGCAATACCCCTTTCTAATTAAAAAACTCAGGAAATTAAGAATTGATGGATACTTATTTTTTGATATTTCAATACCCCTTGTTTTGTATATTTTGTCAAAATTTTATAATTTTTTAATCAGATATTTTCTTAACATGATAAAATGCATGTATTTTAGTCCCTTTTTTTAGTAAAAAGCCATCTTTTTACTTAACATCTAGTAGACACTAGAGGCATTCTGACAAAGATCAGGACATGGAAAGATATCTGCTATCTCTACTATATATCATTGTTTTAGAACTACTAACCCATTCAATTAAACATGATAATTCAATAAAATGCATAATAAATGATCAAGAAGGAGGAAGAAAGATTAAAGAAGAGCTGAATAAATTTAGGAATATACTATTTTCATGAACTAGAGGACTTAATATTGTTAAGATGTCAATTCTTCCCAAATTGACCTAATGATTCAATGCAATCTCAATAAAAATCTCATAAGATTTTTGTAAAAATTGACAAACTCTGAAATTTATATGAAAACACACAGGATTTTGAATAGCTAAATCATTTTGAAAATAAGAAAATTGGACGACCTAAACTACTTGATTTCTCGCTTTACTGTAAAGCTACAGTAATTAAGAGTATGCTATTGGCTTAGGCATAAATATATAAATCCATGCAATTGAATAGAGAGTTCAGCAGTAGATCCTCACATGTATGGCCATTTTTTTTTTATTTTACAAAGTTGCCCAGATAATTCTTTTTGGCAAATTGTGCTGAAACAATTTGATTGGACATCCATATATGAGAATAGACAATTTAACTCTTTCCCTCACAAAATACACACAAAAAATTAACTCAAAATGGAACATAGATCTAGTATAAAGGCTGAAACTATAAAATTTCTAGAAGAATACCTAGGACAAAATCTTGGTAACCTTCTTTGGGATAGGCAAAGATTTTATAAATAGGGCAGAAAAAGAATTAGCCATAAAAATTGATAAATTGGACTCCATCAAAAGTAAAAACTTTTGTTCTTCGATTGAAATAGTTAGAAAAATGACATAGTAAAACAAAATCACATTTCCAAGACATTGGAAAGGCCTTGATAAAGATAAAGGCCTTTATTCTGAATATATAGAGAATATTTCAACTCAATAATAAGAACCCCCTCCCCAAAATTAGAAGAAACCATATAACCTAATTAAAAAGGGCCAAAGATTTAAAAGGACACTTCACTAAAGTAAGAATAAAAATGGCAAACACTTTAAAGAGAAGCTAATCATCATTAGCCATCAGGGAAATGCAAATCAAAGTCACTTGATACTACTACACATCCACTAGAATGGATACAATTTAAAAGTCTGACTACATCAAATGACAGTTAATATTCAGAGTAAATGGAACCCTTATACATAGGTGGTGGGAGTGCAGAATGGTAAGCTAGATTGGAAAATGGTTTGAAAAATTTTAATAAAACTTTAAATAAACGTATCACATGTCTCCCATTTCACTCCTGTGTATTTCTCCAATAGAAATGAAAGCATATATCTACACAAATACTTATATGAACATGCTGTAACAATTTTATTCATTATAGCTAAGTATTGCAAAAGGCTCTTCATCACCTGATAAATGGCTAAACAAATTTTAGTATACCCATGCAATGTAGTACTTACTATATGCAGCAACATGAATGAATCTCAAAAGCATGCTAAGGGTGAGAAGCCAGACACAAAAGGCTAAAGATTTTTTTTATGTGAAACCAGTAGAGAGTGGATTTGTGATTGGGATTGGCATGGAGACTGCAGGAGAGAACTTTCTGGGGTAAAGAAAATATGCTCTATGTTATTATTGTGCTGGAGGTTACTGTGTACATTTGCCCAAAGTCATCAAACTATGCATTTAAAATGAGTGATTTTTTATTTGATATATAGTATATGTCAAAAATCTGATTAATAAAAACATATATTTTTACTTCCAAAGACAAAGTAATATGCAGTAAAAAAGAAAAAAAGCACCAGACAGAAATCCATTTTATAGCCAAATAAAATGTCAGTCACTCTGCAAGTTAGGGATTTTATCATTTTAGGAAAGTGGGAGGTAGTTGTGATATTAGCAAGATATGGGAAGGCCACTCCGGACAGTCCAGCTGTGCACTTCTTAATATTCTAACTCCAGGAAAGCAATTGCCTGGGAGGAAAGTACATATTCTTCCAACAAATTCTTTATTTCTCATTGTGATATTTTACTCTGACAGTAAAACAGAAATGCTGCTGAGAAGCCAGAAAGAAAATTGGCCATGCAAGGTCTGGAAGTGAAGACAGACTGAGTGTGGATGTGATGTTGCATCTAATATTTGAGTAGTGAGTACATTGTTGTCACCTTCACTACTACCACCACCAAAATGCACGTAGGGAGAGCTACGTTAAAACATGTGTCTTAGCATACCCAATGCTAAGACAGGTTTGTTGAATTGAAATGGGCAGCTCCATTTTTTAGGTATTTTACATTTATTCTCACAACAACCCTACGAGAGAGCTATTGTTATCTTCTTTACATAAATGGTAAGGGAGGGGGCTCGGAGAGGTTTGATAAATTGATTACCTCTAACTAGTATTTGATCAAGAAGGTATTAGAATTCAGTTATTTTTCTAAAGATCTTGCCATTTCTACTTTACCAAGCTAAAGAATAGGAGAAAATATAAAATGGGAGGGGAAATATATTATTATCTGTGTGTGTCTGTATCTGTGTTTAACCTCTTGCCTATCAATTTGTTTCCTGTCTCTTGCCCTGCAACGGTCTTGGCATCTGTTTTTATCATGTCTCTCCTATATGGAATTCTATCCATCTATCTACTTTTCTGTAAATATACTGACTACAACCAAATACAAAACAATCTTTTGGGCCATTCAACATTATTAGGAAAACACTGAGAATGGTTTTTGGGGAAAAAAATCCTATCTACCTGAAAGGGAATTATTTATATTTTAAAATTGACTGAACACTAGTTATCCAAACCTTCATTTATTAAAGTTATTATCAAGAGTATTATCAAATTATTATGAAGTCATTATTAATACTGTATTATATATGATTAGGAAAAAAGTCACTTGAGGCAGACACTGTCTGTGCCTTGCTCAGACCATTGTAGTACAGGATCTCTGAGCTGCCAACTACCAACACGTGCATCTCTGCTTGATGCTATCTATGGAAGGTGGACATGGGACAGTGGCAGTTCCAGGAAATTAAGGAACTCCTCCATGCAGTAACCAATGAAAATGTTAGTATGCAAGGGGCCTCTTAGCCCCCACATCCCTTGTGGGGGATAACTCTTGAGAAATCTTTTTTGCTTTGGCTCCAGACCCTTTCTGTGGCATTAACCACCAGTTACCTACAGTGGGAACTTGCTTGAAAAGTCACCTTTTACCAGCTTTCCCTTCCCCGCCTCATTCCCTTCCCCGCCTCATTCCCTTCCCCGCCATCTTTGTGTCTTCTGGGATCACCTTTGAAACAAACCATGTTTACTAGAATTCTTTTTTCAGTGTCTGTTTCTGGGGAAACCTAAGTTGAGATAGTACCTGAGATGAGCCTGTGGCTTCTGTGATGGGGTGGGGCCTGGAAGCAGAGTGTGTGGGGCCTGGAAGCAGAGAAGAGCTGCCTCTCCCTGGGGCATTAAATTTTCCAGGAGCTTCATGAGAAGAAGGTGAAAACTGGTTTTGGGAGTGCCCTGGTAGGACACCACAGTGGGGACCAACAGGCCTTTTCTGATTGCTCCAATGCAGCCAGCTTTTCTTCTTGGATAGGGACTGATGGCCTTTTTGTTTGTTTGTTTGTTTGTTGGCTTAACTTGAGGGACCATGTTGTATGAAAAACTGAAGCTTCGAACGCTGGGATGACACCCAGAGCTGCATGCTTGGTGCTCCTCCTTGGGGAAGGGGACGGCACTGCCAGCCCCCGCAATCTGTCCCTCCCTCCAGGGCACACAGCCATTAAGCAGAATATCAGGGACTGGTCCTCTCACTGAATAGTTATCCAGGTCTCTCTCTCCTTCACACCACACCCCAATTCCTCAACTGAGTATGGTTTGAAAATGTGGATTAGATGAACTTATGCTCGGTCAACAATCTCACACTGATTGTATTTGAATTTGGATTGACTTGTCACCTAGTCAAGCTGCTTAAACTCTCTAAGCCTCAGTTTACTCATATATAAAAAGGGAATAACATTAGTGACCACCTTATAGGCTTGTTATAAGAAGTAAATGAAGTAATACATCTATGCTACTTAACAAGTGCCCAGCATTTATTAAGCACCTGATAAAAACAGAATGCTGACATTTTCCCACTATTGGTGCCATCTCCCCACTCCCAGGAGGTTCTCCCCTTTCTTATATTACCTTACATGCTTGTTTCAATTATTCTATTAAATTCAATTATTGATTAACAAAGCCTGAGCATTGGCAAGATGTGCAATGAATAATTTTCTTTCATTTAGCTTAGATCGCTGACAATATGTCTCATTGACTTTTGCTTCAGTACCTATAGATAGGGATTGCAAGTAAATTGTGCTGGGATTTATTCTTTAGTTGGGCATATTTATTTCTAAACTGAAAACTAGTGTTAAAAGTAAGGCAGGTGGTAGCAGAAATGAAAGTCTTAAAGGTAACCTAGAAGACTTTCATCTTGCCAAGAGTCTCTCTTTCTCAAGTGCTTTTTGACTCAACTAAGATTTACTTTCCTCTTGTCTCTAAAAAGAAATACATCTCTAGAAAGAGTGGATGTGAGAATAACTATATAAGAGTTGGTGAATGCACTGTCTACTCTTTGACGATCCTGCTAGCAATGCCACAGGATCCTTTGCTTTTGAAAATATACAAAGAGAGGCACCAGGCGTACTTGGGTACGTTAATTGCATAAAGCACTAAAAATGCTATTTAGTAAAAAGATAGAATAGATCCAGGCATCTCCATCAGATTTACTTTTTAAAAATATATTCAAGTTGCTAGATAACTTGAGTTACTATTACTGAGAAATGGTCTCAGTTTCAGACGTACATAGAAGCCAATACCATGGCATTGGCTTTTGAGAAAAGAAAAAACTTTATTGCAAGTTAACTGACAAGGAGACAGGTGGCAATGCTCAAATCTAGCTCCCTGATCTGTGGAATGGGGGTGTGGGGGGGTGGAGTCAAGCCTTTATGGCATTTCTAACTAGTCCCAGGTGATGCCAATGCAGCCAGTCTGCCAGGCTGTTGGTGTTAACCATTGGGAGGTCAAAGCTTTTTCCATTGTGCATGCCAGGCTACATGTCTTGCAATCTTGGCTGTGTACCATCTGTAACAACTTAAGCAATGGTTAATCAGTTTGAGCAGTCCTGAGGTTACATTACTTTCAACAAATGTTGATTCAAGAGCAGATTATCCTGTTCAATGTCAGCCTGGTGCTTACAAAATGTAGCTAAAGATGAAATTCTGGTTAATGTCTATGGAAGGGAACAACATTCAGTCAATTAATAAATTGAAGGAAATATTAATTTATTAAATTAATGAATTAGGCTCTGCTTTGAATTATGTCGTGAAAGGTAATTAATTCATCTTTGATTTGGATTAATTATAGAAACATAACCTAAGTGGACTGCTGCTATGAAATGATAAAATATATGAAGCTAAAGTACAGATGGCGAAAATCATCCCTTTTTAACTTAATATTGTACACTTTAGACTTAATTAATTCATACCATGTCACTGACATCAAATGACTGGGTTTGATGGATTGTATGGTGATGAACACATCTGCCCATAGTTTTCTCTACTCCAGACTTGAGTCCTGGGATTCTTGCTGTGACACACATTTTTGATGCATTTTTCACTAGCCTTTGTGTTTAGGGATGATGCTGTGTAGGTGTGTGAGTGTGTAGGTGGATGTTCACATGTTCTTTTCATATTATTGTCATGTGACTACCCTTTTTTGTGGTCAGAGATGCTGTTTTAGGATCTGTGGTTATAGCTGACACTGACGCTTTACTTCTTATTTATTTATTTATTTATTTATTTATTTTTTTTTTAGAGACGGGGTCTCGCTC
>VBSM01003143.1:10324107-10357821 GCA_008086735.1 Cheirogaleus medius
AAAAAAAAAAGATATTTTCAAGGTATTTTTTATTTGACTGCTGCCCACAACACAGCTGTTAGGATTTAAATACAATGAGAGGAAAAACCATGGTCCACACCATGATGGCTGATGTCACCTACCAAGTAACCCCTTTCACTGGTTAGAAAAAGGCTACAATCAAACTGTAGCCCAGAGTGTGTGTGATAATTATGACAATTCTTCATGGAATAAAATTGAATATTAAAAGATAGGTAAGTTTTGTGGTTCCATGAACTATATCTTTATATTCTTTATCCCTTTTGGCTCATTGGCAACACAGTGTTGCCTGAATCACCCCTGACACATCATACAATCAAAAAGACAAATGTGGATCTAGTAAATGTGGCTTGTATACTTCAGAGAAATCTTCCACTTTCAGTTTGAAATTTTCTCATACATCTTTTGGTGGTAACATACCTACTTAGGTGCTATGGGATGCCCTACACTCTTTTTTTTTTTTTTTTTTCCAGACACAGAGTCTTGCTCTGTTATCCAGGCTGGATGAAGTGCTGGAGTGTACTCATCTGATTGTAGTTCACTATAATCTTGAACTTCTGGGCTCAAGTGATCGCCCCCTCAGCCTCCCCAGTAGCTGAGACTATAGGCACGTGCCACCAGGCCTGCCAATTTAAAATTTTTTTTGCAGAGATGGGGTCTCATTATGTTGTCAAGGCTGGTCTCAAACTTCTGACCTCAAGCTATCCTCCCACCTTGGCCTCCCAGAGTGCTGATATTATAGGCCAGTCTTTTTGGGAAATCCACAAAGTGGTTGATAGTACCCAGCTGTGGCTATGACTGGTGAATCTAGCTTGCATCTTCTCTTTACCCCAAGATTTTGTATTATGAAACTTTTCCCAACATTCTCTTTGGCCTGAAGTGCAGCTTATCTCCCTTGAGGGCTTGTTCTTTTCCTGAAAATGTCTTTGTATTCTGGCCTGTCTTCTGGCCTCCCTTTCAACTCCTTAGCTCAGGAAAGATTCAATAAAGGGGGGAGAAAAGGATAGAGACATCTGATGAAAGCACCCGAATTCTATTGGGTTTGGTGGTGATCACAGACATGGATCAGACTGAGACACAAATCCTCTATGTGGTGTTCTTGGCATCTGCGGTGCCCATTTATCTTAGTCTATTTGGATTACCATGATAAAATCCCATAGATTGGGTGTCATAAAGAAATTTATTTTTCATGGTTCTGGAGACTGGGAAGTCCAAAAATCATGGTGCCAGCAAGGAAGGTTTCATTCTGAGGCCTCTTCACTTGGCTTGTAGGCAGCTGCCATCTCTGTGCGCTGACATGACCTCTTCATTGTGTGAGTATCTGGGGGTGGGGGGAGAGCGAGTGCGAGAGAGAGAGAGAGAGAGAGAAAGCTCCCTGGTGTTCCTCCTTGTAAGGCGCTAATCCCATCATGAGGGCCTCATGTTTATGACCTCATCTAGTCCCTGTTACCTCTCAAAGATCCCACCTTCAACTACCATCACATTGGGGGTTAGAGCTCCAATATATAAATGTTGAGGGACATAAACATTCAGTCCATAACAGCATTGTTTCCCTGGGTAGTTTTCATGGGAAATTTCAGGGCCCTAAAACCTGGGCTCTGCCCTGGGACAAGGTGGCTTAGACAGTGTAGAGGAGGAGGGGTGGGAGCAGGACTTGGGTTATTAAAGAAGTGACCCATGTAGCATTAAAACAGTCATCCCAGACTCATTACACTCTTTTGTATTATAAAATCCTGTTAGCCTGAACTGCAGAATTCTTGAGAAAAATCAGGTTCCAATTAGAAAAGATTAATAACTCATTCTGCCTCCAAAGAACAGAGCAGTTACAAATAGTTCCTTGAAAACTTCACATCTGATGGTTCAGACAGAGGCTAGGGAAAAGTTTAATTGCTTCATTTATCACTCATTCCTCCCCTTCCTCCCCTCCACTCTGTCCCCCTCCTTCTCCTTCTTCTAATTTGTCTTCCTATGACCCTTCCTCATCTCACATTACTTGGCAGATTCTTCTTATTCCTCATTCTGATTTGAATTGCATGTCATTGCCTTTCGGGGTTCTCAATAGAAACTCTGCTTGGCATTTCTAACTGCCACTGCTCACCTCCAGCAGAGGCTCCTGACTCAACACGGCCCGTGAAACGCCTTCTCAACTCTCTCAAAATTGCTTCTTCTTCTATATTTGTCATCTAAGAGAATGATGTCACTTTCTCTTTATCCACACCAGAGACTTTCTTTCCAGTCTCACTCTTTCTCAACTCCTGCATCTAATGGCTCTTCAAAATGATACCAATTTTAGATTCTAATGACCCTCCCTTTCACATCACACCAACTCTATCCTCCATCCACGGGTTAACTTCCCACGCTCTATTTCTCTAGCTTGGAACAAAATGATAGCTTTCTAGCTGATCTCTCTGCCTCCAGCCTTGCCCATTTTCAATTTGCTTTCTGCAATCTCTGTGTGATTTTGCTAAAATTCATATGTAGTCATGCCTCTCCCTCTTAATAATCCTTTAGTAGTTTTTTGTTTTTTGGGTTTTTCTTTTTCTTTTAAACTCCCTGGATTGGTATATGATACTCTTCATGATCCAGCCCCTGTTTGCTTCCTGCCTTTGTAATGTTTGCAACACTTGTGTGATTTTTGCTTTCACCATATTGAATCACTTACATTTTCCCAAAGAATCATGTTTTACCAAACTCTGTGCCTTTGCATGTGTTGTTCCCTCTGCCTAGAATGCTTCTTTCTCATTTCTTTTGTAGCAAATACATTTTGAGGTTTCAACACAGGGTCAGATATTGCTTTCTTTCAGAAATGCTTCTCCCTGACTAATCTCTTTTCTTTTTCTTTCTCACACTCTCCATCTAAGATGAGTTAACTACTCCTTCTTTATATATTACTTTTTTACTCCATATCATACTGTTTTTTTAATTTGGATATTTCTTGATGTTTCCACAAAACTCTGAGGTTACTGATGGAAGGGACAATTTTTTCCCCTTTCCTTTATGCAGACTAGCTCAGTGCCTGTGATAGAGGCACTGATAAAATATGTTTATTAAGTGAGTGGATAAATAAATGAGTAAAAAAACTAATAAGAAGCATTATTTGCATTAGGTGTTACTGAATTGTGAAAGGGTGGAAACTTACTTGTGCAGATAAGAATCAACCACCTCTGAAATTCCTTCTCCTCCACTGGTACATTTTTCCCTCATTGTGAAAACAGGTTTATTGTTTATATTTACATATGTAAATATATTTCTATGTGTTTCTATTCTATTTCTAAATTTCTTATATTTCTATGCATTTCTGTTCAAATTATGCATGTTGTTTAGCATAATTTGAACAGAAATGCATAGAAATATAAGAAATCTAGAAATAGAATAGAAACACATAGAAATATAAGAAGGGGCCTAAAAACTCACTTGAAATTCTACCCTAAAACGATCTCATTAACCACTTGTTGACATTTTTGCATCCTCTTTATGTGCACATCAGGCATGCTATATTTCTTTTGGGATATCTTTTTAAAAAGTCATTCTTTTGTTATCTTATGTCTCTGCTTCTTTTCTGCATGTCCTTTCATCTGTATCAACTTTTCCTTTCATTCTAGGTCACCCATGAAAACCATCCTGTACCAGGCCCTGGGCTAGAGGACAGGTGGGCAGGAAAGAATAAATAAATATATAAACAAGCAAATAAATAAATATTGCCATTTTTCATTAAAATATATTCTATAAATCTCTTTTAATTTTATGATATAGCTTTAATTCCTTGTTTTATTAGTTTAGTCCCTAGTTATTTGTTGTGTTTTTGTTTATTTGTTTGGATTTTTTTGTTTGTTTTTATTTCAGAATATTACAGTAGTAGAAACATTTTGGTTACCTATATTGCCTTTACACCCCCCAAGTCAGAGCTACAAGCGTGCCCATACCCTTGACAGCATGCCCTGCATCCATTAGTTGTGAATTTACCAATCCCCTCCAAATTAAAAAGTTAAAGCCAAAAAAAGAAAGAAAGAAGGGAGGGAGGGAGGGAGAGAAGGAAGGAAGGAAGGAAGGAAGGAAGGAAGGAAGGAAGGAAGGAAGAGAGAGAGAGAGAGAGAGAGAGAGAGAGAGAGAGAGAGAGAAATGGTATTAATTTGCCAATTTGTAATAGCAGTAACCCAGATCGATTTAGGTGTTCTGGGCTGTTGACCTGAAGGGTAGAGAGTCATACCATCATGTTTATTTCTTTTACAATCTCCAGGCAATTTGAAAGGCACCTGGAATGAAGATGTGCTAGTTTAGCTGCTAATAGATCAGACTTTGGATTCAAGCATACTGGGTTTAAGTCCTTGTTCCATTATCTTCTTAACTATTGACCTTGGGCAAAGTGTCTTATCCCTGTCAGCCTCAGTTTTTGTCATCTATGAAATGGGGATAAAAAATCAGTATCTATATCTTAGAGCTATAGAGTGAATAATAAAGCACTAGGACTGTGTGAGGCACATATGATATACTCACTGAAATTTTACTTTAATTTTTGTTATTATTTATATTATATCTTTGTACCACCTAAAATTACCTCCTGTTTCAGAATTTGAGGCAACACTCTCTTGGTTGAGAGTCCAAGGGAGTAAGGCAAGGGAGTATAGTGACTAGGGAAGAGAAAAGGCACCTGCTTGCAGGTGCAGAGATGGGGTGGGAGCAGGCCCAGGGGTGCTCTCCACTGCTGGGTCCCAGGCAGCACAAAGGGACCTAATTCAAGAATCCCAGGAAGTGGCTCCAGGAGGAACCAAGATGGTAGTAGAACATGTGAGGGTTGACAGTAAAAGGAAAAATTATCCCAATATCAATTTTGCTAAGATCTGAAACTGGCTAATGTGACTACATAAATACAACAGCTTTTTTTTTTAGCTGAGAGACTGAACTTTCTTTGGTTATGGCACAGTTGGGATGTGGTCCTCAGGGTGAGGAAAGAGAACATACAGAAACTCCAAGGACTGAGTTGTGGCTCTCACTGCTCATGAGCCCACAGGTCAACAAGCCTGGTATCCACAGAGATGCCCCATGTCTCTGGGGGTGATCACCTTTGCTTTATGGATGTCCAAAGGCAACATTATTTTGGAAAGGCCAAGAAGATTATTGGCCCCACCTGTGATGAAGCACCTTTTTGAGCAAGGCTGTTGCAAGATATACCAGTCAGGAAGAGGTGACACCCGCCTCAAACTCACTGCACACAGTGTCATTCAGGCCACCATTTTTTATTCTTCAACATTATAATGGATCCCATGAGCCTGGGCAAGATACTCTTCTCTTCAAATCTGCTCTTGAATTTAAGGTCTCTTCTAAAATATTTATATCCCAAATCCTCTTCACATACAAGAGGAATGGACCTGGATCATAATAATATCTAGTATTTATTGAGAATTGTCCAGGAGCCAGGCTGTATGCATTGTACTTCCCATGTCTTATCACATTTAATTCTCATAGTCACTTTCTCAAATCATTCTGAATATTTATTACATAAACCCAGATTTTATAATAATTTCCAAAATCCTCAGTCCCTAAATTCAACTGCTCTGCACAATTGTTTTGTTCCATTTTCTCAAGACAGCCCCTCAATTCTTCCCAAATTCAAGGGGAACAGTTTTGGGGGGTTTTGGGAACCCTTAGTATGCTAATGATACAGTGATAATTAAGACCCAAGTACCCCGGCAGATGAGGCAAAGGAGGAAGCAGGAGGAATCAAGACACCCACCCACCTTTCATCTCATAATTTTCCCCACATTACAATTATGGAAAAATTTCCCAGAATTGGAGAACAGGTGAGAGAGACAGGATAGAGAATGATAAGGCAGCTTGTAGGCTATGCCACTCAAGAGGAAAGGAAAGAGCATGAAGTTAATAGGGGCAGGAACATAGCTTGTGTTCCTGAAAAAGCCCTATTATTTCTACTTCTGAAGTTCACACATAAGAGAAAAATCATTCCAAGAATGTATTTATTATTGTGTATTATTATTATTTTTTGTAAATGCTCAACAACCCTTCATGTGCAAAATACATTTAGCAAAATATCACCTTGGGTTTCAGAGTTCGTAATATTGAAAAGCAACAATTAAGACCTCCTGTGACTCATAAAATAAGCAACAAGGAGTTTGGAGTAGGATGGAAAAATAGGAGGGAAAAATCTGTGCTTTTTGCAGGCAAAATATTGCTGACATTTTTAATAATAATGAAATATACAGCCTCCTTGGGGGCAAAACTAGAATCTATTGTGCAGTGAAAGAATAGATCCATTTAATTTGTTTAGGCTTCTTTGTTAATTTTGTGCTTCTTATTAAAACTGTTCAAGATTATGAATAGTATTACTAATGTCTGAATGGTTGGGGGAAGTGTGGCACAGTGAGCTTCTTCAACCAGATTTTGGAAGGCAAGATGCTTATGCAAAAGTGATTTCTCCCCCTTTGCTGTAAGAACATAGTCTCATTTCATGTTCAATGGGTCAAGAGGAAAACATTCCTTTTATGTTATTTATGTTCTCCTGGTTATGTATAAACTTATTATAATAGATCTGTTTTTGTCCTTAATGGTTTGGGTTTATTTAATTGTCACATTTCTAGCCTTTTCTCAGGTGAAATGTCACAATGCAGATTTCCTGATGACTAGCACATTATTGGTAAGGTTGCTGGATAAAACAAAGGATCACAAGCAAATTCGAATTTTATATACATTAAATGTAATTTTTTAGCATGTGTATAATCACATGCAATATGTGGTATATACTTATACTAAAAATTGCTGTTTATTTCAAAGCCAAATTTAAATGGGCATCATGTCCTTCATTTGCTGTATCTTGCAATCCTTATTCTTGGCCATTCTTGTGCAGAGAGAAATGGTGAGATAGGGTTTGTGATGAAATCTTGCTTTATTGGGTAAGCTTTAGAATTAAAGCACATCATTACTTAAATTTCAATTGGTCTGAAAATGATATCATTTTTATAAAAATTATTTATGATTGACAGATAATTGTACATATTTGTGGGGCACAAGATGATGTTTTGATACATGTATAAGTTGTGTAATGGTCAAATCAGGGAAATTAGCATAGCCATCACCTTAAACATTTATCATTTCTTTGTCCTTATAGAAGTAGAAAGTTGAATAGCAGTTACAAGATGAGAGGATGGGGTAGGGGCATGGAAAGACATTGGTCAACAGGTATAAAGCTACAATTGAATAGTAGGAAAAAGTTCTGTTGGTCTATTACATAGTAGGATGATTGGAGTTAAGAATAATGTATTGTGTATTTCAAAATAGCTAGAAGTTTTCAAATTTTCTCCATCACAATGAAAATAATGCAGTTTTAATGGTGCTTTCAAAATCCTTAAAGCACAATTTAAAAATTGTGTAGGTGCAGTTCTTCATGCTCACATAGGTGGAGTTGGAAGTGAATAATGACGACACAATGTACTCACTGTTTGCTGGGTTCCAGAAGAACTTTCTTCTAGTTATTTTTTTAAAGTGGGGTAGGAAGGGATAAAACACATCATTTCAAATTTCTTTTCCTGGATTAAAAACTAATAATGGTATTAGAAGATACCTAGGAAAGCTAGTCACACCAATCCCCACCTCTGGGTATGTCATGCATAGAGGTCATCTGTCTCCTGTCACATGATATGTAGAGAGATCCTCCACTCACTCCTGGGTTCTCAGAAGCATGGCCTGCATGCACTCTGGGCTCTGAGCCACTGGGATGGCTAGCCCATCCTGGCCTTGACTCCTGCTCAGTGAGGATGTCGGATGAGTAATGTTGGCAGCAGGAGGAGGGCATGGGCGCTCCACTGTCCCAGAACCAATGTCGAAGGCAGGACTAGTCCAGTTCCTTTGAAGGTGCTCAGTCAGTGAATCTTGGTAGGCAGCGATTGGCAGGGTAAATGAGGAAAAAGTTTTGGGAATTTGCATTCCAGGTTTAAGTCACAGGGTTAGGTCAAACCAATTGCAGCAGAGAATGGGTTTTAGGCTTTTTATTCTTTTCCAAAGTGGTTATGTTTCTTAAAAATGCTTATGTCTCTGAGCCAACTGATGGCATAAAACAACCCGCCTTAGCCATGAGCAGCAAGACCAGACCCTGTCTCCCTGCTGTATCCCACCCTTACTTATCCATCAAAGCACTTATCACAATCTAAGAAGTCTCTGCTATTTCCATAGTTATTTGATAATGTCTGATGTCCCTGTTAGATTTGCAAGTTCCACAAGGGCAGGGACTGGGGCTTTATTTCTCTCCACCGTATTCCCAGAGCTGTTCCTGTCACTTAAGGCATATGTAGTAAATGACTGCAAAATGAAGAGATGCCCATTATCTGAATGAATGGCTGATGAAAATTAAATAAGAATTATTTCTAAGATTACTAGTGTCATGTTTTACAGTTTACAACACACTCGACCACAACCCAGGCTGGGGGAGAGCAGCAGACCTTTGGTAAATGGGAAGACTGAGATTAGAACAGGTGGCTTCCACATGCTGTTCCAAGATCCTCTTCTGCCACCTGCACCTTGCTGTGCCTCAAGTAAAGACAAAAATTAGATGCTGAACTAGAGCATCTTTTTAAGGACCTACTCTTGCTGAGAGTATTGGACTTGCCTCTTATAATGGCCCATGACAGAATCCGGTATTTTAAAAGTTGTCTTTGAAATAAATGGCTACATTTCCTTTGTAAAGCTGGTCAAACATTATCGCTTATTCTTGCCAATGGATTCTGGGTCATAAAATGCTAAAGGTTGGAGAGCAAATTTTAAGGTTTACCATTTCGTCTCCTAATTGTGTATTTATCGGTCTGCTCCTCTCTTGAGCAACTATGCCAAGCAATCTTTTTGATGCTGAGCATGTGTTCTACTGCATGTAAGAGAAGCCAGATCACAGTGGCTTAACTAAATAGGCATGATATTGTACATGACACAGAAAGTCAAGAGGTAGGTAATCCGGGGTCACTCCAGAAGGAACAGGCTCCTTCTACCTTCCTGTGCTCCTGGTCCTAGAATACGCTGCTAGTCTCAACTTACCGGGTGGCGGCTTCTCTCCAGCCTCAGGGGCACCTTCTGAGCAAAGAGGCAGCAAGAACAAGGGACCATGGTAGGATCAGGAAAGTGAGATTTTCCCAGAAATCCCAGCAGACCTCACCTTCTATTTCTTTGGTCAGCATTGTATCATGTGGCTGTCTTAGCAGCAAAGACAACTGGGAAATGTAGTTTTTATTTGGGCACTTATTGTGCAGGAGGGCTCAGAGAAAGGTTACCCTTTAGCTTGGATGGCTGCTTTACAGGGGAGGATATGGAGGCTTGGGGGTATGTAACTTGCCAGTGGTCCCACATCCAGTAAGTAACAGGCTGAATCTGTAACCTGGACTACCTAACCCTAAAGCCCACATAAAACTTCACAGTTTGCCCTCTATACTTGGGTTTTAGTGTTAGTATAAGTAGCATTACACAGTTTCTGTGAAGGACACGGATATACCTGAAAATCCATCAGCTAGGTGAAATGCAGCATTCTCTCATTGTACCTCCCTTCAGCTCTCATTCAAATAACTAAGGACCTAGCAGTTTAAGTCCTTATTTCTGATAAGCATTGATTGAGCACCTACCACATAGAAAGTACCGTGCCCAGCAACGTGGAAGACACAAAAATGAATTACATGTGATGCTATATCACTTGATACACATATTTTAATTCTTGTACTTTTTTGTGTTCATTAATTACTACCTATTTATAAATAGCTTCTTAAAAGTTACTCTGTTTATAAAAAGCTTTCCTAAAGGATTAGAGGCGGCACATAGTACAATGGACAGATACCAAAATAAAAACTTAAAAGACTGACATGATATGGTGAGAGGGTGTATGTTACAGCTCTTCCTGCCTAATAAAGGATGTTAGATAAAATTTTAACTGTGTTCCTATATTTTTATAAGTTCTGAATTGTTACAAATGTGTCATTTAGTCTTTATGGTAGGGACATAAAACAGTCTAATATAGGAGGTCATAGGCTTATTAAAATTGTAGATGTCCTTCCTCCCTGTCACTCTACTCAAAGAACTGTTTTTAAAAATAGACAATTCTGTAGATATAAATATCTGAGGTTCACTGGAAATAAAAATTTTGAAAGAATATGTTAGTACAGAAGAGATTTTTTCCTGAAGTTTGACCAGCTGAAATGCGGAAATACAGCAAGACAAATGCAGTACTGGACCCCATGGAGTATGCAGACAACCCTGAAATACAGATGTTGAATAAATACTTAGGCATGTAATATTAGCAACAAAGAGGTGACCTGGGTTTCTGTGGATGTGTGTGTGAGGTGATGAAATCTTCTCTGATGTTTCAATTGAAGAATGAATATGAATTTGCTAATTCCTCCAGGATTGGTCTATGAGAGGTGACTCTAGGTAGAGGTGACAGTATGTGCAAAGGTCCTGTGGTGAGAAAGAAGAAATCTAAAAATAAATATGTGAGGTAGAGTATATGGAGTAAGTGGGGAAATGAGGATGAAAAAATAAATTGTCAGGTGAGGATATGAGAAGCAAGCAACAGAGTACACATAAAGGCCTTACTATCATTTCCTGCTAAAATTGAATGTTACAATGTATTAGTAAAATTATCTTTATTTTATTATCTGTAATGGGTTAAATGTTGATTCTGGTGAAGATTTTTTTCTGCCACTAGAAGTGAGTTGGTTTAAAGAAGGAGCCACTGAGTGGTTTGGGGCTAAGCTGGCATGTGTGGAGGTTTCTCAGCAGGGCACTGTGTTCTGCAGCTGCTCTGCCACCAGTGGAACTTTCCAGCTAGCAGTTCAGAGCTGAGGAGAAACCGTTTCTTCATGGGAGTAAGGAGCTGGGTCAGTTGGCCTGGTCTTAAAGGACAAAATTTTGTTTCCAAACATCCTTAACTTCCTTGACTCTGGGAAACAAAGTTTGTTTTATGTCAGTATTGTACCGTGGTGCTTTTTATACCTTTTATTTGCATCTTTGGGTTAAGGGAAAGGGTTGGCTCATGTAAACATTAAGTATTTTTGATTGAATAAATTATGGATATTAGTGCTAGAAGGGTTCTGTGAATCCTTCCAGCACTATTATTTTTATATCACAATCCTGGAAAAAAATACACAGATTATAAATACACCCAGGTAAGCAATGCCTAAATCAAGAAATACAACATTACCAGAACCGGAAGTGGTCCCTGTTGACTCTTTTCAGGAATTATCCACATGCAGAGGGTAACTGCTATTGTGATTTTTATCAACATAGACCCATTTTGCCTGTTTTTGAATTTCATATGATTGAAATTATACAGCATCTATTATTTTGTGGCTTGTTTCTTTCACTTAACGTGTTTGTGAGATTCTCCTATGTTGTTACATGTAGTTGTGGTTCCTTCATTCTCACTGATGAACAGCATTCTGATGTGCGCTTTCCAGTTGCTTCCAGTTTGGGCAACTATGAGTACGGGCTCGGAATATTCTTATTCATGTCTTTTGGTGAACATGTGTAGGCATTTCTGTTGGGTACAAGTGTTAGTGTAGAATTTATGGATCTTGGAACATGCATATGTTCAGCTTTAGTATTTGCAAATAGTTTTTCAATACGGCTGTACAAATTTATGGTCTTAATAGTGTAAGTGAGTTGCCATAGTTCCACTTACTTGGCCACTCTTTGTATTTTCCAAAGTGTTTGTTTAATTTTAGATTTTCTAATATTTACATAGTAATACTTTACTGGGGTTGAAAATTTAATTTGCAGTTCCCAGATGACTAATAACCTTTATTAACCATCTGGATATCTTCTTGTGAATGTCTGTACAAGTCTTTTACATTTTTTTTTCTGTTTGGTTATTGCCTTATCTTACTGATTTATCGTAGGTTTCTTTACATATTCTACATGTGATTACTTTGTTACATACATGTATTAAAAATATACTCTACTACTCCACAGTTTGCCTTTTCACTCTGTAGTATATTTGATAAATAATACTATAATCCAGTTGGAATTGATCTCTGTGTAAGCAGAAAGATGCAACGAAATTCATATTTTCTAAATAGCTATCCAGTTGACCCAGCACCAATTATTGAAAAGACCATCCTTTCCCTGTGGCACTGCATTGACACCTCTATCATAAATCAGGTAACCATGTGTGAATCAGTTGCTGGGCACTGTTATGTTCCTTTGGTCTATTTATGTACTTCTTTTATGATATATTAGAAGTTACTGCTGAAACTGATGCAAAAACTGATGTAAAAGCTGATGCTAAGACTGATACATTTGTGATTCAGTACTAAGAAGGACTTTCTAATCATTAGATCTGGCCACAAATGGAATAAGGTAATTTGGACAGTAGTGAGCTCCTTATGTCTAGTAGTATTCAATCGAGAAATACAAAGAGAATGATTTCTTTGGTGACTGGGAGACAAGGGCATATGACTGACAAGTTTGTCTCTGGAGCATCTAGCAGGAAGCACCAGCTCCCTGGTAGTGGACCCGGGGATACAAGGCAAGCGTTCAAAACATCTAGAAAGGGTGGTAGGTAAACCTTGTCAATCTTACAGTTTAACTACAGGAACATTCTTTAACCATGTTTGCCTGAACTAGCCTCACTTTAAATCTGCATCAGCACCTGCAAGGATTCCAAACTGAATTTCCTGCCAATAATGCCTTCTCTTGGGCAACCCAAACGATTAAGCCAACTGGGGACAACTTTTTCCTTGTAATCTTTTCAAATATGTCATAGACCTTTTAAACCCTGGAGCAGAACAATAACCTGGGGGAGGCAATTGGATCCAGTCCTAGATTGGGGGCCATTAAAATAAATGGGGAGGGGGAGATTTCCATGATCATAGACTTCAGTATGTCTCTCATTTTCCCATTAGAATTTTTAGCAACACAGCAACTCCATTCTATCACTTCTCATTTTCAAGTTCTGTTTTCCATAGGAAATGTATCTTTTAATTTCCTGGGCTATTTTTTTATTTATACCCCTATTTCTAAACTACATGTTTATGATCCCATTGCTTGACTACCTTGGTATATCAAGTTTAGACATTGGCTGTTGATTTCCTATTACAGGTGAGAATTTTACACTTTTATACAATGCTATTATCCCAACATAGCCATATTACAAAATTTAGTTAAATAGGCCCATTTTATGACTATGTACATATTGCTCACTCATAACAAATCAATTTGGTTTTTTAATATTTCAAAGAATGTTCCAATACTCTGTATTGATTCAAATGTGTTCACTCAAAAGCCTTTTAAGCTTTTTTTACCCCCTTTCTTTTTGGAATATCAAGGTTTATTTAGGGTATGCAGTTATACATTATTGATATTGTCCTTTTCATGGAAATGAAAGAAAATTTATCATTTTACTGTAGTACACTGAACCAACACAGGTGGTATTATTAATTCCACATTTACAGTTTCTTTTTATTCCCTTAGTCTTTTGGCTTTGTCTCTGACAGTCACTTTGACTATTTTCATTAGATAAATATGATGACTACAAATTGAGGATTCAGATTTTGGAGCAAGACTAAATCTGGTATATTAAATGCCTTAGAACAAAATCAGAGATTGGCTACCGCTCTGAGGACTGGCATTAATTGCAACCCTCTTATGATTACCTTTCTGGTAGTTGGGCTTGGTTAGTGATACTTGCAGGCATCCTTATAAGAGCATTTAGAAAATAATTATAAAGAGAAGCTATTTTTTTCACCAAGGAATTGTTCTCTCAGTTACTGCTTCTAGTTTTTTCCCCTCAAAATCCTCATTTAAAAAAATTTGTGCCTTCATTCAGATATATGAATCATAACTTTTAGCAAAGCCCATAAATGTATTAAGTTGAAAAGAGTATATCAATATAACCCATGCCAGGAAGGAGGATCTACCAGGGCTAAAAGAATAGGACATCATGCAGGGACCAATCAGAATCGCGGCATAAAGAGGAGACTGGTTTGGTTTTTAAGTAGAGTAGACAAATTTTCTGTGACTTCTGGAGTAAAACCATTTTTACATCAGGAGTTATTGCACCTCTGCCAAGACAAGCAGTTTGGTAAATGCTAAACACACAGAGAAAAGGAGCTAGCTGATTAGCATACACAGAACTCCTACGGTATTGTGTACATTAGAGCCAGTATTCAAAACCAGACCTATTTATCCACCAAGCTGGTACCCTTTGTACTTAACCCTAAGGGCTTTCAAAGTTCTCCTGATCTAGTTAGGAAAACAGTACATATGCATAATGGTGTAACATTGTGGATAATTGCATTCATGGGAGGTTCTCTTAGGGTGGGCACTGTGTTGCTTTGGAAGAAACATTTTGGTGATTTCCTTGTGAGGTGGGAGGTGTGTAGCCAAGCAACAAAATCAACATGCAAAAATCAGTAGCATTTCTATATACCAACAGTAAATAATCTGAAAAAGAAACCAAGAAAGTAATCCCATTTATAATGGCTACAAAAAACATAAAATACTGAGGAATAAACTAAACCAAAGAAGTAAAAGATCTCTATAATGGAAATTATAAAATACTGATGAAAGAAACTGAAGAGGACACAAAGAAATATTCCAAGCTCATGGATTGGAAGAATCAATATTGTTAAAATGTCCATACTACCCAAAGCAATCTACAGATTCAATGCAATCCCCTCAAAATACCAATGACATTTTTCACAAAAATAGAAAAATAATTCTAAAATTTATATGGAACCACAAAAGACACAGAATAGCCAAAATTATTCTGAGTAAAAAGAACAAACCTGGAGGAATCACATTACCTGACTTGAAATTATACTACAGAGCTGTGGTAATCAAAACAGCATGGTGCTGGCATAAAAACAAACACACAGACCCAAGGAACAGAATAGAGAACCCAGAAATAAATCCACACATCTATAGTGAACTTACCTTTGACAAAGGTGCCAAGAACATACAGTGGAGAAAGGACAGTCTCCAAATGGTGCTGGGAAAACTGGATATCCATATGCAGAAAAATCAAACTAGACCCTTATCTAAGGCCATATATGAAAATCAAATCAAAATGGATTAATGACTTAAATCTAAGACCTGAAACTATGAATCTACTAAAAGAAAACATTGGCGAAATGCTTCAGGACATTGGTCCAGGCAAGGACTTCTTGAGAATTACCCTCAATGCACAGGAAATCAAAGCAAAATTAGACAAATGAGATCACATCAAGCTAAAATGCTTCTTCACAGCAAAGGAAACAATCAAAAAAGGGAAGATACAAACTACAGAATGGGAGAAAATAATTGCAAAATATCCGACAAGGGACTGATAACTGGAACATATAAGGAGCTCCAGCTACTCAATAGGAAGAAATCAAATAACTCAATTAAAAAATGGGCAAAGCATCTGGATAGACATTTCTCAAAAGAAGACATACAAATGGACGGTAGGTATATGAAAATTGCTCAACATCATTAGTCATCAGAGAAATGAAAATCAAAACTACAGTGAGATACCATCTACCCGAGTTAAAATGGCTTTTATCAAAAAGAGAGGCAATAACGAATGCTAGTAAGGATGTGGAGAAAGGGGAACACTTGTACACTGTTGGTGGGAATGTAAACTAGTGCAACCACTATGGAGAACAGTATGGAGGTTGCTCATAAAAACTGAAAATAGAACTGCCATATGACCCAGTAATCCTACACCTGTGTATATATCCAAAGAAGGGGAAATAAGTATATAGAAAAGATATCTGCACTCCCATGTTTATTCCAGCACTATTCACAATAGCAAATATGTGTAATCAATCTAAGTGTCCATCGTTGGATGAATGGGTAAAGAAATTTTGGTACAATGGAATATTTTATGTAGCCACAGAAATAATGAAATCCTGTCTCTTAGTCCTATTATCCTCTTTATTGACCTTATTTTCAAGTAGGTTCCTTCCATCTGGTAGCAAAGTGGTCATCAGAAGGTCTGGGCTTAAATTAAAACTATTTGGAATATCAGCTAAGAAAGGACCTCATTTTTGCAATGAGTCAAACATGTGCACCAACCTGCCTAAGGTTCTCATTGCCCAGCTTGGGTGAAATGTCTACACTGGACACACACAATTGAACTTTGAATGTGATTTTTCAGTGAAATAAGAGATTTTTTTAGGGACATAGAGAAGATGTCTTGCTCTTTGTCTGTCAATTGAGGTACAAATTTGTAATAAAACTCTGAACTTGCCACATTCCTTTTCCATGCTCTCCAGTAGAGTAAAGGGACGACATTCTATTCCATTTACATCAAGAGCAGATACTTGATTTCACAAGTGTCTTTAGATACTTTATCACAATTAGCCACAGGTAACAATTAAATTAATCATGATACACAGCCTGCCAAGCATTACTGATTTCTCATCTCCCATTGCTGAGAAACTCAGCACATTGTTCAAAGCCAAGGACACAAGTAAACCACCCATGAGACTCATTTTCGAGGTTTGGTTTTCTGGGACTATGTTTGGTTCCAATATAGTATCAGACTCAAGAGTCTGATTAGGAATAGGAAAGTCATAGTAAATACGGCAACAGAAAAAAATTTAGTATATTAAGTTAGATTAAAAAGGTGTTAGAGAACTAAAGGATAGAACTAGAGCACTAAGGTACAATGCAGTTACACCACTAAGGCTTGAGGCACAAAGAGAAGGAGTTAGGGTTTTAGAGAAACTTAGAAAAGATGCCCTGGAAAGTAGAGATTCCCTCTAAGAAGGAAGTGCCACGCAACTGCAGCTAATAGCACAGGAGCTTAGAGAAGGGGCTTTGCAGAGCTAAGCTTCAAACTTTGAAGAAGAGGCTCTATAGTTGACTACTCTTGGTATTTCAGGAGGTCAGGAGTTGGACACTAGAGAGTTTGAGTCCAGATCTCTGGGGATGAACCATCTCCCAGTAAGCGCTAGCACCTCTCAAGGAATGTAGATTCTGGGAGGACCAACATTTTGGGGGATTGAGTCTAATTAAATAAACTCATCTGCACTTTGTTTTATGATGATGGGGTTGGATTCTAAAAACTACATTTCTCAGTTTTTGAGGTGTTTTTCTGTTAGGTCTCACCAGTCTAGGGTGCTCGATTGAAACTGGAAGGCAGGAGGAGGGAGGAAAAGGCCTGTTCCCTCCTGTTTGTCCTTTCTTCAGTCTGCATCACCCCAGCCCTCTTCCTCCAGTGGCCCTTCATCCAGCTTATTTAGAAATGAGTGATGATAGCTTAAAATAAACTTAATGTAGCTTTTAAATGATATTTCTATGTGAAATTGAAAAAGAATCAATCAGTTCAAGCTCAGGAAAAGGTATAAGGAATGGATGGGATTGGGATACAGGGAAGAGAGAGAGTGACCATAAAATATTAATATACTGTATGTATGTATAAGATGGAGGTGAAAGGTTATGTGTCAGAAATGTTTAATATTCTATGAACTTAGTTAAGGAAAATTGTGTGTGTGTGTACATGTATGTTTGTGTGTTTCTGTGTGTGTCTAGGTTCTTAACTCTCCCAACAATTAGGACTTGACTTTAAAGAAAGAGTTCAACTTATATTTATCTTAAATTACTTACATCCTTGATTTTTTTGAAAATTTCCTTTATTAAGTGTAATGTACTATAATATAGCAAATCATCATAAAAGAAGATATCAAATCCAACATAAACATAAAACATAAAACTATGAGATAATGAGAGCTGATTGAGAAACCCCCAGGACAGCCTTTCCTTTTTCTAGATGGATTCATCATTTATACTAAAACAGTGTATTAGATCCCAAATGTAGTAAGCTATTCAATTTATCTTTGCAAGAATAAAAGAGGAATATCATTTGAAACTTCTAACCTTTTGCTTATGGAGTACAGGATCATAAAAAAATATCTGGTAATGGTTAAAATTGTATTTGCATAAACAGTAGTTCCATTTTTCCTGTACTGAGAGTGAAAAGAAATAGAGGTGTCTTGTTTGAGTTAAGTATTGTATATCATCAATGTCTTTGGGACCAAGTAAAAGTTGGAAAGGGATCATTCTGGACATGATTTAAGGAAGATGAGTGGAAACAAAGAATAAGAGAAAGCTAGACTTTGAGAATCAACTGCAAATTGGCAAGACCAATTCTGAATTTTGCTCAAGCTATTGTGTTGATAAATAGTCGCACCAGTTATTGCCAAGTAATCATGAGTAATCAGAAGAGAGGGTCATCGAAATTGTCTGGATGTAAAAGGAAATCATTTGCAAATGATTTTTTCTGGAACATTTGGAAGCCATTTATATTTTTCAAAATTTAGCTCCTCAAGAGAATTCTCTGAATGATGATCAAGTTCAGGGCATCCTGATAATAAATGAAAGAGAGGAAAACAGATTTACTTTAAGAAGAACTGAGATTTAAAACTGCAAATAGTTCTTTGAGGGAAATAGCATATTCTTAATCCTAGGGATAGTGATTTTTCTAAAAAGAGCAATGTGGCCAAAACGGTGAGAGGCCATTCCAAAATTTTAGATGGGAAGATGGGTAACGGGCCCCACCCTTGTCTTTGTCCTTCTTGGAAAGATGGAAAAATTGTCATGTTCAAAAATGAGAAGAAAAGAAAAGAAAAAGAAAAGGAGTTGTTCACATTTTCATCTTGATTTTGATGAGAGTACTTGTCAGGTTTGCCCTAAATACTAGCTTCTCAGAGGAAAACAATTTTTTTTTTAACAAACAAATCAGCAGTTGGTACTTTTCTGCCCATGTGGGATTCCTTAAGAAAGGATCAATGTGGAGCAACATGAAGAGGCTAGAATCAAAGTCAGCTGCTGTTGGTACGATTTGGAAATTGGCTGCAACATACTCATTTGGATCCAGAGTCCTCAGTGGGAGCTGGCTTTATGAGCTCTCATGTTGATAAGTGCTCAGCTGCCAAAATGTAACTTCCAACTACTGGTGTGGAGGCCAATTGAGTGAGTAACCTCTGTCAAGCCAAAACCCACCAATGCTCGGGCAACCTCCTTCTCTATGGCTACCTGCACTCATTCCGGCTAAAGCTGGGCACTTGTGTTCCGTAACTTCTTATGAGAAGCTCATGGGGACTGAAAGCCAGTAGTGGACAAGATGCTGGCACTATGGATTCAGAGATGAATGAGGCACAGCCCTTGCCCTCAAGATATTCACAGTCTTCTGAGTGGAGACCAGAGACTGCATAACGAAAAGCTAAAATAAAGTAAAGGTATCCTCAGGTTATGTTGGGAGCATAGCGGGGGAGTGATGATGGGTGAGATAGGAGAAGATAAGTCAGAGAAGATTCTTGAAGATGTGTGTTCTGAGTCTTGAAGTATGAATAGGACTTGTGAGATAGATAAAGGAAAAATAATACAATTAATACCAAGATCTGACACGTGTGAGTGATTACTGTATACCAGGCACCTGCTGGGTGGTCTGTGAGCAGTACCACATTTAATACCCTCAACATTGCTATGAGGCAAACATTCTTCTTCTTCTTCTCATTTTATGGATAAGGAGATGGTATCTCTGGGAGGCTAAGTGGTGGTTAATATGACATTCAAACCCATACTATCTGGATCTAGGGCATCTATTCTTAACCTCCCTGGGCCCTGCCCTCCATAAGATAATTGAGAGGAGGATGTGTTAGGCAAAGAGGACAACCTGTGCAGCATCAGGGAGATGTGAGGGAGCACTGCAAACAAGAGAATGGCACGGGAAGAAGGACCATGTGCTGAGTCAGGAAGCCTGGATTTTGTCCAAAGAGTAAGGAGAGCCAATGAATTATTAGTCTGTGGAATGGCAAGGCCAGATTTGAATTTCAGACAGCGTATTCTGCTGTGATATGGACAAGTGGATTGGGGGCAGATGAGTAGAGTCAGGGAGACAAATCATGAGGCTGCTGTGAGAATCCGAGTGAGAATGAAGAGGACCTGAGCAAAGGCAATGGTGTGAAGAAGTAGAATATGAATCGAGAGTGACTAGGAGGTAGATTTCCTTGGACTTGGTGATCACTAGGTATATGGGGTGAATGAGAGAAGAGAAAAGAGTTTTAGTCATACAAGGTTGTTAAGTTCTAGAGATCTGTACAACAAAGTGCATATAGTTAACAATACCATACTAAACACTTAAATTTTTAAGAGGGTAGATTTCATGTTGTACATTTTTTTAGCACAACAAAAATAAATAGAGGTAAGATATCTGGGATGATTCAAAAATTTCAATCTTGAGTAACTGGATGAATAGTTGTTCAAGTCATTGAAATCTGGAATACAGAAAGAAGAACGGATATGAGGAGGAAAATATTGGAAGGGCATTTAAGCCAAATATTGGCACAATTTTTCTGAAAAGGGCTAGAAAATAAATATTTTTGGCTTTGGGGGTCATATGGCCTCTGTGGCAATTAGTCATTTCTGCCATTGTACCATGCAAGCAGCAAGGGGACAACATGCGAATGAATGAGTGTGGCTGCCCTCAGATAAAGCTCTATTTACAAAAACAGGCAACAGAGCAGATTTGGCTGGCCTACAAGAGGAGATGCCCAGAAGAATATATGGGTCTGAGATTCAAATGGGAGATGAAATGGAGTTTCCAGGAGATGAAGTCTTCAACTTTAGCCATATTTCTTTGTTGGGGATATTAGGGAGGAGATTTTCTCACCATTGGATAGTCAGGTTAGATACCATAAATATTTCTTGTGCATGTTCTGAGGGCTCAGTAATGTGTTAGGTTAATGGATCTTATAATTATTATACATTATAATAATGGTGATGCATGAGGAAGTGAGCTATGATTCCTTCTTTAATATTAAAGCTATGTTGGGAGTTTGCCATAGAATTCAGAGAGAAAAAAAGCACAAGAAAATAAAATGTGAGACATTCTCAGGATTTAAAAATATATATGCACTTATAAGCACATGTAGTTTTTGTGCATTATTATGTATATAAATATTTTTTTGTAGTACATATTTATTGGCCCAGGTTTTGTTTGATCCATGTAGAAAAAGAATGTCATTTATAGTTTCTCTAACTAGGGATTATTAAGAAATGCTTTGCTGGAATCTGGAACTGTTCTCACTTAGCAAGAGTCAGAATTATTCAGAACTGTGTGTTGCCACTGCTTGTTCCCAGATTTTGTCTTTATATCCCCAAGCCTGGTTGACCAGAGTCACAAAGGTAAATGAAACATACATGGTCCCTGCAGTCCTGGGGCTTATAGTCTAATAATGGAGGTAGAATTAACCAATTTCCCACAGCATAGACTGTATATTCTCAACTGTTATGTGTATTACAAAGGGGAAGTTCAGGGTATTATAAGAACTTGGAAAGTGGGGATTTTCACCCATGATAGGGGGTCAGGAAGGCTTGCAATCAATTGAAGGAGGAACAGCTTTAATGGAGCCAGGTCATTAACCTCCTGGGCCTCAAAGAAAAAACTACTGGAAACTTCCCTTGCAGCTGATGATGTAAACCACATGTAAGGAGAGGAAGGCACATTATGAAGGGCTCATCTGCAACCAACTCCAGCCAACTGCTTAACCTTCCCTTCTGTGTGCAGCTTTGGCAGGAATTTATTATATCTTTAGGGTAGAGAATATATCAGCCCGTATATTAGTTTTTAGAAAAAGGCAGTATTTTATGCTATGCTCAGCCTACATTGACTAATGGGAACCTTAATATCTTTAGAACATTTCCTCAGAGCAAAAACCTAGGAAAATTCATGTTACATGAATTGAATATAGGAACTCTCCTGCTATTGAGGTTATTCGACATGTTTCATAATAAGCCCTTCATTTCTCTCAGAGTTAGCCATAGCAAATGAGGGCCATTTTAGTGCAAATCTTATCTATATGGCAACAATGTTCTAAAATAAAAATTATAGAAGGAAAATAAAATTATTTTCTCTGTTTTGAAATTTGTAATAGAAATATAATTGGATTTTAGGTATACGTACAATAAATCAGCACAATTTTCCTAAAAGTGTATTTTTTCCTTGTGTTTATTATTCTTCCACGTTATAAGCTGTGTTGTATCCCCGTCAGATTCATATGTTGAAGTCCTAATTGCAAGTACATCAGAATGTGACTGTATTTGGAGACAGGGTCTTTAAAGAGGTAATTAAGGTAAAATAAGAACATTAACATGGGCTCTAATCCAATATGGCCGATGTTTATAAGAAGAGGAAACTTGGACACACACAGTTAGAAACAGAAGACCATATGAAGACACAGGGAGAAGTCATCTATAAGCCAAGAAGAGGGGCCTCAGAGAAAACCAACCCTGCTGACACTTTGATCTCAGACTTCTAGCCTTTGGAACTGTGAGAAAAATAATTTATGTTGTTTAAGCTGCCCAGTCTATGGCACTCTGTTATGGCAGTCAGAGGAAACTAATAAATTCCATAAGAAACAAATAATTTAAGACTAACTTCAACTGACAAGGAAAACGAATTTAGAGTCTAGTTTGTAGTTTTGCATTCTTGTCTTTGATGTGTTTCTTGGGTGTGAACACCCTCTCTTCGGTGGACAGCAGCATTTCTGATGGCACAGCTGTTTCTGTTTTGCTTTCAGTGTGTGATACGTCTTGTGGTAATTTATTTTCTCTTAACAGAATCTAGAATAGAATGTTTGCCACATCCAATATTTAACATGATATTATTAGAGATACCAACCTAAAAGATTGCATTTCAGAAAAGAAATATGTTGATCAAAGAACAAAACGAATCCTTGCCATATAAAAAGAAGAATCACACGCATGCGCATGAGAAGAACTACTTTGAGGAAAAGCCATACACATCCTCAATTCAATATAGAATTCTAAACTTATGTTAGTCATTCAACATATTTCTGAGAACTGTGGCTGTTCCCAGAATAGGGAAGTCTGGATTTGAAGAGAATTCAGGATTCCCTCAAATATTGAGTTGTTCTGCATTAAAATTGGAATTCAGTTTATAAAAACCAAATCACCCTTGACTTTGCAGGAATGTGACTGGTAACTCTTGTGTGAAATGCGCCCTCACACTGTGAGAATTGGGTGGATTATGGTCCCTGTCTGGCTGAATAAGGTCTCTTCCAGAAGAGAAGTCTCATAAATCTATAAGCACAATTTTATCCATAGACCTTTCTGGTCTGAGGCTAAAGTGTAGCCCTAGAAAAGTTTCTTCCAGTCGCTTTTGTGGAGTCCACCTTTTTGGGCTGCAGTTCCACCTATTATAGCTCTGGAAAGTGTTGGCATTAGTGAGCACAGCAAATACAATCAAGTGTGGTCCTAGGGTCTAGGAAGGTCCCACACTAACAAGAATGTGTTGTCTGAGGCTTTTAGTGCTTGATTTTATTTTGTTTCTTGTCATTACCTGAAAATGATGGAAGATGTTGATCATTAAAAGTTGTGTAGTCTTCATATGGGGACATTGTCCCTCTGCAAAGATGGCATTGCCTACAAAGATGGTGTTCCTTTGTAAAGATGACATCCCTCTGCAGAACTGGCATTCTCTGCAAAGATGGTGTCCCCTGCAAAGATGGTGTTCCCTGCAAAAATGGCATCCCTGCTGGGAGAGCCAAAGTGAAGAAGGAAATCAAGGTGCGGGAGGTGCTCTCACAGTCTGGCCTGTTGCTACTTAAAAGGATTAAATTTGATGTTAAAATCTGCATATCTAATACTTTGTCTTCTTATTTCTATTAACGTGAAAGAAGTGCCCAAAAATTTTCCTTTTGAGTTTTCAAGGAAAATCTAGCTTCAAGTAATACTGGAATTTTAAATGCAGATCTTGCCCTTTCTGCTTTATTGGCAATCTCTCCAATTTAACTCAATTCAATGCTATGTTTATCTAGGGCTGCCAAGTGTGATTGTATAGGGGATGCAGGATGTAAGGACTCTTTGTGGTCCAGGAACCTCTGGATTCTTCCAAGCTGCACTGACACCTGTGAGCCCAGGGCAGGGCTGGCTTCCTGGTGTGCACAGTTGTACAGGGCCCCACACTCAGAAGGAACCCCCTTACCTTGGGGTTTAGCACTCTGCAGTTACTGTCACAAAACTCTTAATAATTCTGGTTATACATTTTATAAGTGAAGTCTGATGGGGCAATGGAGCATGCACTTGGAACTATGTAAATCTTAGCAATCCTCATTTATAACAAAACATAGAAAAAAAATTATTCCACTTGTTCTAAAAGCAAGTGCTGTAGGAACAATACATTCAGTAGAGGAAGGCAGTAGAGTTGCCAGTGAAGCCTTAAAATTTGAGTAGATACTAACCAGGGATGCAGTTTTTTCTCTCTCATGGTTGGCTGTCAACCGTTACACTTGGTTGTGGGAAACTGCACCTTGAGGAATTTGCAGATACTGATGGAGGAAACTTGAGAGTTAGACAAATTACGAGAGTGTTATCAATTTCCTCTATGCAATCTTTTTGAGAGTGAAATTATGCTTAAAAGACTTATCAGCAAATGGATTAGATCCTTCTAGTAGGTGGGATTTGTACGGTGTATTAATATACTTTAATAACAAGAACAGATGTCTCTTGGATCTAAGCAGCAGTCCTTTAGGCTCAAAGTCATGAAGGTCAACATGGGCAGACCTAGGCCTGGGACCCAGGTATCCTGGTCTACCATTATTCAATACATCTAACAATTACAGGTTATCAATTGTGCTGACTCTGAGGATACACTGGAGAGCACGGCAGGATTTGTCCCTGCCATCATGGAACTTCCACTCTAAGAGGAGACTCATATTAATCAAATAATTATACACATAAATTAAGTTATAACATTCAGAAATATATTGCATCATGAGGGCACAAGTCAGAAGATATTAACCCTTTCTGGGAGGTTGTGGTAGGTGGGCCTGAGGGCTGGCATGTGAGCCAGGATGACCAGGAACGGGAGGGAAAAGTGGACCAGGTCAAAGGTCCCATGGCAGGAGTGAGTGGGGCACATGTGAGGGGCACAGAGCAGAGTGGTGTGGTTGGTGTGGTTGGAATAAAGAGTGAAGGTGGGGTTTGGTGTCAGATGAGGCTGGAGAGACAAGCAGTAGCTAGATTATACAGGTTCCTGTGAATCATGTTCATTTTTCTCTTAGGAGCCATGAGAAACCATTAACGTGTTTGTTTTAAGCTGGGGAAATAGAATAACGTGTCAGGTTTGCTTTTTTCTTTTGGAAACTCTTCTGTTTCAACACAGAATTCCCTTGAGATGTTATGTGATGAGGCCAATAGGACAATTGATTGAGGGAGTCCACAGCTCAGACGGGAGGTGGGTGAGTCACCCGCACATAGGTGGCAGGTGGAGCCTGGGTGCGGTGAATCCTTTAGGGAGAGTGTAAAGTATGAGAAAAGAATGGAGCCTTGGCTGACCCTCACCAGCTTTTAGTGATTGAGGTTAGAGGAAGATGACTGTAAAAACAAATCTGATAAAGAGTGACAAGACAAAAAAAATACAACAAAAATAACAAAAAAAGAAAGAAAGGGAAGTTAGTGCAATGTGAGTCATGGAAACCAAGGGAAGTAGAATTGGTCATAAAGGAATATTCTTTTGATGGTTGAAGTTAGAGGATAACTAAAATAATATCCATTTGTTCAGTGACATGGAGATCCCTAACAATATTATTGAGAGAGGTGGAGTGGAGTGAATGAGTGAGGGTGATAGCATGAGTGGTCAGAGAAGTAATGAGGAGGTGAGGAAGGGAGAAAACTCTTTTTTAAAGTTTGTGAACAGATGGGGTGAGAAAGGGAGATAGCTGGATGAATTTTTCATTCCAACATCCTTGCTTCTGACCCTGATATTCTAAATTTCTACTTATATATTTCTGGTTTCACAAAACACACAGGATTAGACTTCAGTTCGGTACATGGACATCTTTGGGTTCAGCACAGAGCATTGTCCCTTGTTCTAAAATGCCAGTGAAATCCCACATACACAAATCATCTCATAAGATAAGCCCTCATTATCCTTATGAGTCACAGTCAGGTTGCTGTTGGAAGGGTTTCAAAGATAAAAAGATATAATCTCACAATCTGCCCAAGAGCTTTATTTTTATAAACAAAAGTACAGCTTTGTGGAACATCTTAATAAGAACAAATTATGTTTCTGTTAATGTAGTTGCATTCAAAAGTAATAGTTTCACTCCTTAATATTGCAAACGATAAGAACACTTCTATTTCCCTAATAGCCTGTTTCATTAACCAAAGCTGTTTATTTCCTTAGCATTAACTCACTTATTCCGACACTAGGCTAAACACAGGCTACCTGAAGTATATATTTACTTATAATTTCTCTAAGCTCTTCCTCTCTAAGTCTCCTTTTATTTTTACTGATTGAAGTTTATGTTGGTGAAATGTTGTAGTCACTTGTCACTTTCTGAGAACATAGCATCTAAAGAATGAAGCTCATAGGTTGCTGAGAAGGGTAGAAGAACAGTAGCTGATGCTGGGGTGCAAATGGGACTCTCCAATCAGATAAAACACTCTCCAAAGGGTGTTAGATAAGGAAAAAAATAGGGAGTTTTCAAGGGAAAATATTAATGGATGTTGAATACACTAAGGAGAGATACTTGTTATGATAGTAGAGTTAATTTAGGAAAGAATCATAAGTGGATTGAAACCTCTTATTTATAATCTTCTATGCAATTATGGTATCGTGTGCTATGCTCTGGGTTTTACAAGCTTATCTCATTTAATCACTGCAACAACTCTATAAAGTGGGCAAAATTACTTAACTTTCCAGAACTTCATTTGATAAATTTGCAACATGGAAATAATGATGACAACTAAATTTATAAAGCCAATGTAAAGTGGGAAAAGTAAATTTTAAAACTAGGTCCAAACTTCCACTTCCAGTTAGGATAGAGACACCAAGATCTACTTGAAAATGACCAAAAATATCAGATAATATATGTGAAACAATGGTTTTCAAGTAACTGGTAGGGTGATCAACTAAACCCATTTAAAAAGGTGTGTCAGTGGAGAAAGAATATTCTTTTCAACAAGTAATGTTAATTATTGGATGTCAATATGGAAAAAAGTGTCAATGCATACCTTCCACCACATAGAAAAATAACTAAAACCTTAAACTATAAAACATCTAGAAGAAAACATAGGAAAAAAGCCTTATGATTTCAGTGTAGTGAAAGATTTTTTAGATATAGCATCAAAAAAATTATCCAGGAAAAAATTACTAAATTGTACTTCATCAAAATTAAGAAAAAAACCCATTGCTTTGTAAGACACTGGTAACAGAATGCAAAGACAATAGACTGGAAAAATATTTGCAAATCACATATCTGATAAAGAACTTCTATTCAAAGCATATAAAGAACTCACAAAACTCAATCAGAAAATAAGCAATCCAGTAGAAAATTGGGAAAAAGGATTCAATAGACATCTCCTCAAAGAGGTTATATAGAGGACAAATAAGCATATAAGGAGTGATTAACATTATTATTCAATGAGGTCTCCCCATCTATTAGAATTGCTAAAATTAAAAAGACTGATCATAGCAATTATTGGCGAGGATATGGAAGGACTGGAACTCTCATACACTGCTGCTGGGAATGTGAAATGGTTACAACTACTTTGGCACATAGTTTGGCAGTTTTTTAAAAAGTTAAACATACCCTACACATGATCTAGCTACTCCATAACTTATTGTTGACTATAGTCACTTTGTTGTGCTATCAAATATTATTTATTCTTTCTATCTAACTATATTTTTGCACTCATTAATGATCCCCACTTTATCTCCTCCTCCCTGCTACCCTTCTCAGCCTCTGGTAACCATGATTCTACTCTCTGTCTCCATGAGATCAATTGTTTTAATATTTATCTCCCACATAGGAGTGAAAACATGTGAGATTTATCTTTCTGTGCTTGACTTATTTCACTTAATATAATGTTCTCCAGTTCATCCATGTTTAGAATGTATCCTCAGCATTAAATGATACATGAATGCACATATCATACAAAATATACCTGGAGAAAATAACCAACAAAAATGTGGTTAAATTATTTAAGTGTCTATGAGCAAGGACACTATAAGTAGGTTTCAGGAGCAAAACAAAAATTATTTACTGAATATCTTTTCATACCTTTTGAACTCTGCAGCATCAGCACATGTATTAACTTTTACAATAATAATTAGTTTTTAAATTTGTTTTTTAGTCAGATGAAATTCATATAACATAAAATTAATGATTTTAAAGTGCACAATTCAGTTAGTAGATCCACAGTGTTGTGCAATCATTAACTCTTCCTAGTTCTAAAACATTTTATTAGCCCCAAAGGACACCCTATACCCATCAAGCAGTCACTCCCAATTAATAATTAGTTTTTAAAGGCAAAAACAAATTCAAAAACCTGACTATGGTTTGTAAAGCCATCTGCAGTCTGCACTTCCCTTTGAATCTTTGCAGCTTCAATTCCAGCCGCCTGGCTACCTCCTATGTTCAGTCACAAAGGTCTTTCTGTGCTCCTTGAATTTGCCAATCCTTTTTCTCTTTTCATTATCTCAGCACATGCTGCTCTCTCTTCCTGTAACACCATGCTCCTGCTCTTCACCTATCAAACTCCTAGTCCATTCTGAAGTTTCCCCAAATGCCCTGGATTGCTCGCCAGGCTAAGAAGTTCTCCCATAGCTACTGAGGTCATGCAGCTTGTTAGTGGTATAGTTGGTGATTCAGCAGTAGAAAAGCTGACCCTGAAGGCTGTGTTACTAATAACTTGGCTCTTCTGGCCATTCACAGGCATATCTGATGCATTCAATTCACACATGAGAGTAAAGAATTCCAAGCTTTGGTTCTCAAATACATGCACACTGAGGACTGGGACAAATGATGTGCTTCCTATATCAAGGCTTCAGGGACTAGCGTAAAACAAGGCACCTCATGGAGGAAATGATTTTGAGTATAAATAGACATGTGGAGTAAATGGAAACTAACCAGCAAGTCATACAGTGACACTAGCAGCAGATGGAAGAAAAGGAGGTAGACCTAACTATAATTCCTGGTCCTGAACTGTAGAGCATTACCTGCCTCTAATAAATTATGTGTGAAATTGATAAGGTTTTAAGAGAAGTCACCCTCAGATCTTGAAATAGCCACGAAGGGTTTTTAATGCATGCCTTGTATTTTAGTGCATGAGAAAGTAAACCACCACCAAAAATTGCACAAAGAAGTCAAACTTGTACTGTCTGATGGGTGGTTCCTTTGAGATTAAAGCAATGAGCAAACTGTTTTGGATCTTAGACATCTGAACTGCAACCCAGGTCTCCATAAAGTCTTTAATGGGGAAGGGACTCTGGTTTCATCAGCAGGCAAACCATTTTCTTCATTGTGTACGTGTCTCATACATAAGTGATGCCATAGATTTTGAACCTTTTTGAAAATTGGACACCACAGGTATATTTACTATAGAATTGGCTGCCATGGTGCAATTAGAGGAGAAATACATTTTACCATTTTGATGACAATTTGTGCAACTGAAACCAGGTGATATAGATGGCTCTGAGAATACGGATCTGTCTTTGACAGTCGGATTATCACACTGTCAATTTCTATGTTTTTTTCCCCACAAAAACACTTACTATTAAAATACTTCATGCAGATATTAATTTTTGCCATCAAATGTTACTTAGGGAAACATTAACAATTTAGATACTTTTATATTTAAAATGGCTAAAATGGCTATTTCAATAAATTTATGAGATGCCATAACCATATAGCCTTTTCATTTTGAGAGTTTGTATGATTGCTTCAGTCTCCATCTGGGGCATCAGAAAGAATAGGGGATAGAACTAATAAGGCAGTGTCTGGGATTTGGAAGCCAGGGAGTCAACAGCAGCATTAGGAACCAGCATTAGCTAAACTAGCATTAGCTCTTGGTTTACAAGAGCACTGTGACTTTTATCTTAAAGAGAGAATTTTCCTTTCTGTGATAGTTTTAACTTTTACTTTATGTCTTTATGCCTTTTTAAAACTTAAGTCAAAAATATTATTTTTACAATAATATTAGTATTTGGCTAACATTCATTGGCAAGGGGAAAATGTATTTTTGATGCAATGAAGATGATGACAATGACTGATATTTACCAAATGCTCATGATGTACCAGACACTGTCCTAGGTGCTTTACAAATACAACCTAGTTTTATTTCCTTAATTATGTTATGTGATAAGTAATATCATTATCCCTGTTTTAAAGATTTGACAACTCAGGCACAGGTTAACCAAGCTTGGTTAAGGTCACACAACTAATAAGGCACATAACCATTGTAGCCACTACATTTATGGCTACCAATTACTGAATGCCTGCATTTGGGCTGTATTAAAATATTTTTTTTCATTTGACTTTCACATTTTATACATAAGGCAACTGAAGCTTACAGAAATTAAATAAGTTGCCCACAGTCACCTTACTCGCATTACCTAATTTTCAACTTAGTAATAAAATCTAAATCTCAGTATATTAAAGAGTGTTAAAAAAAACAGAGTGTTTAGTTTTGGTCATTTCTCTGGATGTTAAATTTTTCTTGTTTTCTCCAATGACACTGCATCTACAAATCATCTTATCTTACCCACAGTGCCTTGTGCAGTTAGAAGGACTTGTTGGGCCCTGATAGAATGTTTTCCAATCTTCAGGCTTCGGTAAAGATACATGTATGGTACAAAAGAGACCTTTTCTCTATATTGGTTTATCTCCACAACGAAAAAAAATGTTTTGTCCTGAATCTAATTGCATGGACTTAATGTGTGGAGTGAATATTATGTGTTCTCCATCTTCCAGTTATTCTTCCAGAGTTTAAATCACTGTTCCAATAAGAAGATAAAAATAAATTTGATCCTAGATTTTTATGTTAATGCCTTATCTTGATCACTATAGAATCGGAAGCTTTTCTACCAGCAGAGATATCTATAGGAAAGATATGATTATATTTTCCAGTGTACTTATAGTAATAATAATGTGTTTGGTTCTCATTCTTTAGCACTTTATGTAAGTATTTTAATTAACCCTCATTGTAACCAGGACATAGATATCATATTTATTTTATTAAGGCACAGAAAATGAGAAGCAATTGAGAAGTCATAAGGTCAGAAATATAATTGCGCAAAGTCGCACAGTTAGTAAGTGACAGAATCATTGGCACTGTAGACCCTGCATTCTGGGCATAGCAATTATATCAGAATGATTAAAGTGATATGGGAGAGGAGACTCAAAGGACATACTTGAAGTGGAAGCAGTGGACAGACGGTTAAGGGGTTTCTAGTTGTCATATGAGGACATGATAAAATAAAAACAAGATAGTGGCACACGTGTGTGTGTGTGTGTGTGTGTGTATAAGGGAGAGAAGCAATGGGAATCTTTCTGGCTTGGAAAGACAAATTCTGAGAGAGACTGAGCCATGGCAAAGAAAAGCTTTTGAAGATACAGACATATACAGAATACGCCACCACAAAACAACAGAATATATACATTATTAAGTGCACATGGAACATTCTCCAGGCTATTTTAGGCCACAAATAAGTCTCAACAAATGTAAAATATTGAAATCATTAAAGATATTTTCTCTGACCACAATGAATGAAACTAGAAATCAATAACAGAAAGAAAAGTGGAAAATTATGTGTTAGTCCATTTTGCATTGCTATATAGGAATACCTGAGGTTGGATAATTTATAAAGAAAAGAGGTTTATTTGGCTCAGGATTCTGCAGGCTGTATGAGAAAAATGGTGCCAACATCTGCTTCTGATGAGGGCCTCAGGAAACCTCCACTCATGACAGAAGGCAAAGGGGGAGCAGGTGTGTCATATGGAGAGAAAAGGAATAACAGAAAGGAGGAGGTACCGGGCTCCTTTAAACAACCAGCTCTCACATGAACTAATAGAGCAATAACTCACTCATTACCTGGAAAAAGGCATCAAGCCTTTTATCAGGGATCCGTCCCCATGACACAAACACCTCCCACCTGGCCCCATCTCCAACACTGGAGATCAAATATCAACATGAGATTTGGAGGGGACAAATATCAAAACCAATCTTGAGTTTTGTTATTCCCTAATACTTCCCATACACACACATACACACACTCACATAATCACATACTCACATACATGAACACACATCAGTAGAACCTGTTCTGATTATGAGGCTATTATAAAATTTTGAAAATGAAACAACATAAAGAATATGGAAAAAATTAATAGCTTCATAAATTTAATATCTTATCTTAGACAAATGAAGGTTGAATGAACAACTAATTTAAGAGTTTAAAAAAGTACGGAAAGTCTGCATGAGGTGAATTTAGTTCACTAATTTATGAAATACCTGAAAAGAGGTTCAACAGCATTAGTCATTAAGGAAATGCAAATCAAAATCACAATGAGATACCACTTCCCACAGACTAGGATGGTTACAATAATTTATTAAATAAGACAAAATCTAGAAAATAACAAGTGTTAGCAAGATATGGAGAAATTAAAATCTTTATCCATTGTTGGTAAAAATATAAAATATTTCAGTGCCTGTCAAAAACAGTTTGGCAGTTCCTCAAAAAGTTAAACATGTAATTACCATATGATCCAGCAATTTCACACCTATGTATATAGCCAAAAGAAATGAAAACATATACTGAAACAAATTAATTTACAAGAATGTTAATGAAGTACTATTTATGATAGCCAAAAAATAGAGTCCTTGTAACCCAAATGTCTGTTAACAGAGAAATGGATAAACAAATTGGGGTATGTGCATACCATGAGATATTCTTCACCATAAAAAGGAATAAAATACTTCTGCATGTACAATGTAGATGAACCTTGAAAACATTACACTAAATGAAGGAAGCCAAACACAAAAAGTGTCTTGTATGATTCCACTTATATAAAATATACCGAAGAGGTCAATAAAGAGAGACGGAAAACAGATGGGTGGTTGACTGTGTCTGGAGGGTGGAGGGAATAGGAACTGCCTACTTAATGGGACGGGGTACTCTTTTGGGGTGATGAAAATGTTTTGGAACTCAATATAGGCAGTGGTTGCACTATATCATGCATGTTGTAAATGCCACTGATTTAAAACTCTAAAATGGCTAATTTTATGTTATATGAATTTCAGCTCAATAAAAAGCAAAACAAACAAAAAAGAGGGGATGTGGGAACTGACTAAAAGGTGGTTGGACTAGTTCAGGCAAGAGATGAGAGACGTTTTGACTAGGATGGAGATGGAGATGAGGAGAAGCAAGGAGTGGACGACAAGCTGAAGCTGGGGTTGATGTCAGAGCAAGAGGGGAAGGAGAAGGGCAGATGCTGACAGACACTGGCTTTGACTTGGATCACGGCCAACCTAAGGCTGCAAAGGGGCCTTAATGGGAATTCAGCCAGATCAGACTTTCCCTCAAACTCATTATCTGACCCTGTTTAACATGGACTTGCAGACCCATAAAACTAATTCTGGTTAGGGATATTTATTTCTATCCAATAAAATTTGAAGCTTTCATTTGATCCATTAAAATTCTTAATATCATCTTTTTATTTCTCTCTTTAAAAAGCCATTTTTTTCATGTTCTAAGCATAATAATTACCTACTTGACAAATGTATTCCTAATTACACAATTACTTTATTATATAGTATCAGCTTAAGAATACCTGAAGTCTGAGATCTGTCTCGGAAAGAAATTATTTTATTTAATGTATAATGTAATTTCTTCCCAAATAATTATTTAGGGGCTGGAGAAAA
>VBSM01003143.1:10357921-10385281 GCA_008086735.1 Cheirogaleus medius
AGAAGTTGAAGTGGTGAGAAGTGTTTCTCAGTGGCATGAAGGGCATCCCATCCCAACCTTTGAAACATTTCTTTCTACATCTTCATAGCAGTGGCTGGAATCCATGTATGTTACAGGGAGGTCAGGTAGAATACTTTGATCAGCTATTAAAAACTCAACAGGAGTATAATGATCAGATCTTTCATATTCTCCAGCAGCTGAGGATAAATTACAGGGGCAATGGGACTTCTGATGGGAGGTATATTAATCCCATAATTGGGGGTCTGAAACACTCTGGCCACCTTGATAGACAAATCGAAAGTCTGATGTTTGGGGGAATGCTGCTTAAAGACCAATTCTATTTTATTTGTTAGATTTAAAGAGGTGAGTCTTGACTTTTAATGATCTCTGCTTATATGGAAAGTCTTCTCTTAGTCTTATCTTGGCTCCTTCAACTGCTCCAGAAGTTGATTTTCTGCTGGCTTAAAAATGTGGCCAAACCCCAAACAATTTTTCCTATTAGCACATTTAACATCCTTTGGAAGATTTTAAACAACTCTTAGGTCCTGATTATCCCACTGGGGACACCAAACTCTTTGGTAGAAACCCCACTGTTTCCCTGAGATGACTTGGTTTACACTGAAGGGCCTGGGGTGGACATTTTCTCTCAACTATTCCAATGATACTTGTCCCCTGAATTCATTCTCTCTCTCTCCTTCTCTCAGCTACTTTACAAGACAAAGTAAACATGCTAGAATCTCATCTATTTTTCTCTTGCCCTGCCTTTCTCCTTCTTTTTCAAGGTCAGTGTTAGTATCATTCCTGATGGAAAGTCTCCCCTGACCTCACCCCCACCAGCATCCTGTCCCCCAGACTACACTAGGCACTGTCCTCTGTGCTCCCCCAGCACCCTGTCCTCCCTGCAGCATGATTCTTACTCTGCACTTGTATTGTCATCTGCCTGAGTGACATAAGTGCCACCTGGGTGCCTTTATGCTCCTTGAGATATTGGTAGAATTGAATTAAAGTTAATTCTGTGGTCTGAGGGCACCCAATCCCTCCACAGAAAATCAGCTAGTATCAGCTAATATATACAGGGCATTTTGAGGTGAAGAGAGAAGGGTAGGGGAAGATGTCCCTTTTCTGAAGGCCTGACATTAGAGCAGGGGAGGAAGATGGGGCCCAACTCAAAACTCACCCAGGGCTCACTTTCAGCAAGTCATCAGTGGAAGCAACAATCACTCACTGCAAGCCCCCATGAGTATACTATGTCACTAGAGATTTGTGGGGGAGAGTGGTTCATAGAAAGGGCCCCATCAGAGAGCCTATGCCTTCCCCAGATGCTTTTCACTTGCTCACATTCTTGTTTCTTCTCATCTCCTGCCTTTCAGCCTGCCTACGAAATCAATTGTTTTCCCATTGTGCAGAGCAATGTTCTCCCTCTGAATCTGTGGCACCAATCACCACTGGGGCATCTCTTTACAATTGCTCATTTCTTACTGAGTATAGACTATGTGAGAGCAGGGCATGTGTCTCCCTCCTTCAACTCTTTATGCCCAGCACAGTGCTTGACGTAGCGTACTGGAGGGAATTTGAATGAAGTGATGTGTAAATGAGTGGATGACTAAATGGAGAGACATTATCCACCTGTGGAAATGATTGGAGTCTGTGGCATTTTTAGACTCATGGTCAATATATCAGCTATTAAGTTTAACTCTGAGCAACAACCTTGTGCTCAGCACAGTGTGAAACACCCTGGGGAGTTCACAAGAATCTCATGATGTCATTATCCTCATAAGTGGACAGTGAAGAAGACCAAATGATTGTACCTGAGATGATTAGGTGATAGATACATGCTGATCTAGGTGGAACTGAAGGTGGCCTCCAGAGAAGGGAGAAGCAGGAGGCTAGAAGCTCTGGGTGGATTTTACACACGAGGGCCTTGAAGGAGGGCTAGGACTTGGGATTGATGGAGAGGAGGTGAGACAACTTGTCCTGTCTGGGCAGCGAGGCAGAGGGGAGCAGGTGTGCACATGGGACAGCAATTGGCCACCAGCCAGGGCAGGGGCACACATGTGTGATGCCTGTGACATCCAGGAAGAGGAATTTGGGCCTGTATCTCTAAGTAATGAGAAACAGTGGTAGGTTCCTAAGCGTCTTTTATCTTCCACACACATCCATTTGAATCATTTATACATCCTAAACCCTTGTCTGAGATTTACAGGTGAGAGAATTGAGGCTCAGAGGACCTGAGCAGGTTTCTTAGTTCACACAGTGAGCAGGTGCCAGAGCTGGGATTCATCCTCCATTTCCTCCCTCTGCACGTATTGCACTTCTCATCTTGTGACTCTACTTGTGGAGGTAAGATTAATTTTGATAATAGGATGGGGGAGTCAATGCCACTTTGGCACTCTTTGTTGGCCACTAGTAACTTTCTTGTCTACCTCGGGGTTTCTTGATTTCCTGCTGGGCCTCTAACCAGCCTATGAGCCTTGGAGTGCTGATTTGAAGGCAGGGTGAGGGGTGAGTTAAGTTTTATTTTCTCCATTTAGGAGATGAAGAACATAAGACTTAGAGGGCTGAGGTAAGGCACACAAGCTACACAAGCTGTTCATGAGGTTACACAATTCCCATAAGGTAAAACTGGATTAAAACCCTATGTTTTTCAAGTTCTTTCTACTGTGCTATGCTCAGTTAATTGAAACCTCAGTTAAATACTAATAGAATATTTAGAGACTGGTGTCATGGAAAAGGTTTATAATTTGGAAGCAGGAAATGTAGCTTCATTGAAAATATCCCAACAATTTTAGCACGTATTCTGAGCTCTCTTAAGCTTGATATTACATAACTATTATGAGCCCAACTTTTAAATCACAATATTTTTCTTTAGATTGAAGACTCACATAGCAAAAATACTGCTAAATTGGGTGCTTCTACCAGATGAGCTCTGGTTAAAAAAGACCCCATGCTCTTTGTTTTTCAAATTTTACCCTTTATTCAGGGGGTCCTAAAACCTGTGTGTGTGTGTCTGTATATGTGTGTGTGTGTAAGGGAGGAGGGGGAGAGAGGAGGAGATATCTTTCCACATGTGACAGACACCATATTCCAAAGTTCTAGGAGTACAGAGGTGCCAAAGGAGTCAGAAACCCACTCTGGATGACCAAACTCAAACTGGACCATCTTGACTTCCCTAATGGAGATGCTGTTGAATCATTCAATGGGTCACTGAATCTCTTGCCACTTTTCTGTGGAAGAGAAAGTACACTCAGTGGCAGCGGGCATAGGCAGAATGGGGTGTGGGTGGGGCATCAAGGTGCCCGAGTTCTAGTCCTAGTTCTTGCACTAACTCGTGTGAACTTGAGTGATTGATTTGATCACTGGGCCTTCTTAAATTTATATGTAAAAAGGAACAGTTTAGTGCAAATGATATATTACATAGCCTATTTAAAAACAAACACACAAACATATAGAGGTGACCCTGAGGTGAGGGGCTGGGGTGACAAGAAGGGGACACAGAATGGCTTCTACAGTTCTGGCAATGTTCTGTTTCTTGATCTGTGTGCTGGGTACAGGGGTCATCTAATCATCTGTACACTTTTATTAGTGCACTTTTCTAAAAGAATTTTATTCTTCTAGAATACTTTACAATAAAAACATGCAAACAAAAATATTCTAGTCACCTCATATCAGTATTTATAAAAGAGGGCAAGAATAAACATTGAAAAGCAAGAAGAAAAATGATTTAAAACCTCCTAAGAGTTCTCATCTCATTTGGGAATTACAGTTTTCAAAGGAGATCAGAGGTGAATAGTCACATAAGATGAAAAGGAAATTTCAGGAGTAATAGCACAATGATTCAGCATGGAGTGCTCTGGACAGGAAGTTCTTATGATAAAAATGATCATCTATCACAAGTTTCCACGGCATATGACCTTGCAACTACACAGTCTGATTTACTGTAATAACTGTATTCTGAAGCATTACATATTTAATCAATTTCATGGGAGAGGCGATAAGTTGAAATTGATGTTGAAACTCAGCACTCATGTTGCCCTGGGATGCTGTGATCCCACAACACAACGTAACAGAATGTTAATGTACTTGGGATGCAAGGAGACTAGGAGCATATGAATGAGATTGCAATCGGTTCTGCTAACGTAGATCACATTTTGATAAAGGCATCCCTTTCTTTGACATTAAAGATAATTTTCAACTATGATGAGAATTTGTGTTTAAAATAAAAAATGATTTAGCAGTTGAAGGTTATAAGAAAAAATATTTATACCTGGAACACTGAGCAGCCATGGTGGCTTATGGTCATGAAGGTACAGGGGAGGACTGGGATATCGTAGTGGGCTGGCATCTCTGCCTTTGAACAGACACCAGTATATCTCAAAAGCCTTGAGACACAGCTCCTTGGTGAGCTTTGCAGCAAAAAGTGTCCTCTCTTGAAGTCAGTGCCCAAATGGCCATAAATTGATATTGAAAAACTGTAGTCTTACAAAATGAAGATTTGTGGGAGTAGAAATTGGTATAGTCCATTTGGAGAGTTATCGAGTGATCCCTAGTATAACTGAGAATGTTTATTTTCTATGACCCTGCAACTCCACGGGTGGCGATTTACCCTATAAAAATCCACTCACTTGTGCACACAGAGACATAGAAAGACTGTTCATAACAGCTTTGTGTGTCATAGTAAAAAACTGCAAAAACACCCAACTTCCATCTATGTGTGAAGGACAAATAATGATATTTCCACACAATGAAATACAATTCAGCACTAAAAAAATGGAATTAGAATTATGTATATCCACATGAACTAACCTCATGATATTCTTAATTATAAATGCAATTTTCAGAAGAATATAATATTTTATAAGATTTACCAGCATGTAAAAATAATATTGTAAAATATTTAGGGACTATACATAATTATAATGGTAAAAGTGTGAAGAGTCACAAGAGATGCATGATAATGAGAAACACCCCGTGTTCAGTATACTGGTTACCTTTGAGAAAGAGTGATGGGGATGTGGACAGGTATTCAATATGTGAGTCTTTGAATATGTTTTTCACAGTTATTTCTTGAATTAGTCATTCTACTTTTTGGATGGCTAAAATAATTTATAAGAAAACTTTAAAAGTTAATCTAAAAACAAAATTGGGATTCATCTATTAATCTATGTATCAGTCTTTTTTCATTCAGTAAATATTTACTGAGCTCCTGCTTCATGTATGTGCTCTTCTAGGGGCTGTAAGAGAAACAAGAGAAGTAAAAGAAATAGTGTGTGTCCTCCAGGCATAATAGTTGAGTTGGGAAGACAAGACACAGGAGGGAAATTTGGGCAATACTATGATAAACGAGGAATCTAAAAGGAAGACAGCTTGAAGCAATGGTACACAAAAAGCCTGATTCCCAGAAATGTGATAAAAGATGAGGTACATCATAGATATTAAAAAAAAAAGCAATTCATAGGATATAAATCCACTCACTGGATCCCTGGTTCTTCTTTCCAGAATACAGTGGAATATATTAATTTGACAAGTGCTACCAGTCAGGCCTGGATTGTTTCAAATACTTCTTACAAGAGCTGAAATTCTGCACAAGGGGTGATTTTTCTTCTATGTTGTATGTGCTTTGCCCATGTAAGTGTCACAGCTCCCCTCATGGAGGTGTAACAATGTCAGGGCAATATCCGTTAGTCATTATAATAGCTTTTGTCCATAGAGCTCTTTGTGACTCTGTTTTACCCAAAAATATATTGGGCTGGGCCAGAACAGCTTCAATCCCCTTACAAGTGAACCAAGGGTTGCATTATAGGAGGGCTCAGTTGTCCTTGTTGATGAACATTTGTGTGGGATTGGGTGAGGGATGTTATGGAAAAGCCTAGATCATCTGGAAGGTCCTTATCAGGTTTGATATTTCCTGCTTCAGCTTCCAAAAGTAAGAGGACCTTGGTCCATGGATGCCTCTGAACCCCCTTCTAACTTGGATTTCTTTATTTACTGCACTGGATGGTCCACAAAGTTATTTCATCGATGGCTTATTTTCATCTCTTCTAAAACTATCTCTTTTGAGATTTGAAGTTGATCTCATATTTCTGGTATTTCATAAATTAGTGAACTAAATTCATCTCATCCAGACTTTCCATACTTTTTAAAACTCTTAAATTAGTTCCTCACTCAACCTTCACCTGTCTAAGATAAGATATTAACCTTATGAAGCTTTTGACTTTTTTCATATTTTCCATATATTGTTTCATTTTAAAAATTTTATAATAGCCTCATAATCAGAACAGGTTCTACTGATGTGTGTTCATGTGTGTGTGTATATGGGTGTGTATGTGTGTTTATGGGAAGTATGAGGGAATTAGATTATATATTATGTCACCTCAGTTTTATCTTGTGATAACATTATGGTAGAGTGATTGGAGAACACCAGAATCTTGGATTAGCTGGATAAATTAAAGTTAAACAGATTTTTGTTGTGCAGAATGTCTCAGAGCCTCTAGAAGTTAATGTGATAAGTCTCTGAGAGGAAATCAAGTTTGCAGCATTTTCTCAACGTTGCTGTTCACAACCTTTAAATTTTTTTTTGCCCTTATATGGTTTCTCATGAGATGCAGGTCCAATTCAAAGTTATTATTTCATTTGAGCAAAAACAAAAACATAGAGATGTTAGAGAGAGTAATGAAATTTGTACTGGTCAGTGCCCAAATTGAGCAGGGGAAGAGGAAGGGAGGGTTCATTGAATAACATTTTTCCAAAGAGGTGTGGATAGCATGAGTGGATGTTTACAGTCTGCAATGCTAATGACAGAAATGTACTTGCCATTGAGTTAAATAGGGAGCAATGTACCATACATATTATTATAGTCGTACTATCAAAGATGTCCCTCATCATTAAATGCACACAGAAAACCAGAAATAATTTATAACAGCAACAATATTCATTCTGCATTGAATACTTATTTTGACATGCAGGATAATAATAAGAAAGGCTGCCTAACTTTACTAACATTATTATCCACACACATATAAATGCTTAGTAATATACACATATGTGTGAATTCATATTTTTATAGGCTAGTCGCTTATTAAAGGAGTATGGAACTTAAAGATTATTATTTTTGACACTTTCAAATTTTACAATGAGGAGACTAAGGCCCAAATGGATTGAACAGTAAGATCACACAATTTGTTTGTGCTAGAGCTAAGAAGAGAACCTGTTTCTCCATATTCTCATAGCATGATGATCCTAACCCTATATGAGTGAGTGCTTGTTACAATAACAAATTATTGAAGATGACTCATGTGGTACTACATTTTATTCTCATTTAAACCTTCATTTGTTTTTGCAGGTTGTCATTATGGAGTGACCAGGTCTTTTGTTCACATAAGCCAGAAAACGAGGTGTGCTATTTACCCCTGTGGTAGCAGTGGGGAATAATTATTTGTTGCATGTGGGATTCACTAGCCATGAATCCCTTTGATTAGAAATAGTTCATGGTCACTCATTTTCAAGAAGAAGGATAAGTCTTCTTTCTCACATATGCATGCCTTTTGTGCTGCAAAACATAAATAAGAAGAAAAATAAGTGAAAGAAACATGAAGGTTGCCTGCCTTAGAACAGAGGAACAACAACTCTTTGTAGTGTGCATAGAGGCAAATGCTAGGATGCAGTTTTTTATTCTTTTTTAGAGTATAGCAGGTGGGATTGACTGAAGGTAGACATATTTTGACTAGAAGCTGAAAGATTGCTCTTCCCAAGGCTTGGACCATTTGTCTCTATGCATACTTGGTGTCATCACAAATGCTTCTGCATCTCATCATCACTGTCATTGGAATCAAGTCTTACATCCTTTTATTAATTCCCTTTAGGTCTGACCACTAGTGGTGACGGCTGCATTGCTATGGAGTATCTGACTTTCTGGATTCCAAGAACTCCCCATCCAGCCATAAAACACTTGCCATCTGCATATCTTCCCCCAAATTCTTTTCCAGGTGAGAACCTCCTGGAGTCCCAACATTTTTGTCTCATCCCAGTCTAGATAGTTTCCCTCATAATTATCTGACTTCCTTTCTGGCTCTAAGAACAGACCATTCTATCTGGCAAGTGGTAATCACAGGTCTATCTCAACTGCCTCTGAATATGACCTTGTTTTCCCTTAGTGCCCTGTATTGGCTGGTTAGTGTTTCTTATCTGGGTTGCTGATCTCAAGGGTTTGGGTCCTTGTGCCTAAATCAACAAGATTAACCTGTGTCTTCCTCCTTAGTTTTTCTTGGTTCCCTAGAGCTAATTCCCTTCTTATCTGCTACATATGGTCTCTGTTTTTCCATAGACACTTGTATTATCTATCAGACACCTGCTTACTCCTTCAACGTCCTTTCTTCCCACACTTGGCCAGTCCTGTCCTATTTCACTTAACATCCTGAGGCAGCATTTCATCTGGAAGCCTGGAGGATTTCAGCTTATTATAGGCATATTCCAGGACATAAGTATTTGGGTGTCAATGGTGATATTATCCCTAGTGGTGCTGGGTTTTGTACTGCCGATATCTCCAAGTGTAGACTTTGTCAGTGCACACTATGGAGATAGGAGTGCCTTCTTCACTCCTGAAAAAGTGGGAGCAATATTTTTGTGTTCTGTGGCAAGATCAGTGTTAGAGGTGGCAAAGAGATTGGGAATATCTAGAGCACCTGATAAATCAGGTGCATGTTGTTATAGCATCTATGCTCTTACAGGTTTTTCCATTTCTATAGACAAGTAAGAGTAGGTACTTTTATCAGAATCCAAATTCATCTGAATTTTTCACTGCTTGTGTAAGAAATTTTTTCTTAGATGACAAAGCACAGTTTGGTTGCCTGCACCTCAAACATCATATCTGCTTGAGATACTCCTCTTGTCTCCATCCAAGTGAGATGAGCATGGAGAGATCCTGATAGAGAAGCTGGCTAGGGAGCTTTGGGAGGATGGGGGGCCAGATTTATTCGGCTTTCAAAGATAGACTAAGGCCTTAGGTTCTTATCAGAATATTCAGCTCTTGTTGCTGTGCAGCCCTGTTGACTTCAGAGTTTGACCACGTGTAGTTGATAAGCCAAGAACATTCTCAAAAACTTGGGGGGTTATGAAAGATGCCACTGTGTATCCAAAACTGAATTGTGGTTGCTTTCTTTGCCCTATGCCTTGAAGAAAGTCAGGAAGAATGAGAAACATGAGATAGGAAACATGGCCTGGATCAAAGTTTACTTTTATTTTAAAATGTTTAGTGCTGGCATATGATCATTAGGTAATTGACATTAAGTACACTATATTTGCAAACTACAGAATAAAAGCACTCAGATAAAAATCAAAACCACCAAAATTCCACCAGAAGAATAATCAATACATTCTCTTGTAGATCTTTCTTGTTCTTTATGTATGCAAGTATAAAAACAGATAATAATATGTAACAATGTAAAATAGTATATAAATTTTCTAGTTAACTGATTCACTTTTTAACAAGAAAGGAATTTATTTTGGTTTCATATTCTTTGCAGATATTTTCACTATGCGGTATATTGGGCACTTTGTTCTGTGCTTTAAATATTCATATAAATAATGTTAAGAGTTGCTTAGAAGTCCATAGTAAGACTATGTCATTGTTTATATAATCAATTTGTCAACATTTAGGGCATTTGCTTAAAAATATGAATAATTATTTAATGCTCATCTTAATGGAATAAACTACAAGCACATCTCTGACAATGTCCACAGATTCCTAGTAAAGTAATGGTTAGGTCAAGTAATAGATACATTTTTAAGACAATTGACACATACTAACAAATTGCCTTTCAGAAAGATTGTATTCACTATAGCACTATCAGAAATGTATTAGAGAACTCACACATTGTATTATCTTTAGAAAAAGTTAAAAAATAAATTTTGATGATAAAATACATAAATAAATTTTAGTCTTTAAGTGTATATAATATTTTAGGGGATTGACATTTGTGATTTGTATGTACATATCTTTTGAACATATCTTGAATATATATCTGTAACAGTGTTCAAAATTTTCTTATTGATATTTAGGAACTATTTATGTTTTGAGGCTGGCATAACTACTTCTTTTCCTGTCTTTCAAAATTTTTTACTTTCTACTTTGCTCAAAGATGATACATCTTATTGTATAGGTAATTTTAAAGTGGGAAGAGAGAAGTGAAACTCTAAAATAACTATTCGCAGTATGAAAATTCAAAGCTCTCACGTTGGCATAAAACATAATATTACAAAATGGGTTTCCACAGAAGAGCACATTTGGCATTTGGTTCTTTATTTTGCCATGTTTCTGGACAAGCTGGCACACCTAATTCACAACCTGTGTTCTCTCTGCCCAACATTTAAAGAGATTGATGTTCTTGCATGCAAACAATAAATCTACAGGGAAATTGCCCATAAAGCCTCTTTTGAGATGCTTAGTGGTATAGACCTTGGCAGAAGGAGTAAATTCCAACTATATTGTTTCAAAATTCTTTGAGAAATCAGCAGTTGAGGGTTGATTGATGGGCATTTCCCACATCATTATACCCAACATCTCTGCAGTTTACTCCTGAAAACTCTAATACATTTTCCCAGAGAAAATACACAAAGTGCTTTTTCAGGTTATGAGATCTTTTTGCCTCATGTATCTAATGCAGACAGCAGACAGATTGGAAAAATGACCAAAAAGAATATCAGGCATAGAGACAAAAAAGAAAAAATAAACACCCATCATATTAAAACAGACAAAAAGATGTTTTGATTCTTAGTTCACAACTATCTTTAAATGTCTTCAAATTTCTTTTTCTGTATCCCTAATGTACCAGGTGACTTTTATTTTTGCCTATTCAAAATATAAGAGTACCATCAGTAGAAGTTGGTCAATCTGGAAGACAAATAGACATTTTTCATTCTGCTGCAAGGTTAAGATCAGATCCACTCTTGCAGTAGGGGGAGCAAGATGGCTGAAGAGAAACCTTCAGAGATTGTTCTTCCACGTGAGCACCTAATTCAATAATGATCCACACAACCAAGTGCCTTCAGAAGAACCAAAAATCAGATGAGCAATCATACTACCTGATTTTTAACATTATATCAAAGAAAGAGGAACTGAAAAGGGCATAAAAGACAATCTTGCATTTTCTATGCCTCCTGCCACCCTCCCCTAACCCCCACAGTGCACATCAAGTGAAGAGAGAATCTGTGTGCCCAGGTCAGGGAGAGTGAAGTGATTGTGGGTCTTTGAATTGAAACTCATGGATTTCCTGGCACAAAGGAATACAACACAGGGCAGAATTCTGCACGTGCCCATGGAGGGAGAATTTTTGACCAGCCCAGCCAGAAGGAAAGCCTCTGCCTCAAAGCACGAGTTCTGGTTAGCCTCACCACCCGCAGACAAAGAGCATCATAGGGCCTGGACTGAATTCATAAAGGGCTGCAGTCCTTGGGCAATTCCTGTGGCTGTGCTGCCTCAGAGCCAGTGGACTTGGGGTACACATGACTCAGTGAGACCCCAGCAGTGGTGACCAAGCCAGTGCCTGTGTCAGCCCTCCCCCAACTACAGGCAGCCTGGCTCAGGGAGAGTGTTCTTCCACTTGGGAAAGGAAAGGGAAAAGTGCAGAGGACTTTGTTTTGCAATGTGTTTTCATTATACAGCTCAGCCACTGTAAAATGAAGCACCAAGCAGACTTCTAAGGCCCCTGAGTCCAGGCCTTAGTTCCTGGACAGCATTTCTGGACCCACCTTGGGCCAGAAGGAAACATGCCGCTCTGAAGGGAAGGACCCAGTCCTGGCAAGATTCACCACTTGCTGATTAAAGAGCCTTGGACTTTGAATAAACATCCAAGGTAGTCAGGTAACAGTCACCACTGGCTTTGGGTGAGATTGGGCTGGCTTTAAATGTGACCTGATACTGGTGGCCATGAGGTAGTGTGCATGTTACTTCTCCCCCAACTTGAACAGCCCAGCACAGAGAGTGAGGGAAGAGAGTGAGAGACTTTGCCTGGTAATCCAGGGAAGTCTTTGTATCTTACCCAAGTCCACCAAGGCAGTACCACCAGGAGTCTGCAAGAGTCACAGCATTAGTGGGCTTAGGGCACCCCCACTGCTGATATGGCTACAGTGACCATAGACTTAGACCACAACACTCAATTCCCTTTGCATATCTGGAAAGTCTTCTCAAAAAGGACGGGTTCAAACAAGCCCAGATTGTGAAGATTAAAATAAGTATCTTACTCTTCAATGCTGAGACATCGATGAACATCCATAGGCATCAAGAATATCCAGGAAGATGTGACCTCACCAAATGAGCTAAATAAGGTACCAGTGACCAATCCTAGAGTGATTGAGATAGGTGACCTTTCAGACAAAGAATTCAAAATAGCTGTCCTGAAGAAGCTCAGTGAACTTCAAGACAACGCAGAGAAGGAATTCAGAAGCCTATCAGAGAAACTTAACAAAGAGATTAAAATAATAATCATAAAAAATCAAGCAGAAATTCTAGAGCTTAAGAATTCAATTGACAAACTGAGAAATGCATCAGTCTCTCAACAGCAGAATTGACCAAGCAGAAGAATTAGTGAGCTTGAAGACAGGCTATTTAAAAATACACAGTCAGAAGAGAAAAAAGAAAAAATAATAAGAATGAAACATGCTTACATGATCTAGAAAATACTCTCAAAAGGGTAAATCTAAGAGTTATTGGCCTTAAATATTTCTGTCTGGATCCATGGGTATGTATATTAGACGTAGGTTCATGGTGATGTGTCCAAGTCTAATCCATTACCCTGTGGATCATTTTAGCCTTCTCTCTTTGCTTATCTGTAACATCCCACTCGAAAAGTGATAACCGCCATCTGCAAGTAGTGGTTTCAGAACTGTTAACCTACAGCTACACAGGAAAAATGTTATCAAATAGAGTTAATCTTAAATACACATCTTACACACAGTTCCTTTTGCCTTTATTTGGTTTTATGGACTGCACTCATTTCCTAAGCCACTAACATTAGCACCTTCTGCCTCCAGCCCTTTCATTGAGGCTTTTACATACATATGTAATACAGTAAATTCTTTTCTCACAGTCCATTGACTTCCTATATGATTTTTTAAAAAATTTTCATATGTTAAGGTTTACTCTTTGCGTTGCAGAATTCTGTGTAATCTGAACAAAATGCGTAGTATCATGTATCTGCCATTACAGTATCACACTGAATACTTTTACTGCCCTAAAAAATTTTGTGTGCTTCACCTATACAACCCTCTCCTCCCCACTCCTGAAGCTCTGGTAATCACTGATCCATTTAGTGCGTCTATACTTTTGCCTTTTCCAGGAATTTAATATAAATAGAAACATACAGTATGCTTCTCTGGACTGGCTTCTTTCCCTTAGCAATATATATTTAAGATTCACGCATGTTTTTGTATGGCTTAATACTTTATTTCTTTTTATTGCTAAATATTATTTTATTATATAGATATACTATAGATTTGTTTGTCCATTTACCTATTGGTAGAATCAGACTCTAGTGGCAGAATCAGACTCTAGGCTGTGGCATAGCCCTTCCTGCCACGTGACTGTACGTAAAGAGAGCTGGTCTGCTGACAAAGACAGATAAAGAAAATATTAATACATGGAACACAACAGCTAGGGATGTGAGGTGCACTGACAGGGGTGCCCTGGACACCTGACACCAAATCCTTTTCTGAACCCAGTTCCTTCTTGAGATTCAGCTGCTTTCTTTCACTTCTGTGACCCCCTTCCTTTCAATAACTTGATGATAAATTTCCATTTTTTCTTAAGCTAAATCGATGATTATCTATTACTTGAAATCCAGTGTTTCCAGCTAATACAGAAGGACATACTGTTACTGAGGTCAAAATCAAAATTATGAGTTAGATCTCCATTTGATCCATACCTCCAGCTCCGCCCAGTCTGAAATCAGACCAACTGGTCCTTCAGGTCTTTCTTCATTAGGAAGCCCTGTGCATGTCATCCCTAGGTCAGGGGATGTGTTAATGTGTGCTAATGTGTTTTCAACACGTTAGCAAATATAGCTGATGAGAGTGAAGACCAGAGAACAGTGAGTGAGTAACTCTGCAAACAGATCCTTCACTACTCAGAGATAACTCACGATGTCTGCCCCTCAGGGCGAACAGGAGGAAAGAAGTAACATTCACTGTGTCCTCCTTTCAGAGTCCAGAGCCAGCACACTGACTTTAGGATATTTTTAAACTGTATGTGAGAGAGAAAGAGTAAGCTACTGAGTAAGCAGCAAATGTGTTTTCTTTATAGATTTAAGTGGCCCTTGCAGGTAGTAGCAACTGTGTGTGCACAAACACTGATCTCCTCCTACTAGACCAACCCTGGAGACAGGTTGACTGAATCCTTAGACACCAATTTCCTAACAAGAGCAATGTGAAAAGTTTCTAGCTTCTAGAATGAGGGATAAAATTACTGATTCCTAGATACAGAACCATACAGTGAACCAAGTCAATCTACTCCAAGCACTGGTGTGGATGACAGGGTAGGAGGAGGGAGGAGGAGAGGTAGAGAGGCAGGGTAAGGGACATGGGGATAGGGCTGAGGGACGTAGCATGGGTGTTGTGCCTTAGGAAGCAACTAGCAGAAGCAGTGACAGCAACATATACCTCTCTGACCATGAGAATGTACTTTTTACTACTCATGTGGGCCTACCTGGTAGATGGAAAACGGTATCTTTCAGTTCACTTCATATACCTCTACCAGAAACTTCCAGACCTTCTTGTGCCAGGTGGGCAAAGGAGTTCCCCAGAGAACATCCGTTGTATTATATATAACCACTTACTGGAAAATATGCAGTGTCCTAAAAGTCTCCCTTTCCCTAGAAATGGTGGAGATTTTTGGAACTTAGCTTGTACAGACCCACTGTGCTCTCCCCTGGACATTCCAGACACATGTAGGAACCATAAAGTCAGGGTCAGCTGGAAAGCATTTGCTGGTAAAAACTCCTCGGCATTAGTGGGAGAATAGATATGCTTTTTCAGAAAGCAGCCATACTTTAGAACTTGACTTTTTCCAAATTCTTCCTCCTACCACCGTCTCTTCATAATTCACTGAAACCTCCTTGTCCCACCAGAAAGTCAGTATCATTTGCATCTTCTCAAGCATCAAAGGAAGGCAGTTTTACAGAATGGGGGCAAGCTGTGTTCATATACTCTATTTTAAATGTGATGATGATAATGATGATGAAGAATTTATCCCACTGTAAGATACACTCTTCACTAATAATGAGACACATACCATGGAGACTTGGAAACCGCTCTTGCTAAAGGCATCTTCCTCAGGAAACTTCCATACCACAAATATGAGCCAACAATTTCCTCCTCTTGCCTATCAGTAAAAATCCTTTGAACAATCACTTGCATTGTTTATAGTAAATCCAAGTGGTTTTTGTTATTGTTACTGTTGTTTATTTGTTTTGTTTTGTTTTGGTAAGGTAGAAATAGAGTCATGAAATCAAAAAGATTTGGATTTAATCTGGAGATACACAATGACTAGTCATATAACCTTAAGCAACTTACTTTATTTCTGGAGGCTTCCATTACAACTATAAAATGGAGATAATAATGCCTATGGTTGAGGTGTTATGAGGATTATAAGATGATGTGTGCAAAATGCTTAGAACTACTCTATACTTACAATATGGACTAAGCCTTTTTTTCTTTCCTGCTGTTTTCTCTTTTACTTGCTTCATGGACAGCATTACACATGAGAATCCATTTTATAGGAGGAAATTAAGACTGTCACTATATGATTTTCCAATTTCTAATGATTTTTGTATTAATCATGTCCAAATTTCCCATTGGACTAAAGCAGTTGCATTTCTCTCTGAGCCTTTGAGATTGGTGTGCTACATCTCCATAAAATATTAGAGCCAGAAAAATCCTTTCAGATGGTTCATTTAGTATAATCCCTTCATTTTATAGAAGAAGAAATTGTGACTTCAACAGGTGAGATGCTTGTTTAAGGTTATGTGGCTAGGTAGTAGCAGAGAAAAATTTGAATCTATTCTAGTCCATTTCCATTCTGTTATCCTAACTAATAGCTGAAATTAAAGATGTCACAATTTTTCTCTGGGTTGCCATTTTGCTAACTTTTTAGTAAAAGAAATGAAAAAGCATCTGATTTTTCTTTTCCATTTTATCATTTTCCAAGATTATACATCCAAGCTTTAAATCACTGGAGAGCAAAACAGGTCAAATTATGGATGTATTACAGAAAGCAGCAGGAACTATACAATTCCATGCACCACAAACATCCTTAAGAAACAAACTTTGAAGAGTCTTCCCAGGTTCCAATAAGGAAGCACAGGAGCCCTCACAGCCCATCCACACACCCAGTGGCTAGGAACATGCAGCAGACTGCCAGCAGCCTGACCCAGAAACAACACTAATTAAAGCACACAGCAGAGGATGGAGCTGGGCCACCTGCTTTGCCAGCATACAGTGTTCAAACCAGAGAAAGAGAAGAAAATTTCTCCATTGTAGTTGGTTCCACAAGAAGCATGCTGTGGCCTCTTTGATGTTCTGCCAGAGGGCAACTGCAGTAAGCATCAAGGCCTGAAAACGCAGAGCTGTTCAGGTGAGAGGTTAGCACAGGGCCACACAGTATCAGGGGAGATTGGTAGGACAGGCCTGATGATTTCTACATGTGTGACTTGGATGAAGAGCAAGACCATTTTCAAATGTAAGGCTGGTACAGAAACCATATCTGCTCCATGCACTGAGGTGACCAAGCAAGACAGAGGCAGGAGACAGACCACAGTTTCTTGGATCTACCTGGAAAGACAAGGCAGCTCCATACTAAGGATGCTGACCACCAGAAATATCAAAACCTCAGTGCTGGGCGGGTGAAATAGGCAATGAGAACAGGAGTAGTCAGGGTTAGCGGAGCCCCCTGGGGTGGTAAGGAAGGATTTTACTTAGCAGGTGAGGCCTTGGCTCTCTCCCTCTTTCTGCTCACTTCATCTTGGGCCTGTAGGTCTTAGTCATAGCAGATTAATTTGGACCTTTGAAATATCATCTGCTACTGACCTCTTTGTGTTCCTACTCAGGACTTATAGAAAAGTTGGGAACATGAACCACTGCTTCTGTGCTGCATCTTCGTGTCTCAGTGGCAGCTGTGGCTGGGTGGGAGGCTCCTCACCAGATCAACCTTAACATGATACACTGATGATGGTGTCATAGCCCAGCTTAGACACTTTTCAGGCCCCACATCTTCCTCTCAGTGAACACTCTTGTTTCTCCAAATTGTCATGATCTTATTCTCTAATAAGGTCTCTGGAACTGTCTCTTTCCTCTGAATTTGCTGGTCTGTTCCTGTGATTTATTGGTTCCTGCACCACTTGGCTTTCTGTGTATCAGTTCCCTTCAGTCGTGCCTTTGGCTGATGCAGCTTGTGGGTGATTGATGTTTGGTGTCTGTCTGGTGACATCACTGAGCCTTTTCACTCTTCTTGTCAATGCTCAACATGGACTTAAATATCACAGTTAGCTCTCTACTATATGAGTAAAAGAATACACATTAAGAGCTTCTTAATTTTCCTAACACATATGCTGTGGTTGTTATCTTTAAGTATTATTATAGCATTATTTAATAGTGCTCTGGCTGCTGTGGAAACAAAGATGTGTTCTCTTCTCAGTAGATTAATGATTTAAATCAGAAAAATAATATATTCTAAGAACTTGAGGAAAGTATAATAGGCAAATGGATAAAGTGTCCAGGAGATGGGTAATTATTTTGTAGAAATATGTGTTTCTGATCGTGTATTTAATAAACCCAGAACCCACCAGAAAGTGCTTGTAAGACCTTTAGAGTGTTGCTTTGATGATGTAAACTGCCAATGGATTAATTTCCAGTTGGAAAATGCTTTTTTTTTTTTACTCCATTTAATCAGTAGATGTTAATTGTTCTAATCACTTTGAGCAACCACCACAGGCCTCTGCATCTTGGCGTTACATTAGCTCTCCCCAGAGAGGTCACACCTGGCTACAAACAGGCCTGTTTCTGCGCATGAGCTGCAACCTACACAGCCATGTTTACTGCAGAGAAGGGTAAGTTTCCAGTGTGAACAAAACACTAGCAGGTTCTGGGTATACAGGTGAGCAAAGAGGACAAGATGTGTGCCCTGATGGACACACCTTACCTATGTGGACACAGGTGTACCATGTGTATGATACACCTGCTCTGGAGCAGAGTCCTGTGAGATCTCATGACAAGGAGCTGACCTAGTCTGGGAATGGAGGTGGTCAGAGAAGCTTTCTCTGAAAATGGAGTAATGAAGATGGTGTAAGAGGTCAGTAGGACTTAATCAGGGGAAGGAGAAGACATCAGAGGATGCAGTAGAAGCCACAGGACCTGGGCTTGTAGAGGCACTGAGGTGCGTGCTACACTTTAGAGAGCTGATGATAGCCTGTGTGGAAAAGAGGTAGGGAAGTTGGCCAGAGACAAGGCTGGAGAGATGAACAAGGGCTGCATCAGTCAGGGCCTGGTGGACAGTGTTGAGGATTTTGAATTTTGTGTGGAGAACAAAGATAGTCAAAGTGGGGAGTGTGGCGGTAAGCAGGAAGGTGACATGATTGGAGGTGTCAAGGGGGTCTGGAAACTATGGCATTGAATGCACATTAAGTGGAATGAAGCTTGATTCACCCATTTTTGGCTAACCTGAAGAAACACCTATATGAACATTAATCCTCTTTTTGGATATCTTTATTGAAATAATGGAACAAGAAGAAATTGTTTTATCTTTGGGGCATCCATCTGGAATCTCTGCTCTTGGTTATACTGACATCTGGGGAGAGAGTCTGGCTCTGGGAGCTACAGATCCCCCTGGTGAGCTGCTTCTCTGCCCTTGCCTTAATTCTCTCTGTTTTTCACCCTTTGAGAATGCAAAGTTAAAAAACGTGTAGATGTGGGGTGTGAACTTGAAATGTCGGTTGGCTGGTCCAGGGATCTGTGGAAAAGCAATAGTTGGGTCCCAGCTGGGGGGAAGTTAAGCCACCTCTCTCATCCTCACTCCACATCCCTCCTCAGACCTGGTGTTCAAGATTTGGTTATGCAGGTTAACATGGATAGCTGTGGAAGGATTTTTAAATGGATTAAATATCAATTTGAAGTTAACAACTGCAGAGTTTACCAAATCCATCAAGATTCTTGAGATCAATGTCTTGATGCTTAGAGAGAAGTAGAAATTAGGGAAGGAATCTACTGTTAACTCTGGGATTCTGCTTAAATCCTCATCCTAGGGGATGTCCACACCACCCTCCAACTAGAACTCTCTTTTAGTGTTTTCTGTCCCCCATGCTCCCCCAACAACTAGCCCTTCTTTTACTGTGTTTTCACTCTCTGTCTCCTTTCCCTTCTCCTATTAGCAAACAAACCCACTTCACCTTCCATCTCATCCCATCTACACCCAATCACTTCTTTCTCTTCTTTTCTTCCTTCCTAAAATTCATATTTATTTCTTTGTGAAGGTTAAATTGAATACAAGAAAACATATGAAGAAATAATACCCAATAACATTATGTCAAGAAGAACTTCCTAAGAGTCAGCTCCCTTGTCTGATGGAATGAGTTCCTAGGAGAGATAATAAGAGGCCAATCACATGAGTTATTTAAAACTCAACTAGACAAAGTCACTGAGGATGTGCTGCCAGGAAGGCCCAGCCTCAGCCATCTAGGAATAAAGAAAATCATCCTAACAGGATTTTTCTCTTCTTAGCTGAGTTTTTCTGTAGACCAAATTCTTTAACTCCTGCTAAAGTTAGCTATTTCTATCATCAGCAAGATTCACTGCTCTGCTGTGGTCCAATTCTTCAGAAACTAGAACACAATAAGGGTAGGGAATATTAGGGATTGAGCTTGATATTGTGGGACCTCGGTTCTTACTCTAGGTATACTCTTGATTCTGTGATCAGAAAGGAATATCCTTCTAACACTTCATGACATAATTTCCTAGTAATACATCACTTCCTGAAGTGTCTGCCACTGATTTTTTATATGCCATCCTTGTAGTGCATTGCAGAAATCTTTTAACAGGAAGTATATGGAATATAAACATTGCTACTTTGGGGAAGATCAATGTCCTTACTACCTAACACTTTAGGGTTCATGGAAAGCTATTGCTGTTTTCGATGATGATGTCACCAGAAAAACATATCCTTTAATTCTCTTCAAACTTTGCTAGAAACTCACTTTGGTTTCATAAACCAGTAAGAATTTCTACATGGAATGCAAACTTTATAAATCTTTTCCACAAGTATTTTCTTATTTGATCTTTACTTTGTGTGTTACTAAGGCCATTTCAGAGATGAAGGTCCTAGGGCTGACAAGGGAGGGGAGATTATTTGCTCAGTGACACAAATCTAGGAAGTGGCAAGGCAGGGACACAATCTGTCTCCAAAGCCCGTGGTCTTCTCATCCTACCTCCCTGCCATTCTCAGGACTTTCTGGGGCCTCAGCCCAGGAACCTATAGATCATGAGCTTTATAAGCTGAACATCCCTTATTTTCTGTATATGTCTGGCCAAATTGACCACATACAATGTTTCAGTCTGTCTCAAAAGCTGCTTCTCCACGTGTGTTTTTCATTCTCAGGGAAACAAATGAAAATCCTTCTGGGCTTTGTGCTCTGGGTTGAGTGAATTAGTTCTTCACTTGAGCATCCCAGAATCAGATCCAACCTGCCTCCTCTCTTTTCAGATCCCTCCTCCCCTGGCCTCCTGACACAACTCCATCCACCCCACCAGGCCAGGACACCTAAGCATTTGTCCCTGGGCTTTGAGAAGGCAGCTTGTTGGGGTAACAACTTACTCTTCACCATATTTGACAGGAAGATCAAGCCATCTGTGCCCTCACTCTGTTGTAGGAAAAGAGCCTGCTGTCTTTTGCAACTGACTGGATCCCTTGGTCAATTCCAAGGAACCATTAAAACTCAAAATTTTGATCATAAGGTTAATAAGGAGTAAAATAAGTGAACTGATAAACCTTAAATTTTCTGAGTATTGTGAATACGGCACAGAAGAAAAAATGGTCTCAGTGAAGAATTTAATATGACCTTCACTGAATGCCTTTCAAAACTGAACTTCTGCATTCACTTCTCATGTTCCCTCACAGACATGAATCTTCGTCACCTGCCAAAGGTATTTGTGTTTAGCATCTGTAAATCAATGTAAGGTATCTCTTTAGCCACTTACTGGTTCCTGTCCTATTGGCCCTCTCTTTCTGAGTTGCACGTCTCTGTTAACAATGTTTTAGTTCAGAAAAAATAAAAAGAAATGATGCTTCTTCCATTGTTCGTCTTGCAATTTTTCTCTCATCAAAGCGTTCTCTGAAGAAAAGACTGACTTTCTAGAAATCAGCTCCCTCTACAACTAGATCAACATATCTGGAAACCCAGAGGCCAGAGCAGAGTTAATCAGCAGGTAACAACACCCTTTGGTTTCTCTGGAAGGAGTTAGGAAACGGCGTGTTTAGAGTTTGCACAGCAAGGCTGGACCTATTATAGTGGTGGTAGTGTTAGTAATTAAATTAAAATAATTACAATAATAACAATGATAGCCACTTTTATTGCTTAGCACTGCAATAAGTACAGTAATACATTATCCCATTTAAAACTCATATAAAGCCCATCAGACAGGTACTAATAGTTCTCCATTTTTCAAATGAGAAAACTGAGGCTTCATGACTAAGGTGAAAGGGGTATCAGTGAGCTGTCTTCTCAGTGTCCAATGCCAGGGGCATTTGTCTCCTGTTTTCTTCACTTCCTCCACAGTCCAGGCTTTGGATGTCCTGTGGCTGACTCTTGTTATATTCCTGCTGTCCTTTCCAGGTACACATAGGGAAAGACAGATGCCATCCAGTGAAATTTGTCCCCCTCTGGTTTAAAACATCGCTGTTATTGTCTGTAGATTCTATATCCCCAAGGTTAGAAGCAGTGTGAAAATGCAGGAACGGGACAGAACATGGGATTTGGTAACCTTAACTTCTGGTCTTACAGCTTGTCATGTGACCTCCTGCAAAGCAATTCACTCCCTAAATAACAACTTCCTTATCTTAAACATAAGGGATTGGCTTAGATCTCTAAGATCCCTGTGTGCTATAGAATTGCATGTTTCTATAATCACACAGTTTTTCAGTCATTTTTTTTTTATTTTGGATTACCTTTTATCTGTTCATTTATTTTTTTTAAATATAAGTTCTATGAATGATAGCTTGGTGTCCTATAATCTCAGACTTCTCTTAAGGATAAGTTAGGCTGGCTCAATTCTAAAATGACTTCCACATGAAATCTATCTGATTCGTCTTATTTTAACACATCATGAATTGATTTAAGTAAATACACCCAGTAAATCTTAGGCTTCATGGAATAGTGAAATAGCACAAGTTTTTGTGTCAGAACAACAGGGGATCAAATCTAGGTTTTGCTATGTGTACACTGTGTCACAGTATAACTGTCAAAAAGCTAAAAATGTGACTGTTACAAAATATACAAAGAGTATGTGTCAGAGACAACTCATCAAGAAGGAAACCAGCAGGACGGTAAAGCTGGTTCAAAGAGTACTTGAAGAATGGAGATTTACATAGTCTGTCAGGAAAGGCATGTTGACACAAGTTGGCAAGTTAGACACAAAGCTGGCTACTTTCCTACAGAGCAACAAAATGATTCATTTGGGGTTATTTTTTTTATTGGCCAAAAATCTCTTCCATTCCTACCAGGCAAATATCTACAAGTTTTTAGCATGTAGCTGAGTATCTGACCCTTAATCAATAGTAAATAGAAAAATCAAACAAGGATACTTTTAGTAGAGAATCATATAATATTTGGGTGGACTTATTAGATAACACTTCAGTATTGAAAGGACACAATCATCCTTTTGCCTTATTTTCATGTTTTGAGTAAATTTTATTATCAATTGAATACTCTGTTAAATAACATCATCTTGCTGTACATAAGGTTCAGCATTCATAAAAAGGGTAACTCCTACCCACTTTATAGGCCTGCTGTGAGGATTACATAAGATAAAATGTGTAATTCATGGGCATGTGTACCAAAACCTAGTGGGTTTCAATCCTTTTCTTTGCAATTTTGAAGACAACCATGCTCAAATGGTTTGCTCTCGAACTCAAGCCACATATCTTTGGGTGCACATATCTATATACTGGCAGAGTACAACAATTGAGATCACAATAAAACATCATTTGCAATTGAAATAGAGATGCACAAAGCAGGTGTGGGCTTCAGGTACTGTAATGTGCGTTTCAGTGTGATGCCCTTTGAGATTACCTGGAACCTGTGGCAGCCGGCTCTTTGTAACCTGGTTTTGTCTGTCAATTTGCCTCCTCTTTCCTTCCTTGTTCCATCCTCAATTTTAAAAGTGAGGAAGACCAGTCTACTTGCTGTAATCAGAACCTATGCAAACTAAGCTGGGACCAAAGTCATGAAAAACTACCAATTTATAGTACATTCAAATCATTTTCCCTAGTGGTCTCAGATTGGATTTTTGTATAGAACTATGCAGCAGTTGGCCTAGAGACTTTGTCCTTTCATCACTCCCCTGAGGCTAGCTGAAAACTACATTTCCAGACCAATGAGGACAGGTCTTATTCTGGCTGCTCTAGTAATTTCTATACTCTTAGACAGAGAATTTGTCCACCACTGATTCTCTATACAGAAACAGCAACAGTTTAGTTGGAAGTAGGGACTATGAGCCTTGTTTTGAAGCTACTCCTCTAAGGAATGGAAACTCAATATTAAGCACATATACTAAAATTGGAATGATACAGAGAAGATTAGCATGGCCCCTGCGCAAGGATGACATGCAAATAAAAAAAAAAGTTAGTGTTAAGGAGCAAAATCTCAATCATTAACCCTGTTATACACATTTCTAGGTGAATCAGTTTAATCAGATTGCTTTCCTCTACAGCTGAGGTTCTCAAACTTTAGCAAGTGTCAGAATCACTGAGGGGCTGGGCCCCCACCCTCAGAGTTTCCGATTCATAGGTCTAGGCTGGTGCCTAAAGATTTGCATTTCTAAGAAATCTTCAGATGTTGCTGACGCTGCTGGTCAGACACACATTGTGAGAACCACTGAACTAACTCTTATCTGATCACCTGAAGAAGTGAATGGTAACTACAGCACTTCCTGGGTGCCCTTAGATGACAAAAGTTTTTCTGTAAGGGAGTAGAACAAAGGGGTCTTACCTTGAATGGGACCCCAAAGAGATAAGAGAAGACCTAGAAATGGCAATGGGAAGCCCTCAGTGTCAAACTTGCTCCCTGGTGATTTAACCAAATGCTAGGTGGGTAATGATTTGGATTTTGAAAGTAAGTGGAAAGGAATGTCAATGCCAAGTGTTTCTCTGTTGCTGTGGCTCCATTCAGAAAGTCGCATTGACTGAAGGGTTGTGTACCAGTTAGGACTGTTTAGAGGCTTGGGCACTAGGAATTTATGATACATACTTTACAAAACATTTGCTGAGCTCTCATTATGTGCAAGGCACTAAGCTAAAAGTTTTTTTAATGCATTGTTAAATTGAATCTATACAACTATCCCATGGCAAGATATATTTATCTTAATTTTATAGATGTGGAAACTGCAAATTAAAGTGGAGAAGTAATTTACTCAAGGTATTACAGAATTTAAATTCAGTAAATACTATACCATACCATACTATGCTATACTAATGATAAAGGCTGACTACTTGCCATTTGAGTTTTGGGAGATGAAGCCTGTCAGACTGTTAATGCATTCCCTGTTTCCAAGGTAAGGTTTTTGTGCACATGTATTTGTGTGTGTGTGTGTGTGTGTGTTCATGTGCAAACATGTGCGGGTATCTTAGAATAAAGAATAGATGATCTCACTCCAAGGAATTCAGCTTCCAATCAGAAAATGAAATTCCCTTGTAATCGTATGAGTATCTCTTAACAGCAATAGAGCAAGGCCTGTCCTTTCATCCTCTCCAGGAAAGAAATGGCCTCTAATTTCAAATTTTAATAGGGACATATATCCCTAGACTACAGTTTCTGACAAGTGTTCTATCAGTGGGCAGGAGTGATGGCTTATTTAATTTCTTCCTCAACCCCACATCATTGATGGTAAAGTATGAGGGGGTATTAAGGAGAACGTGATTACAATCAAAGAAGTGGATATATAAATTTGGCACCTTTTCCCTCAACATACCTGCTCCTTTCATAGTTCCTCCATCTCAGAAAGGCAAAGGGTTTTATTGTTTGCAGGTCTCAATAAATAATTTATAATGTAGCACCTTTTCGTGACTTGCTGTAAGGATTGAGACAGGTGAGGGTACTGGATTTTTTTTTTTCTTGAAATTAAGTAATTCTTTCAAGAGATTTTCTTTAACTTTTATGTGTGAATCGTAGGAAAGAAAACAATAAATTAATTAGCAGTTGTGGGCTTTGGGATGAGAGAGTGCTAGGTGAATCTTGGCCCTACTATTTATCGATTAGAGGAGTATGAATGACTCTACTTTTTGAGCCTCAGTTTCCTCTTCTGTAGCACAGAGATAAGAACTCATTTTTTTTAGGAATAATTAACTTGAGTAAGGATATAAAGTGCCCCTGGCATATAGTCAAACTCTCATCAATGAACACAATCTGATGTATAGATAACATTCCCTTTCATTTATTTGCTACTTTATATTTGCAAAGCACATTCTCATCATATCATTTCATCCTTACAACAATCCCTTCAGGAAGGCAGATATTCTTGTCTCCATTTGCTCATGTGGTTCATAAATAGAATGGCCAATTTTTCTAGATTTTCAATCCAGAGCTTTTGATCCATCAGCTGGAGAAGAAGACAGAGGTTCCCCAAGGCCTGTGAGATGCAGTAGAGCTACTCTCATCTATTCAGGTGGCAAAGTGCCCATACAGCATGCTGGTCTCTACAGAATACCTTGAGCCTAAATAAGTTATCTTGTTTCATTTCTAATATTGATAGGTTACAGCAGTCATTGAAGTTAAACATTTAGGAAAGAAAAGCACATAATTTCAAATAATTCATTCTATTGTCCTAATTCTTTAATGAAAATTGGGAAAACCATGCTATTTTTCAATGTTTGGCTGTAGCATACCTTAGACAAGCTCCTCTACGAATGGCATTTTGAAACTTCCTGGTGCGAGGCAGGGTTACACTGGAAGAAGTTGCCTTCCAGCCAGGGATCTGTTTTTTCCATGAGGAGGAAGGGAAAGGCTAAGAGCCACTATGATAGTCACTCAGTCTATTCATTAGTAATGTTCTCCTACTTGACACATCCCAGGATTGCACTTCCCTCCCTCCTTTGAAGTTGGTATAGTCATGTGACTTACTTTGGCCAATGAAATATTAGTTAAGTGATGTGTGATCACCCAGGGCTCATGGTTGCCCCTCACTTAACCATTCAATTGGGTCAACCAAAGTTTACTCAGGCTTCTTTCCTCCTCACATGCCCTGGAATTTCGGCTTACCCCCATGGTTAAGTAAACACGAAGGTGTAGAGTATTCACCTGTCCCCTCCTTCCCGTTGACAGCTCAGTCTGAAAATTGGTCCACCACAGGGAAGAATATCTCCTGTTGAACTGCCTGGTCATGCCATCTGCTGGCCTCCACTGACTGTTCCCTTTCCCTACCCAGTTCCTGGTAGCCTTGTTAACCCCCATTATGAAAGAAAAACCTTTTGTTTTGTCTAATTTTGACACAGACACATAAACATATTCTGAGGTTGATGTGTTCTCTGCATTGCAATAGTCATCTTGAAAAATCTCTCCTTAATTAAGTCTAGATTTGTTTTTCATTTGACAATAACTTCCAGACAGACATTTTGAGAGTCAAGAATTGATCAAATGTAAGTGATAATTAATCTTTTTGTGACACTATATTACTTTTACTGATATGGCCACATATAAACTATCTGGGGTGTGTGTGTGTGTGTATGTGTTGATAGAGACAGAGAGTGAAAGAGGCACAGAGATAGAGACAGAGAGATTGAGACAGAGAAATAGTTTAACTTCAAAATAATAGCAACGTTCATTATTTATTACTGCTAAGCAGCTGAGCCACTTAAAGGGCATCATATCTAAATTCTGACAAAAATTATGAAGCATGTCTCAGAAATGTATCCATTTTACAAGTCTTAAGAAACTAAAACCTAGATTATTTAAATTTATTCACCAAGTTTCCAAAATTAGTAAGCTGCAAAGCTGCCTGATCCTAAAGCTTGCATTTTTAATACCTATATCATATTGCTCTTTTCTGATTTTGTCTAGGTGATATTTAGTTACTTGTGTGATGTTTGTTACTAAATTATTGAGTTTTTTGGGGCCGGGC
>VBSM01003143.1:10387750-10408227 GCA_008086735.1 Cheirogaleus medius
AACAATATTTGTACCCCCATTATATGATGAAAAAAAAAAAGCTATTTGTAGAGCTGAGAACTAGCAAGAGATCCAAGTAAATTCACTAAGTCACTTAAATGAAAAACATTCATTGAAATAAACACATCTCAAGTTGCCTGTATCCACTTTTCATAATCTGTCTAAACTTTACCCAACCTTTTTTCCCATTACCTATTCATGATGCCAGCCACCTAATTTTCAGTTTTTCCTCTGCTTGGTTAAACTCATCAGTTTCTGTCAAAGCCTCTTTATCTGACAAAATGTAAGCCTGTTTATTCATTACAGCTTAATTTATACCTTGCTTGGTCTGACTGAGAGGGAAGAACAAACACAAGCTTTTTTTATATGCAATAAAATTAGCAGTGAGCTGTGCTACCAGTGGTATCTTCAGTTATCCCTTTAGATACATGTTAAGCACCTGATCATAGTGTTGTCTGCCTCCCTGGGGAACAGAAGAGAAAGCATTTAAAAATTTTTCTGAAAGTATAGTCAATGGGATATTAGTTTTATAGAGAGACAATATATAATATTTGCAAATTTGCAGTGTTTTTGAATTGATTGGTTTGTTTGGGAAATATTGACTCTATTTTTTCAGGGGCTACCCAAGCTTTTAATATCCTCACATTCCATGACAAATTCCTATTTTTTTTTCCTTTACAACAGAAACTTTTTTCCCTGGACTTTCTCTGAGGACCAGTCTTCTGAGGTCCATTTGGAAAGGGGCTGGTTTAAATGGCTCATTTTCATGTTGTAGGTAGTTGTCAAATTAACAAGTCAGGTGGGCTCATAATCCTTACCTTTTGAACATCACAGGGGACTGTCGCTCAATTGCAATAGTTGCTCCTTGGTGTCATTAAGGGACTGATCCAAGAATGTCTGTGAGTGCACAACTTAATATGGCAGACAGAGCTAGTTGCTCACCCACAGACATTCTTTGAACTGATTTATTTTTTTCTTGCTAACACATCATGCTTTTTTTCTGGCTGGTAGAGAGGCAATATAAACTCTTATGAACTTTGTCAGATAGTCTCTTTTCTAACTTCCCTTACAGCTAGGGATGGCCTAGTGACCCATTTGGACAATGAAAGAAAAAAGGACATCTGCCAAGTTAAGAGGTGGGACTCTGGAGAAGATGGGGTTTCCTGATGGAGAAAGAAATGAGGGGATCATTCTTTACCGAATTTTACTTTGATGTTAAGACCAGAGGCATGTGCTTTGGTTCTTAGATTTGTTTTTATAATGATTGTAGTTTATATTTACATTTAGGAGTAAATCTTTTAGCCTTGAAGGGATTGGGGCCTGTGGTGGACATCTTTTGTGGGTGATAAAACAGGCCCACACGTGGAAATCAATGTTGTGAAGATGGCAAAATAGAAAAACACAAAGAACTTGATTTTCTTTTTTTTTCTTTCAGCATATTATGGGGGTACAAATGTTTAGGTTACATATATTGCCCTTTCCCCCGCTTCCCCCCAGAGTCAGAGCTTCAAGAGTGTCCATCCCCCAGATTGTGCACATCGCACTCATTATGTTTGTATATACCCACCCCCTACCCCCACCTGCCCGACACCCAATAAATGTTACTCCTATATGTCCACTTAAGTATTGATCAGTTAATACCAATTTGCTGGTGAGTACATGTGGTGCTTGCTTTTACATTCTTGGGATACTTCACTTAGTAGAATGCATTCCAGCTCTATCCATGAAAATACAAGAGGTTCTATATCACCACTGTTTCTTAAAGCTGAATAGTACTCCATGGTATACATATACTACATTTTATTAATCCACTCATGTATTGATGGGCACTTGGGTTGTTTCCACATCTTTGCAATTGTGAATTGTGCTGCTATAAACATTCAAGTGCAGGTGTCATTTTTATAGAATGTCTTTTGTTCTTTTGAGTAGATGCCTAGTAATGGGATTGCTGGATCAAATGGCAGATCTACTTGTATCGCTTTAAGGTATCTCCATATTGCTTTCCAAAGAGGTTGAACTAGTTTGCAGTCCCACCAGCAATGTAGGATTGTTCCTGTCTCTCCACATCCATGCCAATATTTATTGTTTGGGGACATATTAATAAAGGCCATTCTCACTGGAGATAAGTGATATCTCATTGTGGCTTTGATTTGCATTTCCCTGATGATTAGAGATGTTGAGCATTTTTTCATATGTTTGTTGGCCATTATTCAAAAACTTGATTTTCTGAACACATTGTTTAGCCACTGCCCTGATGCTGGTGCTGCCTGTTTCCAGACCCCTTAGTAGGTAACCAATGGTTGTCTTTATGATTGAAGGCACTGAGACTCAGGTATATTAGTTTCCCATTGCTGCTGTAACAATTGGTCACATTCTTAGTGGCTTAAAACAACATAAAATTATCATCTTAGAGTAATGGCGATCAGAACTCTGAAAAATATCTCCTGGCTAAAATCAAGGTTTCAGTAGGGCTGTGCTCCTTCTATAATAAATACTCCAGAGAAGAAGCTGTTTCCTTGCATATTTTCCAGTTGGCTGCTTGCACATTCCCTTGGCTGGTGGCCCTTTCCTCCATTCTCAGAGCTGGATTCATCGTGTCTTTCCTCCCTGGACTCTACTCCTGTCCTTAGATCTTCTTTCTTCAGCTCTGACTTTTCATCCTCTCTCTTACAAGGACCCTTGAGATTACATTGGGCCCACCTGGCTATTGCAGAATAATGTCACCTTGTCAAGATCCTTAATCACATCTCAAGAGTCTCTTTGCAATGGAAGGCAACATATTCACGTGTTCTGGGAATTAGGATGTGGACATCTTTGCAGGGAGGGGTCATAATTTTGCACATTGTAACTGATATATATTTTAAATTCTGCGGTTTTTGATATGTGCCACTTTACCTCAACGTCTTTCTCCAAACTTCTACTGCAGATTGTGCATGCTTCAAGGGGAAAAAGGTCCTCTTTAAATATTTTTAACAGCAGCTGAACATACCATTTTTACCGATCATAGAAAAACTTTTCTCTATATTGGATTTTTTTTTCTTTCTCTTAACTTCTAGGGAAATTTTTTTATAGCATCTGAGGTGGGCCCGCGTTTTTTTAAAAAATAGCAACAAAAAAACTCTCGGTGGTATATAATGTAGACATATTGGTAAAAAATTAGCAACATTATCCATTTATCCGAGAGTAATTACTACTGGGTTAAAATGTTGATCTTCCTAGGCCTATTTCAAATAAGATTTTACTAGCAAAATTGACATTGCCCAGAGCTAGTGAGGAGCACATTAATCGAACTGATTGATGTCTGCCCTTTTTTCTCTTTGCTGCTGAGCTCTGTTCCCAAACAGCTGGGCAGCTCATTTGGCAAGAGAGCTCCTGGGAGCCGAATAGCAGATTCTCTGGGAGCTAAGGGAATTACTGTGTGGAATCAAGGGTTTCACACAGTGATGGGTAATTATGGACTAAGGGGATGAGCAATCAAGACACACTGTGTGGCAAGGCATGCTATTTAAAATGTTTTCAAGTTATGGACAGTGAACAGTGATGGATGTAATTCCCTCTGACTCCTATTAAGGTTAGCTTGAGTTCAGGTTCCCAAACCCCAGCTGGTTAGGTAAGCCCTTCCCACTCTTTGCCCTTCAAAATCATCATTATTATTATTTGCGAGTTTGAGAAGCTGGGGACTGGAAATAGTGACTTGAGGAAATTTCATCTTGCCCTCCTACCTCCTTACTTTGCCTAATCCTTTAACTGCCCTACCTATGTTCTTGCCTAATCTACTTACCTATCTATTTACCATGCTTACCTATCTAGCCACTTTTCAAAATATGAAAATTGTTTACCAGTGAGATAGCTGAATTGTTTTCTTCATACATTTTAAGTTTTTGATTAATATTAATTTGACCTTGAGTCTGAGAACATTTGTTCTGATTTATAGATTATATTTATTATATTACTAATTAGAAAGAAATCATAATTGAGATGAATGGGCAGAACTAATCATGTCAGATTCTTTAAGAAATAGGTAATGATCACAGTGATGATGATGGTGCCCAGGATGATGATTGTAATGACAATGATAATAACAATGATGATGATGATAATGATGGAGAAATGAATGAAGAGGAAGAAGTAGAGGAAAAAACTATTTCTGAGCTTGTTGCCATCCCCAATTCTATGTAAATTTTCTATTAACTCCACATAGAATCATTCACTTATATATTCTTGTCTTCTCCTATGTACTCCTTTCCTCCTTCTATCTCTCATATTTTCTCTTTCTATATCACTCATTAAATATAACTAAATGCTCTATATGTTCTAAGACCTACCTAAGGTGCTATAAGAGAAGACATATTTGGATTAAAAAAAATATGTAACCCCTGACATCAGAAACTTAATCTTTGGCTCAATAGACAAAAGAATGCCCCCAAATCAAGTGTATCTTAATAACATATAGAAAAATATAGAACATTGGTAAATATTAATATTAATAGATAAGAAAATGAGCCAAACTTCAATGTATGAACCCAAGTACTATTTTGATTTCCTTTTAGTCTTTCCCCAGTGGCAATGGTTTTACTGGTTGTAACTATTGTATAATATAATTTCGTGTCTCTGGTGGATATTTGTCATTATTTCTGTATACACAAGGCACCTAAACCTTGTCTTATATTTGGAGAATTACTTACCAGAATCCTCTTCCCACTATAGTAGTTGAAAATGTCATATTCTTGCTTTTATGACATCCTCTGAATCCAAGGTGTTGTCTATGAACAATCAGAAACTCCTACCTCATATCAAATCAGAAACCAGTGACTTTCTGTTACAGGGATTGCAGAGGATCACACCCAGTAGAGACAGCAGTGAAGTTGTTGGGGCAGTTACATCTAATTCACTGTGGAGCAGCAGAGGTGAGTCCAGGCTTGTGTTGAGACCCTAGCACTGGTACTGCCAGCAGTGCAGGTGAGTTGTTGGTGCCCAATGACAGCAGCATAGTGTTTTCCTTGGGCTAGGTCTGTCCTATTCCTGGCTGTGTAGTATCCCAGCCTTGTTTCCTCAGTCCCCAGTGACTAATGTTGTTTAAGTGAATTTCTTACATGTAGAAATTAGCCAGATTTTGCCCTGTTGATTGTAGCTAATAGCATGGCCAAGGCAATGTCCTGCTCTTTACATTACAAGCAAACTGCATAATGCTATGTATCTGACAATTGTTTAGAATTACTGGATGATATTCAATTTTGTCCATGTATATTGATAAGTGTAGTTGTTATCCTACTGTTAGAAGAGTGGCTCATTTCCATTATGTAGTTGCTATTCTTGTGTTTATAACTTTTTTGATATTATTTATTTATGATCATTACAAGAATCATATTAACTAGGTCAAGAAGTGTCACATGGTATATGCCTAATCATAATGTTTTCCTGAAAGTTTGTAACAATTTATTATGTTGCCAGTGGTGTTTGAAAGTGACAATTTTATTGCATTCATAATGTGCTTTAGATATCACCAATGAAAAATGGCTTTACTAATTTTCTCTGTGTACAACTATACCTTGCTGGGCTGGGTGCCATGGCTCACACCTGTAATCATAGCACTCTGGGAGGCTGAGGTGGGAGGATGGCTTGAGCTCAGGAGTTCGAGACCAACCTGAGTAAGAGTGAGACCCCGTCTCTACTAAAAATAGAAAAAATTGGCTGGGTGTGGTGGTACATGCCTATAGTCCCACCTACTTGTGAAGCTAAGGTAGAGGGATTGCTTGAGCCTAGGAGTTTGAGTTTGCTGTGAGCTAGGCTGATGCCATGGCACTTTAGCCAGGGTGACAGAGTGAGACTCTGTCTCAAAAACAAAACAACAAAACAAAACAATACCTTGCTGTATATATATATCAACATTGCTAGACCTTATTCAAATGGCAAAATAATTGGTTGGTGATTTGATAGATTAATTTTAAGAAGGTTAGTTCAAGAACCTGTTCTTTGAGTCTTTCATTTCTGGGTATCTTTCAGTTATGAATTTAGCTAGAATAAAAACAACACTACAACATGCTTTGTCTGCAAGTGCTAACTTCAGAGAAGAATCAATAAGGGAATTTTATTTTCCATTCTGGTTGTTTTCCCTAATTCCTTCAACTTTCTTTTATCCTTTTTCTCCTCTCCCCAAAGGATTAGATCTTAATAACATTTCTCCAGTGGTCACTTTCTGATTATAGTCTTTTAAGAAATGTTAATCTTTGATCCTTCATCTCCAGGGTCTCCAGGTTCAACTTTGTACTTCTCAAAGCTGAATTCCCTTCAGTGGGTGGAAGCTTGTTTCTTTTGGAGGCAGGTAGCACAAGTGGAAATAAATGTGCGTATGGGAAACATACTGTGTAAGAGGTAATTGGAATTATGGGACATATAGGCGTCAGAATCTACAGGAAAGCAGGATCACCTTAGCAGTTTACTTGACTAATATCCTACAATGATATGATAAAAAAGACTACATACTCTATGGGAAATCTAATGTTTATAATTATTTCTAGGAAGTATTTGGGGCCATCACAAAAAGAAAAAAATATTTTGTTTGATTCCCCCCATTGTTATGTATAAATTTGATAGCATCAAAAAAGAAGGACAATAAGTATGTTTTTCTGTTTTTTTTCTCCCAGAAAACTATCACTCTAAAACAAATGCCAAATTAATAATGGGTTTTGATCTAAAATTCTGCATATTAAGGACTAGGTTGCATGATGCTGCTAATCATCTTCACATGTTATAAATCATGGGTTTGAGATAATTGAGGTCACATTTTTCTTAGTCCTACAGGAAAAGATTTTGATCTGCAGAACCTCTGTGGACGTGCGTGTCCCACCAGTAGTCAGCAAGAGTTTCCTCCATCAAACAGGCCATTCTAAAGGGAAATAAAGTAGCCTAAAATCATGAAGGACACAGCAGATAAAAAGTAAAAACACATGAGTTCTCATTCTGGATCTACCGCTGATCTCCTGAGTGATTATACATACTTCTTTATGTCTCTGGGAGCAATATTTCTCAATCAAAAAATGAAAGAGCAGGACTGGACAGTCCCTGGGACAAGTTCCTCCTCTAAAGGTAGGCATGGCAGATATTTTTCTGTATTTAATTCTCTAGGCACAGAAATCTCATACTTTCCCTACTAAATCTTTCCTCATACTTGTTGGCTCAGGACACATCTGTGTTGTACCTGAGCAGCTTTTATACAGAATCTAAAAGAGGTTGACCTGAAGATTTTAAAGCATGAGCCATCTCTAATTCTCTACCATATTTGGCAGTTGTTTTAGTTTTCTAGTCTTCAATGAGTAGGCAAATGAGTAGTGCCTAAATCTCTTGTGGCTGAGCAAAGGTTAATATTCACATATTATCCTGGTTAGGCACATGGGTTCTGAATAAAATGACTTGGGGTGAAGTTCTGTGTCCCCAATTTATTAATCAAATGAACTTAGATTAGTTATTTACCCCCTTGAGACTTGCTTCCTCTCAATTATAAAATGGCAGCATGATAATGGAAACCTCATCTAGTCATTTAGAATATTAAATTAGACAAGCCACAAAAAGGACAGCATCTAATGTATGGTGAAAATGCAATGAACAGTAGCCGTTATAGGTATCCACCCAAAAACTTCTAAGGAGCTACATATAAAAGCCAGATATGATTTCCAGATGGTTATGGTGAAAGTACCTTGGGATATGGAGGTACTGAGGAATGTTTTATATTTCTTATATACAAGGATGAATATCAGAAAGTTTGACTAATAGTCAACAATCCATGTTCCCTACCTCATCTTACTTTGTTCCTTAAGAAGTTTTTTTTGATAAAAAAGTTATTGACCTAAAAAAACTTTATTATTGTCTTTGTGTTTCCTTTAATTGCTAAAGATAGCCCATTTAATTCTCTATATGGTTTATTGGGCTGTTAAAAAGCAATTCAGTCAGTCAATAATTTGTCAAATTTTCACTGGGTACCTACTGTGCTCCAGTTATACATCTAAGTGCCGTAATACAGACTAAGGTATATTTGGGGATTTACTTTTTATCTTGGCCAAGAGTTTATCTATTAACATGAATAAATCTACATGAATGGCAGACTTCAAATTGTCAGAACCTTGGAGAGCTCTCCAGGAGTAGAGGTTGGGGGTGGGGTGGGGAGTAAGGAAAAGTCAGATGGCCACCCAGACTGCTCATAAGGATAAGCAAAACTCTCTTAGTGGGACTGCACCTATAGTTATGGGAGATATTAATTATAGTCTGGCACCTTCTCAGAGGCAAGTTGGAACTGTATTCTGGAAAGAGATCTTTTTTAATCCACAAAAAGTAACCTCATGGATCAGGTGAGACTGCCTTGTAGGAATTAAGCATCTGAGGTTTTATTTCTCTCTCTCCCTCTTGGAATTTCTCTCTCTGCTTTCTCTAGCTATTCTGCCATCCCTCCAGCTGAACAATGCATCCCATTCTGAAGCTCTCCCTTCCCCTTTTCCTTGTATAGAGAATGTTCAAAAACATACATTATTTTTTTATGAAGTGCTTGGTTTATTATACCAATAAATTCTATTTTGGTTATTGAAACACATGTAATATATGTAAAAAATAAAACAGTCCAGATGTGATACCTTGGATGGGCTCTGCAAGTACTTCCAGGAAATGGATTCTGGCATATGCCTCACATACTCTTTCCCCTATTCTCACCTGACTTCCTGCTGGGCCTCGCTGGCAGATTCAGTCTTTGAATGTGACATATTAGGGCCAAATTTTGTCTTTTATATTGGTTGGCCAGTTTGGGTACAATGTTAGGAAATATTGATTGAAAGCAAAGGCACTAGAGTTGGACTCCAGGGGTTTGAATCTTGGCTCCTTCTTTCTACTGTATTTAATTGTCTCAATTATCTTGCAAGGCAAGTATATTGTCTCCCTATTAACAGATGAGGAAACTGAAGTTTATAAATATTAAGTTACCTTCCCAAATCCAGAGCCATTAAGGAGCAGTGGTGGGAGTTACCAGGGCTGTCTGAGTCCAAAGCCCAGGTTTTTGGTCCTAGAACTGCACAGGTGATAAGTGACACTCACACCTGCTGGCTCAAGGTCATTTACTTTACTTCCCTCATCTGATTAGGATATCCTTTCTGCTAAAAAATACTAATCTTTCCTCCTAGAACTTTTCATAGTGAACATAACATAGAATTATATGAGCTGCCATGAGAGAATTAAATAATACTGCCAAATGTTGAATGTAACTAGTTAATATTAGATTTCTTAAAGACAGCTTTTGCTGAGGAAGCCATTTTACACCCAGGGCTTCCAGTTTTAATATCAAATAGTTATTTAAAAAAATTTAAAAATATGTTTCAGGCAGATATACTAATAGAATTTTTTAATAATTCAGGACTTAAATAACATTATTTTGGGGGGGATAAATAGCATTTTATTTTTTTCCCAGAATCTTAATCTTCTGCCTTTCTCTTAAATAAAGGATAACTTAGTTCTATATTTTCTTCTTATAGTACCAGCCAGACATCCTGCTCTTAATTTTTTTTACATAATAAACTTTTGTTCTTTTAACAAACCAGTTTCACTGATAATATTTTTATTGGGGTGACATTAATCTTACATACATCATATCATATATGCTTGGCTATGCTTCTATCTTATACATCACATAGAGGTTTAATTCATAGTCAAATTACTAAAGATAACACTCTGCTCTTATAAATTAGATGCTAATTAATGCTCTTTGACTTGCTCATTTATTTATATTCATTCTTTTTCTCATGTCAGGGTTCATGAAAATGTCTCAGTTTTATTATTTATTTTATGCATTTATTAAAAGATTTATAGAAAAAAAGAAGTTTTGGAAATGATAATAACCTAACACATACAAAATGCTGCCTTCTGAAGAATCTTATTAACTTGACGGTAATTAAAAACTGGTTCACAGGGCTATGTAATATGATTTTCATGAATTTATGAAGTGACACAAACAATCCTTTCATAGTGTTTTTTAAAATTTGAGATTCTTTGAAAAATAACCAGAGAAATAATAGAAATGGCTGCCTCATTTTGATATGAATATTAATAGGAGAAATATAAAATGATGGGTTGTATTGAAGAACCAAAGTTTATGAACACCTACTATGAAATATATATATATATACTTAATTTATTCTATCTTTTTAATAATCATTATCTGTGATTGTGCTTATTATTATTTTATAGATGAGGGACTTAAGGCATAGGAGACTCAAATAACTTAACAGAAAGCAATTGGAGAGGGGCATTCTGGTCCGAGAGGTCAGGGCATTTGAAGGAGAGAAGCCAAAGGAATGTGGTGAGAACTAAGGAAGGATACTCAGCTGGAGTGGGGGTGTGGGGAGCATGGTCTGAGCTGAGGCTGGGAGGCAGGCAGGGCAGCACATGCAGGGTTGTCAAGGAAATGATAAGGATGCCCAATTTCATGCATCATGTTTTAGAAAGACCACTACCACTGCAGCACGGGGAATGGATTGAAGGGACTATTTATTGCAACAGCTCTGGGGAGATGGTGATGGCATTGACTGAGGAGTTGACAGGGAGATGGAGAGTAGGGGGCTTTGAGAGTAGTTAGGAAGGACAGACCTATAGGAAAAATTATTAGTTGGATTTCAATAAAGAGGGGTGAGGAAGAGGGAGGTGTTGGACAAGATCCTCAGATTTCAGGATTACATAACTGAGGAGAAAGTGGCACTGTTCATTAAGATAGGAAACACAAGATGAGGAACAATTGGCAGGGGCAGATTGTGAGTTCATACTAATTTATGAAGAAGTATGTTTGAGACTTCCAGTATAGTGGTCCATATCTATGGAGGCAGGGGAAACACCTGTGCTGGTGATTGAAATCCGAGAACAACAAGAAGAAACATTATTTTTTATTTACATTATTTATTATTTATTTACATTATTTACTTTATTTACTTTTCAACATGCGGCTGGGAATACCTTCTTCAGAAGCCCCTGCATATCTCACCTGTATTTCAATGGTCTTCATACTTTCTTGTGCATCTGACTCCCCTGGGTATGTCTAGTGGGGAAGATACTCCTGTTTAATTTCCAGCTTTTCTAGTTACTATTGTAAACGTAGGAAATTTATTTAACCTCTCTGTGCCTGAGTTTCTTCCTCTCTGAAATAGGGATACTAATACTTAGCTAATAGTATTAGTATCTGAAGGTTAAATATGTTTTCTTATTTTAAACTCTAATAACACTCAATATAGTAAATGCTCAATAACAGTTAGCTATCCTTTTTATCCAGGAACTTGTTAAAGCACAAATTCCTGGATCCTGATCCAGGATTCCTACACACATCACATCTCAGGAGAAATATGCATTTGAGTGTGGGTTTGGCTGAGTTTCTGTCTAGGGGTAGAGCATGGAACAGAATCCCATGCTTCTGGGCAGGCAGCATCAACATCACTTGGTAGACTCCTTAAGAATGCTTATCCCTGGACTTCAACACAGACTTCCAAGGTCATGATTTCTGGATTTTCCCAGGGTCTGGTAATGCTAGTTCCCAGCTAGGTCTGGAAACACTATATTAGGTGATGTGTTATGATTCTTTTTATGTCAGAGATACTTATTTATCCACTAAAATGTGTATTCTTCTTGCAAAGTAGAGCTTTTTATGCTGGGGCTTGGCTGTCAATCTTGTGAGCACGTTTTCAGTCAGGTGGTTTTGGCTAATGGAATGTGGGTGGAGCCAAATCTCTTAGGAAGTGGTTTTGCCCTTTCCATACCCTCCTTCCTCTTGGGCTCGCTGAGTGTGGACCACAACTAGGTCTGAAGGATGGTGTTTACACAAGATGGAGGGAATTTCGGATTCCTTAAAATGCATGACGAAAGGATGGTCTGTTACATGAATAAGAATTAAACATCTAATGTGTTTAAGTCACACAACCTTTGGGTTTTTTGGTTTTGTTTTGTTATAGCAGCTACCTTACCCTAACTGCTTCTCTACATGATTCTCCTCTAAGGAAATAGGCATAAGAAGCCTGAGGAGGAAATATATCATGCCTTCATCATCAATGTGCTAGACTTGAGAATGCAGAGAATGAAAGTACTTTATTCTGCTCTTGTAACATAAACCCATGTCTAAGCAATGTAACATTTCTGCCATCATGCCTCTTTTATATTTCATGTTGATTGAGAACTTAGTAATTAGAAAATCGTGCATTTGAAGAAATTTCTTAAAATTCCCAAATGCCTTTTGAATATAAATTACTGAAAATCATCTGCCTTCAGATCAGCCATACCCTCTTTATTAGCTCAGATGCAGTTCAGTGGGTTTTTTTTTTTGTCTTCAAATAGAAAATGGGTCTGTATTCTGTATCTTCTCAGATAAACACCTGGTCTTATAAAATATAAGAATGCTGCTTCAAACCATTAATTAAAAGCATAAATCTCTCACAGATAAATAGCAAAACATAAATATTCACAAATTACTCATTTTAAAAGTAGGCTGGCCAAATTTACATATAGATTACATTTGAGATGTATGAAATATTATTTTCTTTTATCCTGATGGCTTAACATCATTCATGTTTAATCATTATCACCCATGGACAAAGTGCCACTGTTCTTTCCATCTGCCTGGAGATGTGACAGCCCTAGTCCTGGGCAAACCTTGTAGGGTTAATTTGAAAATTGCTTCAAGGAAGGCAGGGGAAGACTGTTTTGGAGAGAAATTGAGGGATGCAAATCAGAATGAGATAGAACTGATTTATGTGACTTGGGAAACTCATACTAATCCTGCTTCCTCTAAAAAAAAATGTTTATGAATGGGGAAGCAGGGGGAGGTCGGTGTGGGGGAGTTAATTATCAAGGCCTCCCGTTTGGTACCAACCTTTGGTTAACACGATCTCATCTTGATCTTTGCTTGGAAAAGATAATAATAATTTATTTTCCTGGAGGTTTATTTTATACACACACACACACATACACACACAAACACACACACATGCTCTTATGCTAGGTTCCCTCACACAGCTGACTTATGTGTACATTTGAAACTAATCCCTTCTTGCATGGAGACAAAGAATATCTCCTTGTTTCTGTAAGTCAGAGGTTCTGGAATTCCCTCCCTCACCAATGGGATGAACAGGAGATGATTAAAATGAGAGTAGCGGGGTCGGGTGGAAGTAGGTGCTAGTGGGAAAAAGAAACGGGTGATACCGATTGATCAACGCATTATATACAGGATATTAATCAGTCAGAGAATATCGTTCATTATGCTATTTCTAAAAACGTGGATTCAGCCTACTAGGCTCCCCTCGGATTCCCAAACCTCACCACAAGCCCGTTGACTGATTCTTAGAGGTGGGACCTGGGAAGTTGCTTTTTTAATAAGATTCTCAGGTGATCCTGAAAATCCCCAGTTGAGTATGTGCCAAGCAGCAGAGTAGTTGTGAAAGGATTAAAAATAAGCAAAAGACTCAGCAATTATCTGTAATGAGTTTTCAGTTTGAAACAGCACTAATAATTATCCATCCCTGCTCCCTCCCACACCCATAGCTGCCCTGGGCAGGATGAGCAGACCAGCTCTTGTCTCCCCTGTCCGGGTTAGTGGAAAAACACAGCACTGGTACAGTGGATACTGTGCCTTGAACCACTTCAGACCCTTCTTTGCAAGTAGGCGGGGAATAATTTATAAGTAAACATTTGAAAAAGGGCAACAACAAAAGCACTCTTAATCCAACCATAGGTCTGCAGCCATCAAATCAAGGGACAGTCAGGAAACCTGCCAATAAGTAGCCACCCCTGCAAATAGCCCCTGGAATATTGTCAACTCCATGAAGCACATGTGAAATGACATCTTTTCCATGCCTAGTAATATAATCTCCTTATTAGTTCCAAGCCACTAGCTATGATTGAAGTACTTGTTTATTTTTCTCACTTTTATATGTATTTTAACACAATTCTCTTTACTCACTGGGGTCTTATTGACCAGTGATACATTGTGGACTTCTGATTTTGCACTGGATAAGAAACAGGCAAAAAGTAAGCCCATAAATGCACCTGAACCCTTCAAAGCCAAGGGTGAAAGCTTTTATATAATAACAACACAACAAAAGCAATTCAAGCAAGCTTCCCATGTACTGATATTAATAATTCTAGTTCTTTTTAGAGGCTGCAAGATATGAATGGCTAGTTGGTACTGTAATGGTCCTTTCCATAGGTTGTAAACAACTGCAAGGCCTGAACTAGGTAAGCAGTGTGGCTTAGTCATTTTTAAGAACATTGGTTTTAAAATTAGTCCTGGAGTTAGACCTGGAATAACATCCTGCTTTGCCACATGTACTTGGATTTACTTGGATGATCTTCAGCAAATTACTTGACAAATCTATTCTTTGCTTATCTGTTAAAGGGCAAGATAATATACCTACCACCAGTGGACTTATATATTTTTATTTGAAGCCTCCACAATTCAAAACAAACAGGTAGGGACCCTACTCCTTGGCTCTGAGGACTGAGCAAATTGACAGAGGATTGTTCAGTTGGAGAACTCTATTCCTGTTGTTGCAGTGATTGGTTAAAGGATAAACTTATAACCTAAGACAGAACAATTGGAGATATCCCTTGGGATTTTTCTGCTGAAGAAAGTAAGGCCAACTGCCTCTTTCAACTGCAGGTATCCACCTTTCCTGCCACAAGTATGGAAGGTGTCATGGAAGGTGAGAGAGAGTCACACCAATAAATAAAGAAAATATAGTGGGTGGCGTTGGGGAGACAGAGCAAACAAACCCAATCTAATACTGCATCGAAATCCACACTTCCCATTTCCTTGAACTGTTAAATGCCCAATTTACTTTATTATTGTTATTATTAGCAGGAGTAAGAGTGGTCACAGTAATATAATGTGTTGCTGTTGTTTTTTAGGCCAGCTTGAGTTGAGCTCCTCTAATTTGTAATTGGAAGAGTCCTGATGAATACAGTACCACATAGGGTTGTGATAAGGATTCAATGAGGCAATACATATAAGATTCTTAGCGCCGTGCCTGGAACCTCAACATATGTTAGCTGTGATAATGAGGATGGTGACAATGATAGAGACAGTGATAATGACAGTAAAAATAATGATGCCTTCTATTTTGCTATTATTCCTATAGAGCAGTATAGCACCATGCACATAATATAGGTGCTCACTTAATGTTGCTTGATTGATTTCTCCCTCTTTTTGGAAGATAGTGAGAAGGTTAAGAAATCAGAATTGGAAGGGAGCTTTGCATCTTTTCTGTTGCCAGCTCTGACCATTGCCAATTTTCTATTACTTATATGTTCAGTCTTTCCTATTGATAATTCAGATTAACACCTTGCCTCAACCTCTAACTGTGAAAGAAGAACTCTGTTCCTGCTTAGCATTTTTATCTTTGGAGGACTAAGTAGTTTTGTTACTTGGTGGCTGGATGGTGCTGGTCAGAGCCAGCACTTATGTGTGTGGATTAAAGTTTTAGATCATATTGCCCTTCTCAAGCTTTCATTGAGAAACAATGCCAAAGACAGATCAGGGTAGAGGACTTTTAGAAAAGAAAAACAAAAGGCAGTGGTATCCTTAATTTCTGTCATTCTTGTTAGGAATATGCACAGATAAGGAAAGTTAGAAGGGTTTGGAACAATCTAGGAAAAAGCTGTGATAAAATCACAGAAGAGAGAGAGAGATATATAATTTTTCTAATGATTATTAATCATCCCCATTTGCACCCTTGTTATCAATGACCATACTGTGCTGACTAGTGACCCTGAATTATGGTAATTTATTTCTAAACCACACATTGATTTGCATTGCATATTCAAGTGCTGGGCTTAGTTAACAGATTTGGGGGCAGGACTGTAAGTCAAGCAGGATCACTACCAACATAAATAAAGAAAATCTCTATATTTCCAGATTTTGGAATAGAGAAATGAAAGACACATGCTTGACAAAGCCATTTCCTCCCTGCAGACATTAGGCATAGTTTGGACTATGTAACCCAGTATGAGGGTGTTGATTAGAGATGGTAGTTAATTTTATCTTTTCCATATCTTTGTGAAAAAAAATGCTGAAGAAAAGATAGTGATGACTTGTGAGTCATATAGGTCATATAGCTGCTTTAATTTAGGTTGATATATATATATTTATATATACACACATACACGTGTATATAAATGTATATGTATATATAATACAGGTACAGGTATATGCATATAGGCTTACATTTACACAAATATATAAACATGTCATATGTATATATATATATATTATTAAACATGATGGCAGACATTTTTATATGCTTATCAAAATCAATTAAATCCATTTCTTCTACCTCTTAGGCATATGGTTCTCCTGCATGTTCTGGCCTCCCTGCTGTTAGATGTGGCCATATGGCTAAAATTTGGCCAATGGAGAGGAGGTAGAAGCAAAATGTGTTGTCCCCAGGACTGGCCCATTACTGCATCTCACATGCACATCCACATTCTCTGAGGATGTGAATGATTAATCAGAGGACACTTAGACTCTAAGGGTAGGTCCACAGGATAAAAGATTGAGTCCATAAATAAGCTTCATGGAAGTTACCTGCCCAAAGAAACTCATTTGAGTGACTATGCAGGGCAAGAAATAAACTACTGTACTGTGCTCAGCCACTAGAATTTGGGAGTCTGTTATAGCATCTGGTGATAATTTAATAGTATAGCAACATACAATCTCTTGAACTCCCTTAGGACTAAACATTTTTAAAATATTTGTATGATATGTGGTCCAAAGTGACTCTTAATTGAAATATTTTATGGTTAATGGTTATACTTTTACTTCTTTTAGTTGTGTGGCTTAGAAAACTTGAAGTTACTGAGTTTAATTTTGTTTTCAGCTGGAAAAATGGGTAACAAAATACCTAACTCACAGGATGGTTATGCAGTTTAAAGGAGCTAGTGTGTGCTCCAGCATTTTAGTGTAGGGTAAGTTCTCCACATCAGGTGTGTGTAGGCCTGAGGGCCACCTCTGGCAGATATAGGTGCAATTTCCCAAAGCACTTTATGTCTACCTTCCCATAGCCTCATCTCTACTGGGTGAGCTAGCGAGGGCCAGAGAGACCATGTCTTATTCATCTTCGAATCTTCAGCACTAAGATTAGGTGGTCTGACTAGCAAATAAGCTCAAAATAAATAACTTCTGAATACATGTATTCATGAATCGAATAATTTATGATATTTCCTGTTTTCATTAGAGACTATTAGCACATAAATATGGTGTTTGTTGAATCTGACAAGGTGATCAATTATACTTGCATTTATTCTTTCTTGCCCATGGTTAGTAGATGTACAAATGAAAATGGATAAATTTATTTTTAAATTATTATATTAACATTATTAAATTATGAGTCTTCACAAGTACAGTCAAGAGATTTGTTAACTCCTGTGTCTACTGCTAGTGGTGTAAAGAACACTAGCATTGGATTCAGAATGATTAGGTTTTAATGCAGTTACAATTTAGGGGTTATCACAGGAGACAGAGGGGGTTGCCAATCAGGTGACCTGGAGGTCTTTTCTAAACTTTATTCCATTACAATTTTGGAATCCCATAGAGACCATTCTAAGAGTGCAGCACGTCTAATGCCCTCCCACCCCCATGGAGACTCACTGATCTTTCTGACATGTGGAATTTCAGTTATTTAGTCATATTTATGCCAGAAAAATAGTTGAGTACCATTCTAAGCCCAGTTTTCTTATCTGTGGAATGAACATCTCAGTGTGACTGTGAGGACTGAATTCAAAATGCACAAATTCTAGTACTTAATTGATTACATTTGCTTTCTTGTAACATTGGTTACACCATTAAAACCACCTCAGCCCTTAATGCCCATTTTTTCTTTTCTAATTTTCCTAGCTCAACTTACTCTTCAAAAGGACTGGTATCATTCCTTTACACTTATATCTAAATGTCAGTCATTCTCAGACTCTTCTGCTCTCTTCTGATTTTTTTTATTTTACCGCATTGGAAGGCATGTGTATTTTACATGTTAGGATGTAGTGCTTGACTGCTCTTCTTTATGGCATTCCTGATCTGTGCTTTCCCCGGAGTTTATGAGCTAATCTGTTTTCCATTGTTTGCCACAATACTTAGACTTTTTAAAGAGAAAGCCACTTTTTTTTCAGGTTCTTAGCAGTTTGAATCTGATCAAGCAGGCAAACATGTATTATATCTCTGTAGGGTCAGGTGGAGTTAGGAGTGTGGGGGAAATAATTTTCTGCTTAGTGGTCAGATTACAAGGGGGAAGTGTGAACACCAGTTGGTCCCCCTGCCAAAGACAGAATGCAAGGACACAGCACAGTGATTTCTTTGTCTTTGGTAGCTCTAATGGATTCGCTCTGTTCTACAATAAGAGTGTCCAGTCTGTGAGCTTTTCAGATCAGTCATTTTTCCTGGGGGCCTGCAGTAAGCCCCACGTGATAGTGGGGACCATGGGGAAAGATAAAGGAAGCAGAAGACAAATTTCTGTTGTTAAAGAGTCTGTAGCTCATTGAAGCAAAAAACTAACAGAACTTGGATGAATTTGCCTGATGGCTATTTTTTTTTTTTTTGGTCTATGTAGTGTTTATGTTATATTAATTAGTTACTTTCATTTAAAAATCAGAGTTTCATTAAAAATGCATCATGGTATCATATCTTGAAAAATAGGAGCTCTGGTACTAATGGGCTGGAATTTCTCTAATGATCACCTGGAACTGAAAAGCCCTTATAGGTGTTCATTCTTCAGTTTCCTACAGTTCCCACCACCCCCCATGGAGAACATCCAGCCTGCCTCATTCTTATTCACTATCATGAGAACATAAGCTTTTTTTTGGTTAATTTCAGCCTATTATGGGGGTACAAATGTGTAGGTTACGTGTGTTGCCTTCCTCCCCCTTCCCCCCCGGAGTCAGAGCTTCAAGCGTGTCCATTCCCCAGATGGTGCACATCGCACTGATTATGTGACATAAGCTTTTAATATATTGGCCTAGATTGTTGAATCAGATTGCCTGTAGGAAGTCAATGCCAACAAAAAGAAAAAATAACACTGACCTGGATTCCAATTGACTTGTAGGCCTTTTAAATCGAAATTCTGATGTTTAAATGGGATCATATTATATAAAATCTTCTGAATCATTTTTTTTTTCATTTAACAATAAGTAGCAACAATATGTAATGTTCTTTTATTCTTTATTCTTCCATGGAGTATACTCTGATGTTTCCTTTACTTTATGTTTTATTGTTTCCTTTTTATTGTTATTTTGGTTGCAGGATTCTACCTGTTTTAACCTTAAAATTTTCACCTATTCAGTCTTGCCCATTCTTTGTCCATCTATTTATTGCAGTTTGGGCCTTGGGAAAGCATCATGGATCTAAATCCAGACTGCCTGATTTGAATCCCAGCACTGCCACCTAGTAGTTGAGTGACCTTGGTCAAACTATGTAGCTGGAGTTTCCTCATTTAAAAAATGGAGATAACATTTTGCCTAACATTTTACCTAATAAGGCTATGGTGGGGACTAACTGTGTTAATTCATATAAGGTGCTTGGAACTGTGCATGGTATTCAATAGATCTTCAGTAAGTATTAACTGTTTCAACTATTTTATAATGGTGCAAGATATTTTGGAAATGTTAAGTATAAGAATATTCATAGCCACTATTTATTGCACATCCTATATAATGGCAGATACTTTGCTTATTAGCTTATTTCATTTCATCCACAACACTGAATCATTTCATAGTCTTTCAACATGTATTCATTGACCACTTAATTTGTGGCAAACATGTCTTAAGGCACTGGGCATTCAGCAGTAAAGAAATCAGACAAAAAGCTGTCCTCTTACAAAGTTTACATTCCATTGGAGGAAACCTAGATGACAGGTGTGATTTTCCCCCATGACCGTAAAAAACTGGCAGAGGGAGAGAAGTTTATTCATTGTGGTCAAGGTTTTATAAGGCATCTTCCTGTGTCCTAATGACCTAACTCCTTTCTGGAAATTTCAAGGAAGGACAGGGCAACAGCTGTGTTTGTATTCTATGTTGTCATATCTGGTCATTATTAGTAGGAATGAAAATAATATTTTGTCCCATTTAGACCCATAATATTGTTTCTCTTGGGAATTTTGTAACTTGAATCAAAACACTCAGATATTGCGACTTGTTAGTGGTTATGGACAGATGCCTGAGTTATTGGAGTGAATGTAAATGATCAAACTTATGCACATTAGCTTAAGTAAATAAGTTATCACTGTAAGAATATGTGAACTATGGTGCAGACAACATTGAAGTATCTATCATAGCCTGAGTGCCTTGCAAATCCATGAAACTGGCAATGCCCCAAGGTGCTGAAGTTGTCCATTTAGCACTTCTGGGTATGTGAGCCTCTAGTGGTAAATATAACAAGACTTACCTCAACCTGTCAACAAGACTGTTCTCAAGGCCGGGCATGGTGGCTC
>VBSM01003143.1:10408467-10421206 GCA_008086735.1 Cheirogaleus medius
GAACTGAGATACCTTGATGACATAGCCTCCAGTTGGTAAGATATCCCAGTATTCTCTTCTATTTACATGCTTTTAACTTTTATTTGAGCACAAAGGAATCTAATTTAAAAATATGTATATATATACACAAGTAGTAAATAGCTGTAGGGATTTGAACCCATATCTATTAATATGTGTTCTCTGTAAATACATATTTTGAAGAATGAAACTTATAAACACTTGTTTTGAAAAATAAAATATAGTTTATCTCATTAACAATTTAGGAGACTTAAAACTTTTTCCTTCAGTTCACAGTGTTAGTTTTTAATGTTAAAAAAGCCATCTCAAGAATTTAGGAACACTTTCTAATCTCCTTCCTCACTCCTGAATTACCAGTGCCCACATTTCCCAGTTGAAAAGACTTCTCGAGTGTCCATGGACTATAGTATTTTCCAGAATATTTTTAGAAAGAACGAGTTACCAAGAATAGGCCACCAAAAGGAATGAGCTGGTCCCTCCCTGCCACCTCACACAGAGTGGAGCTGGCTCTCACACCTGTTGGTTTCCAAGTGTGCAGGAATTCCACAAGAGGGACTGATGGTAATACTGGGCTTGTCTCATTTCAAAAGATCATTTTCCTCTGTGAAATAAATAAAGCCAAAGACCCTAGCTCACAAGCAAATACCTGCTGTTGCTTGATAGCCCTTCTAGGCACTTGTTTTGATTCCTCACTCTACTCTGTAATCTTCTATGTAGTCACCTCCCTGGAGTTGTTTATTCTGAAAGGATACACTGGAAGTCTAGACCAAATAGTACAGATTTGTTGAAAGCCACTAGCTAAATCATTGTTTTCTTGTGCTTGAATGGCTTTTACTGATAGCTTCACCTGCCCATGGTCTAAGTATGTCATTCATTTAATTCATTACATTTGGGCAAAAAGTATAATCATATGCTTAGCAAGTAGTTTAGAAAGAAATATGTTTATCTGTTTTTCACAAAAAGCTAATGGACATGCATTTCAATTCTGAATATTTTATTTGTAGGGAAGACTATGACAATGCTCATTGGGTTGTGTCTTTCATAGGAGCTTTAGGAGTGCTTCTTAGGAAGTGATTGTTTTTAATGTATCTATTCGTTTGTCCTGCTCAATTAGTTGCTCTTTGAATTGTTGCTCTTTACCATTTTATTTTGCAGAGGTGCCACAAAGTTATAATGGCACCAGAGCAGCCAAATTAGAGCAGTGTAATCAAATGAATACTGGCTGCAGCACTAATTAGCTGTGTGTCCTTATATAAGTCACATAATCATTCTAACACTCAGTTTTTTTATTTTCTCATAAAATACCTATCCTTTGTTTTGATTCTTAAAATAGCATATATAAAAATACATTGTATGCTAAAATGTATAATATATATGTATTGTTATCTGCAAATTTTGTTAATATGAGAATCTGATGACATAAGGTAGACCTCATTTTGTGAAATTGGATCAAGTTGATTATCATTTAAGTCGTTTTAGGGAAAAACACTTTTGTTAAGAGGAAACGATCATATTCCAAATTACCTGCTATAAATTATAACCTACTGAGTACTCTTCCTCTGGATATGTATCCTTTTTAGACTTTGGACCACATAATGGCCTTCTGATTGAATGCAATGATTTTTTTTTTCTCCTAGGCTTCACATTAAAATCACTTAGGGTTTAAAAAAATACTAATGTTCATGCCTCTACTGAGTCACTATTTCTAAGGACAAGGTATAGCAAACTGTTAATTTTTGAAAAGCTCCTCAAGTAATTCTGATGACAGCAAAGTTTGTTAATCACTGTTTTAGTAGAAAGAGCGTCAGATTTAGAGAGACACAACAGGTACTGCAGTTCTGCTAACTTTGTGATTTTAAGTTGGAATCTTGTATAAAAAATATTCACCTGGCCTTTGTCTCCAGTCCTGAGAAGTAGTCTCTAAGCCCTCTAAATTTCCTGAGTGGTAGTAGTATCTTTGTTATTTGTGGTGGGCCCCTAGGGCCACACTTTGTCATTTATGCTGAGAATATGACTCAGGTCAAGCCAGAAACACCAACTGCTTGAATAGAAGATTGGGGCTTTGAGCTATGTGATATCAGCCTGGGCTCAAGGAGGTAAAAGTGGATTAGAGATTGAGTCACATGGTTAATGATTCAACAGTTGTGCCTACATAATAAAGCCCCAGTAAAAACGACAGGGCTTCCTCGGTTGGCAATACTCTGCATATTGTCACATACTGGTGTGCTGGGAGGGTAACATATCCTGATTCCATGAAGAGAGGACAATGGAGGTTGCACGTTTGGTACCCTCCCAGATCTTATTCTATGTATATTTCCCTTTGACTGGTTCTGCTTTTTATACATTTGCTATAATTAAACTCTAATCTTAAGTATAATGCTTTTCTGAGTTCTGGGAGTCATTCTAGAGAATTATCAAACCAGAGAAGGTAGTGTGGATTTCCAGGCTGCAGCTGGTGTCTGCAGTGAGTGCAGACTTGCAGAGGACCATGCCCTTCACCTGTGAAGTGTGACCTAACTCCTCTGGGTGGTTAGTGTCAGAAGTCATTGCAGGTCTCCAAACTGAAATTCAGTAATTGCTACCTTTGTATAGTGTCTATGCTAATTGGAGCTCAATAGGTGATAACCATTATAATTGAATTATGTCCCATATTGTGTATCATACTGTTGTTTCATAAGTATGTGTCTAGATTATAAGCTTTCATGTTTATTTTATATAACCTTAACATCTAACACATTGCTAATTATATGCTAACTTGCTGCATAACAATTGTTTTATTGACAGAAGAGCAATACAAAGGCGCTTTCAAGCATATCAACTCTATTTAAAAACACATAAAGTTTATTCTGATACATTTGCCATACCTTTAGATGCTATTCTAACAGTGCTCCCTAATCTTTGTCTAGGACACAGGAAAACTGCATGTGGGTTCTTTAGCTTCTATTCAGAGGATAGTCATATTTCTTGAGGCATTACCTTTGATTTAAGATTTCAAGAAGTGGCTGCATAATGTTTGAAGATAACACATAGGTCTAATTTTTAAAATGACTCATATGGGAGCCCTGTCCTAGACTGAGTTTCATGGGGAGCTGGGTTAAGGAGTATAGCTTAAAAGCATAGGTGCATGAGCCATGTGAGCTGAGCAGAGTGTGGCTTGGAACACTGAGAACAATAGGAAACCAGGGGTTGTTCATTATAGGGTCAGAGAGGCAAGGGGTATGGCTGGAAAATGCAGGAGTAACATTAGCTCAAATCAGAAGAACAGCACTATTCACAAATTCCACTTCAAACAGAAACACAGTGCACGGTTGTCAAAAGCTGATAACAGACTGGTGTAGTCAACCCCCCTAAACTCTCACCAACCAGCCTCATGTGGTAGTGGCACCAATCAGATGGAGGAAGTTAGAACTAAATCATGAGCGTAGCAGCCGTCAACTTAGCCCTTATGGCTTACTAATGTTCTGATTGTGCCAATCTGGGAGGATTATTGCATTGAAACTTATTTTATTCTTTGGTATTTTAAATATCTTCATTTTAAAAATAAAATGAATATCTGAAAGACAATCCAAAAGATACTAATAAAAATAAAAGGATTTGTTTTGCAAAATTCGGATTCAGCCAAAAGGCCACATAGAAGGCCACATGTGGCCTTAAGTTCGCAGGTCCCCCTCCCCTGGGCTAGGAGCTGGCACTCCCCCTGGGCTGAGCACACTGCATCAATATGTTAATTTCCTTGCTTCCAGCACATCATTTTGATGATCAATATCTCACAGAGCTCAGAAAACACATGGAATGATTATTCAAATGAATAGATTTAAGAGGCAAAAACACGGAGGTTTGTTTTGAGAAAAAGATGACTGCATGGGCTGCAATCTTCCTACTTATCGAATATTAGGGTCACTAATTTTCATATATACAATTTTTCTATATTCAAATAAACATTTTTAAAATTTAATTTTATCCATTACACTTTTATAGCATGAAACCTTATGACTAATATACTTTTTTAGTATTCTATACCAGCATTTGCTCATTTGTACAATATTTTATGTTATTTTTGAAGAGTGATATCTTTCTGTCCCTTTTTAACCTAACATTTTATTATATGCCTTTAGTCATATTAGAGTCATTAGAGTCATTTTAGAGTATTCAAAATGTGTTTTGATTGGTTATATAGTATTTAATCATGCTTACCTAAAATAAATTAAGAGATTAAATAAATTATTAAGCATTTTCTTTGATTCCAATTATTTGTTCTTTTTAAAAAACACTGTATATCTTTGAATTCATGACTTCATACTTTTTAAAATAATATTTTTTAGGATAAATTCATAGGAAAAAGATTTCTGCATGAAAGACTATGAACACTAAAGAGAATTTTTAAATTGACAAAGAATGGTTCTATAAATTTTAGAATTTAACACTCAAAAATGTCCTGAAGGTGAAAAACACATATTGTTTCCTCAGTTTATAGATGGAAAAATTGAGCCTAAGACAATTCAATGACTAAGACCAGGTGGAACATAGGAAGCAGAGTCAGGTCTAGAACTGTCTGCTGGTGCCAGTACTTTCCCAATGGTCCAGGAAAAATAAGGAGTCTGTTTCTGTTTCTTCCTTTCTTCATTCTTTATTTTTATTGATAATTTTATAACTTTTATAATAATCATTTATTAAGTTATATTGGAGAGAAGATATCAAGGGAAGAATAATTAGCAATTTTGTTTCAGTGAAACTAGACAACATCATGACATAATAATGTAACAAAACAACAAAGTAATGATACTAATGTTAATTTACAGAGAAGGAGGAGGAGGAAAGCTCCTAGCATGAACTACCATCTGCCTGGCACTATACTAACTGACGTTTTATGAATAATCTCATATTACAATAATATTATGACTTTTTCCCTTTAAGAATCCCCATTTTACCGATGAGAAAACTGAGGCCTAGAGAGTTAACATGCTTTCTAAAGATCTGAAAGCTATTAAATAACAGAGATGAGATTTAAAACAGGGCAGTTTGACTTCAAACCCCTTATATGTAACCACCCAACTCCATTGTGTCCATTGAAACTAATCAGACAAGATGTCTAGAGAGGGTCCTCGGATTATAGGCGAAAGATTCTGTGTTGTGGATTTTACATTTACTTTATTTTCTTGGCTTCAGCAGGATAATGAGGTTTAGCTTTGAATCTCATTGTCTTTCCTGATCAGCTATGCCTTTGGGTAGGTAAGGTTGAGGGAGAACTGGCCTGAGTTGGTTGATTTAGCCTCAAAGCCTTTCTCTTGCTGTTTCTGCAATACTCTGACCACGTGTAATTGATTGATGATAAAAACTCCCTATTTTATTAATGAGTCCTATGTCTTAAGGGCATGAGTAATTTTCCCAAGGTGTCTGAGTAGTCATCAGCTGTCCAGCTCTACCCAGTCTGTTAGGCTGACTTGCTTCCCATGAGGAATGAGCTGAGAGCCCTGGCTTGTGACTCAGAAAGCAATGAAGATGGAAGCTTAGCCTGTTTTAGCAGCGATCATCCTGTGATCTCGTCTTATTTGGTAATAAACAATCACAATTTTCTTTATACAAATCTCTTTCCCTTAATGATAATGAGTTTCTTAATATCTTTGTTCTTTTTACATGTTATCTATTATGGAGCCATTTATTCAAAGTAGAATTTTTTAACAATAATTTTCCTCTCTGCTTTGTTCCAGATGGCTTCCATAATTGGTTTATTACTTTTACAGATGTTATGAATAAATTTCAGGAAATAAGCCAAGAGTGGATTGCAGTAGCTAGTGAAAGTGGCCTTTCTCTCTTGATTATTCTCTGTTTGGAACAAATATAATCTTTGTATCAGCTGAGGCACTGTATTGCAGAGGCTCCGCATTTATGGGGTTTCAGGGATCACAAGTTTATCATTTAGTATGAGAATGTGGTCTTATTGCTTCTTGGAAGACTGAGTCTCTACAAAGGAATTTAGTAGCCACAAATTATATTTCCCATTGAAGTGACTTTGAAAAAAGTTGTATAATTGGCATCCCCTATATTTTAAACCCCATTTTATAGTTTTGAAATATTTTTGACAATAATCCTAAAAATAAAACTGGGTAGATATAATTATTACTCTTCTTATTATTTGCATATTCCCAGTGAGACAACTAAAGTGCAGAGAGGCGACATGGAATAATTCAGGTGCTCTGGACCCTTGGCTATTCCTCTTTGCTTTTCACTGTTACCATGTCATGTCTCCTGTATTCAGGAATCCTAACTGAGTACCATAAAGTAAACATTCTTCCCTAATAGAAGGTGGTTCCCATACCCGTAAGCTTCAGGAAAGGAAAAAGGGGACAACTCAACTTTACCAAAATATCCTCAATTCCATGATGTGGGATAGAACTTAAATGTCATTAAGCTCAACCACCTAAACAATGTAGAAATTTCTCCTAGAGCATCCTTCACTGATCTCTATGCAGCCATTGACTGAATATTTCTAGTGATAAGTTGATTTATTCTATTTGGGGATAATTCTGAGTTATATAAATGTTCTTTTTAGCATAAATTAAAATGGGTCATTGCTACTTTAATTTGGTCTTAGGTAGCCATCTCCATTTTCACAGAGGAGGTATGCTTGCAAGTAGCAAAACATTTTTGCATTAGCTGATTTAAAGTTCACTCTAAACGGATTAGATAATTTAAGTCTTATTTTAACTCAAAATTTCTAACTAAAACACTTAGTTTTTTAGAAATCAATCATTTCATTTTATGTTGTCTTTTTACTTAACACACCTTGATCTCCTAATATATCCTCCTATTTCTCCCATTTTGGCCAATTTTGCTTATCAGCATCATTCATATTTTCAAGATGCATAACCCATAGGTTCTTTCAATGTATCTGCTGTTAGTGGAGAAATCCTTGAATGTTATGGTGGAAAGAGGATGAGAACATGTTTAGAATGGCTATTTGAGAAATGGTTGCAGAGGGTTTTACATCTTAGTTGACAGGTATTTATATGATAAAAGGAGAAACTAAAATTAGTACATAGATGTGGAGGACATGTAAAGAGAATGATTGTAAATTGTGCTTTATCTCCAAACAAAAATATTGAGTTGACAGAATTAATCAACAAGGAAATATATTGTATCAATTGAGGAAAAAGTATCAAAGTTGGTAACTATAATAGAAATAAATCATATTGTATTAGCACATTCAGAGGAAAAAAAATGTATGAACTATATAAAGACTATATAAGAAACTGACAAAATAAGGAGACTTCATAATTAACACCTCTTGGTATCATAAGAGTGGTATAAAAAATAGCTCAGTGGGAGCCCAACCAACTAATCTGAGAACCTATTCATGGTGAGCTGTAGGTGACCCCATTTTCTGTTATTCTCCGTGACTCCCCTTGCTAATATGCAAAGCTATGTGCAAACATCATAAATATTAGCTGTGCTAGTACAACTCAGTTTAGCTAGCTGTATGTTGGGAGGAGGTCTAGAAAGAAATTCGAGAGAGTTGGTTCTTTGTAAAGAAACTTTGACAAAACTTTACCTGGACAGACCATGAAAAATAAAGAGAAGATACAAATATCAAAATCAGTCCTGAAAGAAGGGGTGTCATTGCCAATCCTACAAAAGATAAAAGGCATATAGGGAAATAATGGGTATGCAGGGGCACAAGGAGATGTAAATGACATTGGAGACTAAGAAGAGGGAGTATGGGAGAAGAGTGAGGGATAAGAACTTAACTACTGGGTACAATGAAAACTATCCCAGTGATGGACACACTGAAAGTCCTGACTTCAGCATTACACAGTGTATCCATGTAACAAAAACATTTGTACCCCCTTAATATTTTGAAATTTTAAAAAAAGGAATATAGGGAAATTCTATGAACAATCCTATACCAAAAATTAAACTACTTAGATAAAATAGACAAATATCTAAGCAAAAAATTATTAAAACTGACATAAGAAAAATAGAATACCCAAGTTGACCTATAATAAGTAAGAAAATTGAATTAGTAATTATAAACCTTTTCACAAAGCAAAGTTCAGGCATAGAAGACTTCAAGGATTAAATTCTATTGAATACTTAAAGAGAAAATAAAATCAGTGCTTTAATCTCTCTCAGAAAACAGAGAATAAGACAACACATCAAAATTCATTCTATAGCCGGTACTGGTTTGATACCAAAGTCAGACAAAGTCATTACAGGAATCAAAAACTATAGAATGACATCCCTCTTGAACATAGATGAGAAAATCCTGAGCCAAATATTAGCAAATCGGGCCCAGAAAGATTTTTTTAAAAAAAGAGTAAAGCACCTTGTTCATGTAGAATTTATACCAAGAATGCAAGGTTTAGCTTAACAACTGAGTGTCAATTAATGCAATATATTAAAACTCTATTAATAGAATAAAGTAGACATAGCATAAGCATTTGAAAAACTCCAAAATCCATTTCTTATAAAATGTCTCAACAAACTAGGTATGGAAGGGAATTTCTTCAACTTGATAAAGAATATATCTTAAAAACTTACCACTAATATTATATTTAATAATATTAGACTGCTTTCCCCTTAAAATTGGGAATAAGGCAAGGATATTACTCTTGCCATGTTTGCTCAACCTTTTATTGGAAAAGCTAGCCAGCACAACAGGTACAATGAAAATGGATAGATGAATGGATAGATGGATGAACAGATGGATGGATAGAGAGAGAGAGAAAGGTATCCAGTTAGAAAAGGAAGAAGTAAAACTGCCTTTATTTACAGGTGACATGATTCTTTATGTAAAAAATTCTACTGAATCAACAACAAAAGTATGCTACTGTAATAATAAGGAAGTTCAATAATTTGCAGGATACAGGATCAACATATAATATTAATTATATTAAATATTTCTATATGCTAAGAAAGAACAATCAAAAATCAAATTAAAACAACAATTCCATTTAAAAAGAATAAACCACAGAGGAATAAGCTTAACAAAAAAGGGTAATACTTATACACTGAATACTACAAAACTTTGCCTAGAGAAGTTAAAAAATACATAAATAAGAGACATTTCATGTTCATGCATTAAAAGATTCAGTATTATGAAGAAGGAAATTCTCCCCATGGACATCTATAGAATATTTGCGTTTAGGTCTTCTGATTCTTAATATAATGCTTTTCTACTACGGCATTTTTGTGTGACAAAAGCTATTTGTTTATACCAAGGACATAATGATAAAGGTATGAAATATTTATGTGTTTAGTGTAGATTTTAATGGCAAAAAATTGGAAACAAACTAAATTTCCTAGCAGAAGATTTCATAAATAAATTAGCATATATAAAGTAATGAAATGTAATATATCCAATAAAAATAATAATATATTTTAATTACTGATCTGAAAAAATGATCCATGGGTAATCGTCATTTGATAAAGTAGTTAGAAAAATAGCATGTGTATAATATACCATATGTACTTCTAAGTACAGAGAAATATCTCTATGGATATGCAGAGGGTTAATAATATTTACCACTGAGTTGTGATATTAAGTATATTGTTTTATATTTTTCTTTGAAAATTTTGGGGAGGGCAATTTGATTTTTTTAAAACGAGCAAATATCAGAGTAATAAAACAAAACAATGTTCTTTAAAAGATCTAGATTCATATTCTATGTGTCTTCTTTGATTGTACATATTATTTTTATAAAATATATCATCTGGCCTTTTACTCTCTCCTTCCCTATGTAATTTCTGGCAAACCTGGTCTGGGATTCTTTTCCCTCATGTGCTGTTAGTTATACATCTTGTCTTGATTTCTAGGTAAGTGAGACCTTGGAGTTTTCTTATCTGTTGTTATAGTTAATAAACCTAAGGCTAGAGGATATTGTTTTAATTTCATAGTACCACACCAGTGACACAACAGGGAATCAAATTTGGCAGTTTCCTCTCCCATCAGATAAATTTAAAATTTGTATTCTTGACTGAGCCACTCTCTGATGTATGGCTCTGATTGCCTGTTTAAGCGTGGGAATGACTGGGGAGTAATCATGCTGCCCAAGAAATAACCATAATTGACAGGCTGCTAAACAAGGGAAATGAGGTCTTAATGTGAATGTTAATTTTGGACACATTTCCATTGTGTATATCTTTAATGTATAATATGTCAATGTTAGGAAGCATTTTATTTACTTTTATTAACTTTTTACTTTAGAAGAGTTTTAGATTTACAGAAATTTTGCAAAATGTACAGAGTTCTCATATATGCCATATCCACTTTCCTTTACTAGCATCTACATTAATGTAGTAAATTTATCACAGTGAATGCACCAACATTTCTACATTGTTATTAACTAAATTCCACACTTTATTCTGAATTCCTTAGTTTTTAATTAATGTCCTTTTTCTGTTCCAGGATTCCATTCAGTATATCCAATATTTCATTTCATCCAATATTTCATTTCATCATTATGTTAGAAACATGGCTGTGACAGTTGTTCAGACTTTCCGTGTGTGTTTAATGACTTCGGCAGATTTGAGGAGTACTAGTCAGGTATTTTGTGGAATGTCCCTCAATTGAAGTTTGTCTGATGTTTTTCCTATGATTAGTGAATTTTCTTATGATTTGCAGATATGAGTTTTGAGAGAAAGCCACACACAAAAAAGTGCCATTCTTATTATATCATATGAAGGGTAGATTCTACCAATATAACTTATCACTCTTGATGTTAATCATGATCACCTGGCAGTCACAGTGTTTGTTAGGCTTCTCCTCTGTAAAGTTACTCCCCGCCCCCACCTTTCTATTCTGTGCTCTTTAAAAGGAAGTCACTGTGTGCTGCCAACACTAAAAGAGTGAGGAGTTGTGCTCTACCTGCAATTACATTTTCAAGGAGATCCTTTTAGAAGGGGAGAGGGGCAGCTTCCTCCTTTGTAAGGAGAGAATCTTTTCTTCCTTATCCCTGCTCTATAGAATGTCTGGCATTCACTTCTGCTGCCTCTCATCTTACAGTCCCAAGAGTAACTACTGGGACAAGGAGTTGGGGAGAGAGAAATGACAACTTATTATTTACTGTGAAATAATTAATAAAAATTATGTCTCAGATCCAGAATACCTCATATGTGCATTCAGGAAAAAAATTAATAAAGATGAATATTAAAAATCCAACAGGAAGGAAGAAAGGTCACTATCATAGAGTGACACTTAATTGGCAATGAAACCAATTAAGACAGTTTTAATTGGATAAACAGTGTGGGACCACCAAGACCTCTGAGGCTCATTGAGGGGTGTAGTGCCTCATTCAGGGCTGACCTTGGCAAAGATGGGAATAAACAATTAATCTCCTGGCATTCTCAAATTCTCCTCTCTGCTGCGCCTCTCTTTCCCCAGTTCTGCCTCCTGCCTTTGTTCCTGAGCCCCCATGATTTGCTTTCTCTCAGTATCCTCACCACTGTTTGCCTCGCACTCTGCCGAATGCATTACAATCATTCTCTCCAGCGCTTACAAACATACTTCCCAGTTCGGGAAGGTGTAAGGGACTTGCCTGGATTACACAGCTAGTGAGAGGCAAATCTGAAATCTCTTATTATTTTCTGCCTGACTATAAAGTCTCTATTTTGTCCACACAGTATGCTTTCTTTTCCATGACATTGTCACAATAAAAATTTATTTTAGAAAAGAAATTGTCTCAGATTTTTATACTCAATTCTGAAATTCAGCAGAAGTCTCTCATTTCAGGTCTAGCTCTGCCTGCACTGGCATGCCAGTTCTCTGGCTTATTAATCACCTGCTTTAGGTATAATGATTTCTACTTTTGAACTCCTGCAATCTTTAGATTCCATGTTATACCCTTAACCATCTAATTCTTACAGTATTGTTAATTTTCCTTTTAGTTCTATTTTTTTCATTAAGTCATAATCTTGTAGACTTGCACTATGCCTAGCACAGTACCATATATTCATTGTCAATGCTTAGCTCGTGTATGATGAAGGAACGAGAGAAGAACCTGCATTCTTAGGTTGAGTTCTGTATTAGTCAGGGTCCTCCAGAGACATGGAATATACATAAGTTCCAGTCCAAGGGCAGGAGAAGACCTATGTTCCAGCTCAAGCACTCAGGCCAGGAAAGTTGCCTCTTACTCAATCCTTTAGTTCTATTCAAATTTTCAGTTGATTAGATGAGGTCTACCCACATTATGGAGGACAATCTGCTTTACTCACTGTATTTATTTAAATGTTAATCTCTCACCCCCACAGACACACCCAGAATAATGTTTGACCAAATGTCTGGGCACCCATGGTCTAGTCAAGTTGACACATGCAATTATCCATCACACCCTCTCCAACTGGTATAAAGCATGGATGTGATCTCAAGAAGCTGGCTATGTCTGCTTCCAGAGCAGGATAGAGGCTTCAATAGCTTTATGATCATGAACTCAAGGTGAGCTAAGCAGCTGAAGATAGACCAACAGCAGGCACTGACATAGTGGCACTTGGTAGAGTTCACATTAGCATCCAGTTCCTGGCCTTCTGTTTGATCATAATGCTCTTGGCCTCTTCCATCTACTTCCCCCAGTGCATTTCATTCCAAATCTGACTGCTGGAGTAGATGTCCTTTTCAGATGGGTTGTTTGGGAGGCTCTCACCTGACTCCCTTGCCTATTTTCTTTGTCTCCACATACTGATGCTGAACTTTCTTTATCTTTCACTTTTTTCTTTTTCTTTCTTTCTT
>VBSM01003143.1:10421306-10434317 GCA_008086735.1 Cheirogaleus medius
TTTTTTTTTTCCCTTCAGTTAGAGTCCAATTTTAATCATTTTTGTCCTTCTGGTAGAGGATGTTCCTTTTTTACTTCAGGCCTAAGGACTGTCACCATCCAATAGATCGACACTTGGAAATAGGTGGTTTGTTTGGCCCCATATGTGCTTATAAAGGAATCCAGAATAAATGTGTAAGTGATATTTAATTCTTACACTCTAATTTGCTCTGTCTTAGCTATGTAAAATCCCCAATGATAACACCAAGACACTTATTTTTCACATGATTCCATCATATAAATTATCTTAGGCAAAAATATCTCAAAAAGGTCATTTATTTCTTGCCTAACTTGATGAACTCTTTTTCCTCCTTCACTAACTCTTTAAGTCCTTCACTAAGTTTTTAAGTGATGGATAGATGACATATTATTCCTAAATTTTGGTTTTGCCATCCATCAAATGGGGCTAATAAGGCCTGTTTTAAAATGTGAGAATCTAAGACTTAGAAATCATAACATGACCTGCAACAGAGAGGTAACATATGATGATTAAGAGAATTATTTATACTTTATGAGTACATATTCTGTGCCAGGCAGTGCAAGGTGCTTTACCTACATTATCTCACTTGACATCTCATGCTAGTCTTAGAAAAGTTCAATAATACTCTCAAGGCAGCCGCAAATCTAGTAGATGGTAGCTGTTATTAGATCTGTTTTTGTCTGGCTCAAAACTCAAGCTCTTAACTACTATACTGGGCTGACTTCCAACAACAGGATGCTTGTCGAGTGTCTTCTGTCTGCCAGGTATTGTGAGTATTAGAGAAAGTTCACTCTGTTTTTGTGGATCTTGCCCTCTAGAGAAGATAAAGAAATAAAGGTGCTTATGAATTTGGGGAAGCCTACGTCCCTTAGGCGTATAATCCAAAGTGAAGAATGCCACACAAGCTGACAGATTTGGTTGAGAAGAAAATATTGAGCCCAGAAAAATGTAGACAGTTTATTACTTATAAAGACAGCAAAAGCAAGATCAGCTTTTGGTGATCTTGATGGTGTCAGTTCCCCACGTTCCTCATTCCACACAACGACGACATGGGAACAAAAAGGGCCAGATGACAGGCAACATGAGTGGTGGTTCACCCTGTTGCGGAAGAGCCAGTGGGGCACTGGGGTGGGGCATGGTGGAGAGCCCCACACCTCCCCAGAAGAAAGGGGGCTGATGAGAAACTGCCTTGTGGCAGCCTTCCTCCCGATAGGAGGCAAGTGAAAAACACCTCTAGCAGCTCCTCACAAGACCGCCTGTCTTTCCCTGAACTTGGAGGGTTGGTCACAGGGTGCTCCACCAAGGCTTAGGTCAGCCTGTGCTTGAATTTTGTCGATATAGCCTATGTGCAGACATGCAAGGTTGTTAGAGAGCCAGCACAGAGCAGTTCTGTAAGAAATGGACACATCTCTGCCCCTATATTTCCTCATTTCTAGAATAAGAAACTTGCACTCTGTTACCTTCAAGCTCCTTCATTGTATACCCAGGAAAATTCTACATATTTCATGTCTTTTCTCTGTTTCTTATCCCAGCTGAACAACTCTAACTTTCCTAATTTACACTTATTTTCTGGATTTGATTGGTTTTCCTTTCCTAGTTTTTATTAGTTTCTGAGCATTAATGGCCACAGATGCAAGCAAAGGGATTCAGGATTGAGCAGGGCTGGTATGGAAGGACCTGGTGTGGCCTGGTGGCCTTTAGCTACTGCTAAAGGTTCTGCCAGTTTTGATCCCCTCTCCCTTCTCTCCCTACCTGCTGACAGCCTGGCACCTTGCTCATGGGCTCCCTGCCATCGTCACAGATGGGCCAAATATGCTGGAGTAAAAAAATCATGTATGAGAATTATATGTGGTTATTGGAAATTATTGCATTTGTTGTTGTCAAATAAATTAGTCTAGTTAGCTGGATCCCAGAAGACTTTGTGAATCTATTTGGTTGATTCTTTAAGCAATGTGATATAATTTAGGCATTTTGTACCTAGAATTTTCCAGCTGCTTGAAAAGAACACTGGGTAAACTAAGATAGAGGAATGTACCTATGTACTTTAGCTATGTGATATTTTTTTCGAGAAACGTGTGCCAATTTAAGTCCTTCTGAATTTGACAATGCCACTGTCAATCATTAATTCATCACTCCATATAACAATGTGTGTGGATTGTTTATCATGTGCCACTCACTATGTTGATTGGGAATATAGATAATATAATTAAAGCAGAGACCCTTTTCTTTTTTTTTGAGACAGTCTCACTCTGTTGCCCGGGCTAGAGTGCTGTGGTGTCAGCCTAGCTCACAGCAACCTCAAACTCCTGGGCTCAAGTGATTCTCCTGCCTCAGCCTCCCAAATAGCTGGGATTACAGGTGCATACCAACATACCCATATAATTTTTTTAATTTTAGTAGAAATGGGGTCTCACTCTTGCTCAGGCTGGTCTCAAACTCCCGACCTCAAGTGATCCTCCTGCCTCAGCCTCCCAGAGTGCTAGGATTACAGGCGTGAGGCATTGCACGCAGAGACCCTTTTTTTAAGAAGCTCACATAAGATTCCCATACATAAGTGGGATGGTGGTCAGGGGGGAAGATAATACTATTTTAATTTTAGAAAGCCTTATTAATCCCTAGCATTTCAGAACAGTTAACAAGTAGAGAAGAGAATTTTAGATACTTTTTACCTATACAATGTTGAAAGAATTTGATTCAATGGCAATGAATATATATATATGTATATATATTTCTATTTCATTTTGCTCAAAATTTGAACAATCTATCATCTTCTTTGGAGCATACCAAGTGTCACCCTGGGTTGCAAATAGTCTTGCCCAGCTGGGATCTAAAATTTTTCATTTGGCTGAAAACTCTTCATCCTTCTTTTGGAAGTGAAATTACAAATAACCAGTGAGACCAAAATTCCCCATTTATACAGGAAATTCCCAGTTTATGCCAGTTTGATCCAACAACCAGTCTAATTTGGCATTATCTTCCTCTCTCAGAAGGGTTTCAGTTTGGATGAATTGTATGTTCACTCTGCATATAACCAAGCAACAGACCTTCTTTCCACATTTCCCAACGATTCCAAAAAGCTCTAAACAATCACGGTTCTCCAACATATTCTAGGAAGAGACTGAGCATCATAATGGAAAATGTCTCTTTACCTACTTGTTGTAGTTAGATTTTCCTGCCAAACACAGACATTTGTATACCCTCTGAAGCCTGCTAAATATGATATTCACCTTATTGCTTTGGAATTAAGGGTGTGTTGATAGAGCAGGCAGAAATAAAATAAAAATAAAGCTCAATTGCATATTTAAATGGATTCCCACTTCTGGCACAGAAAGAAATTAACAGATCATGGTAGCTAAACATTATGTGGCTATAAAGAGCAAAGTGTCTGAAAACAACAGACTGGACCATTCATGCCTTCCAAGTTGCTAAGTGTGGCTGCCTCTTAATGGAGTGGGAGCCCTCATTTCTCCCCATGAGAGCTGGAAGAGCTCGGGCAGTAATTCCAACCATGAAACAGGAACTGAAAGGCTGTTTAAGAGGATAGAGTGCTTAAGAAAGAAGGCTTCAAAATTACATAGATCTGGATTTGAATCTTGTGATTAGAAATAATTTGTAGATAGTAATTTGCACCTCAATTCTTTAATCTTTATGAAGTTGGTAACAATTCCTCTCTTTTAGAGTTGTTTTGAAATAGTGAATGTCAAACAGTAGCTGATATCTAGTAGGAGATTAATGAATTGTGCATTTAGGACCATTCTTCAGTTTGGGATTGTAGCTTTCTGTTACTTTGCCCTTCCTTGTTGTTCGTCACTTTTGTTTTTGGTTTTAGCTGCATTGGAACTATCTGTATAAGAATTTCTTTGCTGTTTGCAGCTTCAAAGAACATAGGGAGCCCTTTGAGAAAATCTTTTATACACTGTGAACCAGGGTGAACTCTGCTTTCTTTTTCATCTGGTGTCTCCTTTTGACTGCTCAACAGAGTTTATTATGCATTTTCAATTTCTTTGACTTATGAGATGTGTGTGTGTGTGTGTGTGTGTATACTTTCCATCTAGCAACCATTATTCAAATATTTGCCTCATGCAGACAAGCAGAATGGTAGTATTAGATACCTACAACTCTGCTTTGTGTGTTCTTTGGCTTCTCATCTGAAAAATGCCTCAGGTCCTCTCTGTATCCCCCTTTGTTTGAGACTCATGCCTGTGATCATCACTACAAACACCAAACCGAATTTTAGAATGTTTTGTTCCTGTTTCAGGAGTACTGGGAGGCTGAACTTAGAAATCAGAAGCTACTTTCCTGGGGTAGAAATGCAGACCCTACAAGGCTCCCCTTGAAACGTGGCTTTATCTCAGAGCATCCTGGTACCTGGAAGTTGTCACCAAATGGATTGGGAAGTACCTGAGAAAGGAGGAAACAAAACGATGAACCAGGACAGAGAGTGACCCCTTTGGGTAAAGGCATCAAATATTGATGGCTTGGAGAAACGGAAGATAAAGGAAAACTGATGAGAGAAAGAGCTCTTTGAATACCCCTTCCCCCCCAAAAAAGTGCTAACAGGTAGAGGAGAATTATTTAGAACAATCAGAAGAAAGTTGAAAATGTTGTGGCAGGTTGGGGTATAGGCAATATACTGGAGTCTTTCTATTAATATAAAGAAATTTATTTTGGAGAAAAATTCAAGACAATAATGTTTTTCTGGAACCCAAGAGTGATGAAGTTAGCATAATAGCATATGGAGCACAGTATAGCTTTGTGTTTGTATTTTCTACTTCTGGACTCAAACTAGAGTTCATACCCCCACTCTGCTTCTTTCTGACTGTGTAACCTGTGGATAAATTATTTAATCCCAGAGTATCTTGGTTTTCTCATCTATGAAATGGGGATCATAATAGTTTGTACCCCGCAGGATTGTGATGGAAGGAGATAATACATGGAAGGCATCTGCCGCTCAAGTGTATGGATCATAGAGAATTCTTAATTAATTGTGGCCATTATCATTAACATTTTCATTGCCTCTATGCCTTACATTGTGACAACGCTTCACATACATCAGCTTATTTAATCCCCGCAACATGAAAGCAGGTGTTATTACCAATCCCCTCTATTTTATAGAAAGGAAAATGGAAGACTTGAAGAAGTTCAGTGATTTGTTCCAGAGAAGATATCCCATAAATAGCAGAGCTAATACTGCAGTTCTAGTCTGAATGCCTCCAAGTCCTGTTTTTTTCCACCATGTCATATTGTATTCAATGCAACATAAATAAACTCTATATTATACTGATAATAACTCCAATTATGACTATTTTCTGAATAGAATATCTCATCAATATAAGTGGAGAATTTCAATAATGTAAGAAAACAAGAAAGCATTGTATGGACTGTATATGTTTATATGCTGCAATCTCTAATGGCCTCTCCTTACATTTAGCTACACTAATGCACAAAGGTACACTCTTTAAAAGGTATGTTCATTGAAGTGTACAATATCCACTTCTTTTCCAATTGCTCTTCCTCTTAAGACAGAGGACAATGAAATGGTACTGTGAGATTCTCCCGTTGTTCCATGTTTTGCTGTAAGCAGATACTTCCCTCCTACACCACTCAGAGCAGCCTACATGGTATTCTTACATCCGTGGATCTCTAGAAATGAAATTTCACTTAATTCTTATAAATGGTATTTATTTAGTATTGAAATTTATAATTGTTTCCTCAACATGAAATATCCCAAAAGGAGTTTTCATACATGTCTATTCTTTTAATCTTCATTCTTTGTTTTAACGAGTATTTATTAAAGGTATAATCTGTTTCAGTAACTGTTCTAAGTGCTGTCAATAGAATAGTGAACTTTTGTTTCAACAAAGAAAACAAAACAAACAAAAAATCCTCTGCTTTCATGAAGCTCACGTTCCAATGACAGGAGATAGATAATGCATGGTAAGAAGACGGTAAATAGGTGTATATAATGCATGAGAAGATATCTGCAAAGGGAAAAATAGAGAACAGTAAGAGGGATCAGGCATGCTGGTCAGTGGGGCATTTATTTATAATGTGCTGGTCAGGAAATGCCATGTTCAGATATGACATTTAAGCCAAGACCTGAGGAAGAGGAAGCAGTGAGCCCTGGGCATTTCTGACGGAGGGGCATTCCAGCCAGAGGGAAGAGTAGGCAGCCCCGTGTGGTCCCTCTAGCATGGTAGGGACTGAATGAGTGAACTGGAGATTAGCAGGAGCTGCAGCCACAGAGATAACAGAGGGCCAAACTGTGCAGGGTGTTGCTGCCCATTTTCAGGTCTTTAAGGACATGTTACTCTAAGAAAAATGGGGAGCCCACTGGAAGTTTTAAAGCAGAGAAGTAATTTCTGCTTTTCGAAGCAAGGAAGTGACTTGATTTGACTCACCCTTCACAGGGTCTATAGGGCAACCATGCTCAGAATGGACTTCATCTGGGAACTTTTTCTCATCTTGTTGTTTTTCCCATGTCTTTTCCATATTTGGCTTCACCATCTAGAATCAGGCAACTCCTCTTAATCTTACAAGGGCTCAAAGTCTGGACTGTGAGCTCTTGAGAGCAGAGACTGCTCTTTCTGTTCTTTAATTTTCAGTTTCTAGCACAGGCCTGTCACATAAAAGATATTAAATATTTGCTTACTTTGAGCTGAATGAATGACAAGGCATCTCTGCTCTTCTAAGAGTTTTGATGGTCAGGATGATTTATCCCTTTTTTTCTCCTTCATTTTCAAGATTCCTCTCAAATACCAAGTGATGAGAACTTTGATGAGATGAGAAATTTCAAACAATGAAAATACAACCTGAGGGTGTGGTTTCCTTGAATTCTGTCAGACCAATGCAATATACTTCCTATGCAAACTATCTGTTCTCTCCTTCAAAAACGAGGTCCTCTCTTGCTCCCCAACCTCGAGAAGTCTTTCTTATGTGTGAAATAATATAGGAGAAATAACAGACAAGTCAAAATTACTTGGCAACCTTTCTTCCCTTTTTGTATGCCAGATAAATTTTCCATAACCTTATATTAAAATATTCCTTTCAAGATAATGCTACTCTCCCTCCATTGTTCTATCCCCATCTGTACTGCAATTATCTAACATTTATTTTCTGAACATTTGCTGACTCTGTCCTCCAAGGCACATATGGGTGAGCACAAATGAGTAGGTTTACATGGATATGAAATGACTTTGAGAAGATGTTTTGATGCTAAGGGTTTTTTTTAATATTTCATCTCAAGTAAGCAGATTTACTAGAGTCTTCAGAGATTCTGCTGTGGTTTCTATTATGATGACAATCATAATACAATAAGCTGAATATAATGATACATTATATAATGATCTTGAAAGGCCATGAAGGTGAACAGCTTTAAAAGAAAAGGACAAAGTTGTTTTAAATTATTATTAAGCTTTTGGATCAGAGGCAAGAGTATCAATACTGTCCACATGCAAACATAATTTTTAATTGGGGTAGCAAGTACAAAATTTAGGTCACGATTACAATGAATATTCACTGCTAGGAAGATTAGAGATAATAGGTTATGTTCTTGTATCAGCTCTGCTTTTGGGCATCTGTTTTAGAGGCCAATCCAATAAAAAGTTTCTTATTTGACATTATCGTTTTGTATGTCCTCAACATATGCTATAGTTGAACTGAACTTCGATTGTTGCTGTGATCTCTCAAGAGTACCAATATCTCAGCTATTGCAAACACTCTATTTTTGAGGCTTCTCCTTCTTTGTTCTTTTGGAGACTGGTAAATCCTTTTGCTGGATGAAAGGCCTGAGTTTACACGCACTGAGATAATGGTAGTATAGGATTTTACCATCACCATCTAACTCCCACACTACTTGGACAAATGTCCAATTATGTGACTCTACGCAGTATTTTCATGAGGAGCTTGAATTGACATGGTATCAGTGATCTCACTTGCTTTCTTGAAGGAGGTCTAATTTTTGAATAAGAAAGAAATAAAGAAAGATTTTCATAACACTAGCATTGACACCTCAGAATTTTGGAGAAGACAGTGGACTTTTAGAAAACAGACTTTAAAGCTCCAATTTCACAATCTCCCTTCACTTCCTCCTCTCTGCTGCTCCCTCCCCAATAAAGACTGTGGCCTATGGGCTTCCCCCTCCCCTTGCTCCTGTCTTCTGCTTCTTGGCCATCTAGCATCTTTCCCATGTGGCCCTGCATGGCATACCCATGCCTCCTATCTCTAAGATCTGTGAGTGTAATAAACTTAGTTTTTTCCTGAGCCTCTCCATCTCCTCTTGACTGGCCATTTCAGAAAAGAACATAAAACAAAGGTCGTTAACCAATGCAAATAAAAATCATGATGAGATGCTACTATATCTCTATTTAAAAAGCCTAAACAAAACATTCAATGTCAAGTGCTGACAAGGATGTATAGCTACTAGAACTCTTCGTAGATTGCTGGTGGGAATGAAAACTGGTACAACCACTCTGTAAAACAGCTTGGTAGTTTCTTACAAAGTTACCAGTGCTCTACTGTGTGACCCTGCAATCCCCATCTTGGAAATATGTGTTAGAAAAATGAAAACATGCTGTTTTGGTTACTATAGTTTTGTAGTAAAGTTTGAAGTCTGGCAGACTGATGCCTCCCAATTTGTTCTTTTTGCTTAAGATTGCTTTGGCTATACGAGGTCTTCTCTGGTTCCATATGAAGCATAGAATTATTTTTTCTAAATCTGTAAAGAATCATGGTGGTATTTTGATAGGGATTGCATTAATTCTGTAGATCACTTTAGGTGGTATGGACATTTTAACAGTATTGATTCTACCAATCCATGAGCATGGTAGGGATTTCCATCTGTTCAGATCTTCTACAATTTCTTTTCTCAGTGTTTCATAGTTCTCCCTATATATGCTTCTCACCTCCTTTGTTAAATATATTCCTAAATATTTAATTTTCTTTGATATTATTGTAAAAGGTGTTGCATCTTTGATTTGATTTTCGGCTTGACTCTTATTGGTGCATATGAATGCCACTGATTTGTGTGGATTAATTTTGTATCCTGAGACTTTACTGAATTCATTTATCAATTTCAGGAGTCTCTTGGTTGAATCCTTGGGATTTTCTAGATATAATAGAATATCATCAGCAAAGGGTGAGAGTTTGACCTCTTCTGCCCCCATTTGTACACCCTTAATTCTCCTCTCTTGTCTGATTGCTCTGGCAAGGACTTCCAGCACTATGTTGAATAGAAGTAGAGATAGTGGGCAACCTTGTCTGGTTCCTGTTCTAAGTGAGAATGCTTTCAGTTTTTCCCCATTCAGTATGATATTGGCTGTCAGTTTATCATATATGATCTTAATAATTTTAAGGAATGTCTCATCTGTGCCCATTTTGTAAAGAGCTTTTATCATAAAAGTGTGCTGGATTTTGTCAAATGCTTTTTCTGCATGTATTGAGAGAATCATATGGTCTTTGCATGGAATGCTACTCAACTACAAAAGACAATGGTGATCTAGCACCTATTATATTATCCTGGATAGAGATGGAGCCCATCCTTCAAAGTGAGGTATCACAAGGATGGAAAAACATGCACCACATGTACTTGCCATCAAATTGTTACCAAGTGACCAACACTAAGTTGTTCACATGGTAGTAATACTCACCGGGTGCCAGTAGGGTGGGTTAGGGGGGCTAAATTCACAACTAATGGAAGTGGAATGCACTGTATGGCGGAGGGACATGCTTGTAGCCCTGGCTTGGGTGGGGCAAACAGCATTACATGTAACCAAAATGTGTACCAACATAATATCCTGAATAAATTTTAAAAAATTTATAAATATCATTATAAAAGTTTACTAAGAGCCATTTAAGAACTGTATAAATGCAGAGAAATATAATGCTCATACATATAAAATCTTATTATTATAAATAGATTAACTCTCACCAAATTAATCTATCGATTCAGTGTACCTCAATCAAAACCATAATAGGAATTTTCATAGAATTTGACATACTAATTCTAAACTGCATATACAAAGAGCAAATATAATAAAATACCCAATAAATGTTTAAAAAAGAAAAAAAAAGGAAAATGAAAACATGTATTCACAGAAAAATCTCTACATGGATATTTGTAGTGACTGTATTAATAATTGACCCAAATTGGAAACAAACCTTTGACCTTTAATAGGTTCATGAATAAACACACTGAGGTGCTTCCTTTCATACAGTGAAATACACATCAGACACAGCGGTAAAAAGGAACAGAATTGTGATCCACACAACTTACATGAGTCTTAAGGGCATTATAATGAGCAGAAAAATCTGGTCTCCAAAGATTACTGCTATGTGATCATACTTATATAACATACTCAAAAAAAACAACCTGTAGGCATGGAGAATATATCAATGGTTTCTAATAACTTTAATTGAGAAGAGAGAATGAATAGCACAAGGAGTTTTTTTGTAGTAATTTAACTTTTGCACATTAATTTTTATGATGTTTTTATGGATCTATCTATATATATTAAAATTAAAAGAACTATAAGACTACCAAGTCAATATTGCTGTATAAATTTAAAATATAAGGACAGTGTTAAGTAAATGAGAAATCAGGACATAAACTGAGAAAATATTTTAAAACACATGTCTGATAAAGGACATGTATCTAGATAGAATATAGAAAAACCTTAAAATTCTATAATATGAAAATATTTAAGCCAATTTAGAAAATAGGATTAAACAATGTTTCAGCAAAGAATACAAATAGGCACATGAAAAGGTACTTAGCATCAATAGTCATTAGGAAAATGCAGATTTAACCACAGTAAGACATCACTACTCACCTGTTAGTGTGGATAAAAGCAGAGAGTACCAGGTACTTGAGAGGATGCAGAGAATCTTGACCTCTCACATATTGCTGGTGAAGATGTAAAATGTTACAGCCACCGTGGAAAACAGGTTTGCAGGTTTTTTTTAAAGTTAAATATATACTTACCATATAATCCAGTAATTCCACTCCTAGGTTTTTATCTGAAAAATAAAATCTTATAATCACACAAATATGTGATCATCAATGTTTATTGCAGCTATATTCATAACCACCCCAAATTTCAACTGGTGAATAAATAAATGCTGGAACACCCATACAACCCATACTACTCAGCAATGAAAAGGAACAAGCTACTGATATATGTAATGACACAGATGAATCTCAAATGCCTTATGCTAAATTGTAGAAGCCAGATTCAAAAGGCTACAGGGTATATGATTACATTTATATGACAATCTGGAAAAGGCAAAAATATAGGGTGAAAATAACACACCAGTGCTTGGCAGGGACTGGGGTTTGGAGCGGAACTCTGGGTTATAAAGGGGCATGAGGGAAATATTTAGGGTGATGGAAAGCTCTATACCATGACTGTGCAGATGGTTATACAAAGATATACATTCATCAAGGCTCATAGAACTGTACACTAAAAAAGCATAAATTTTTCTACATATAAATAATACCTCAATAGACTGAGTTAAAATATAACACTACAGGGATGGCAGAATATTCACAATTGATAAAACTGGGTGATGGGTGTTTGGAGGTTTGTTGTACTATTCTCTTTATTTTGTATATGTTTGAAAAGCAAAAAACAAATAAAAATAAAGAAGGCTAACACTTATTCCTGGCAGGAACTTGGGTAAAAGAAGGCTCATACATTGCTGATGAACATGTAAATTGCCACAGGATTTTTTGAAAGCAATAGTGTAACAGCTGTTAAAACTTGAAACTACATAAACCCTTCATCCCAGAAGGCCCACTCTCTTAATCTTGCCCATAAAAGTAAAGGCTCCAGGTTTTTAAAGGTATACGTACAGGACATTTATTACAGCATTGAACTTAGTGGCAACCTGCTGGACACAAAATGAGTGCCCATAAATATAGCACTCCAAGAAAACTCCCTTGTAACATCCCTTTATAGTCACTCACATGTCCCAGTGGCACAGTGGCTCAATTACAGAGCAGCTGCACTTTGGAGTATTATACAGAAAAGTATATGAAAGTAATGAATTAAAATGTCAACTTACAAATATAGTAAATGATGGGGTAATGTTTCAAACCTAACTCTGTGTCTTAGTCCCTTTGAGCTGTTGTAACCAAACTACCATAAACTGAGTGGCTTATAAACAACAGAAATTTATTTCTCCCAGTTCCGGAGGCTGGGAAGTCCAAGATCAAGGCTTTGGCACACCAGCAGATTCAGTGTCTAGTGAAGGTCTTCTTCCCCAAAAGTGGCACCTTCCAGCTGTGTCTTCACATGGTAGAAAGGGACAATCAAGCTTCCTCAGGCCTCCTTGATAAAGGCACTAATTATATAAAGAGGGATCTGACCTAATGACTTAATCACCTCTCAAAAGGCCCCACTTCTTAATACTATCACATTGGGGATTAGGCTTTAACATATGAATGGGAGGGTGGGCACAGTCTTCTGCCTGACTCAAATATCTGTATACTTAACCTGTGTGTGCTACATCACTTTTCCTTAGCTCTATTTTTTTCTTTTGATATATTCTTCCTTGCCTTCACCTTATCTTGATTAGGGTGGTAAGGTCTAAGGAGTTGAGTTTAGGGTTTGGGCCTAGAAGAAAGGGCCATTGAGATAGGTGGGACTTTTTGTGGGAAGCAGGAGTCCTCATTGCTCATTTGGGCAATACCAGCTCATGGGCACAGTGCAGTGAGATTTGAGGACAAAACCCTAGAGCTTGCTTTTGTACTCAGCTTTGTCCCCCAAATCTCCCTGAGAACTTTGGGACTGTGGACTCAGCCACACAGAAGGCTTGGTGCTCAGCCATCTCTCCCCCTCTTCTCCCAGACGTGAGAAACTACTGCCTTTATTATAGAAGATGAAAATCAGACCTCAGGGAACAGTAGTCTGGGAGGCCATGTTCAATTAGAGGAGAGCTGTGTTCTTGCCTCAGAAGAGGCCTCTAGTGGTAGCCTGTCAAACTTCATCTCAT
>VBSM01003143.1:10443767-10458462 GCA_008086735.1 Cheirogaleus medius
AACTTCCCTCACCTTCAAGTGTTTGCTCTTAAAACTTTCATAAGTTTATCCTGGTCAAAGTGTTGGAGCCAGATCTTAAGTATCACTGAAGACATAGAATAAGCTTTTATTTTTATTTGAAGAGTCAGCGAAGCCATTGAAGCAGTTCAAGCAGAAGAGGTACGGCATAAGATCTGATGTTGCTTCATGACCTCACTCTGGTTGTTGTGTAGAGAATGGATTAAGGAGGACCAAGAGAGGAAGCAGGAAGACAAGTCGGGAACTGTGGCAGCAGTCTTGGTGAGAGCTGCCAGCCAGCCTAGTGAAAGGTGATTTAGAACTTAGGCATCCGTGTGACTCTTCCCCCCGACCCTGCCCCCAGTCACCGAGCCAGGCTCTGTCAGATTTGAGAACACTCCCCAGGCTGCAATAGCAGAACGCTCCCTCTCCTGATCAGATTTTGGACAATCATTTGCCTCTGAAAAGAATCGTTAGAGAAATTTCTATTTCCATCTTTTAAACAGAGAGAGGATGGGAAAAATAACTTGATATGCGTATGGGCAAAAGTAATAGAAAGACAGTAAAAATCTTTCAGCCTAAACATAATTACCCAAAATCAAAGACATGAAAGCGCTGCCTGGCTCTCAATATTTTGTGCAATGTAAATCATGTTAGAAGTTGAAATTCGGGAAATGATATTTCACAGAGAAGGCTACATGTAATTTTCAGCTACATAAATACATTTTCTCTCAAGCTCTAGGCAGATGTTGCCTCAACCTTTGGTCTAATGGTAGAAGCATTAGCCAGGTCAGCGTACCCGTGAAATGCATTGTTTGAAGAGCTGGCTTTTGTGCCCGGGACATGTCTTCTTAGTAATATTAGGCTGACATTTTTAAATAGCAGATATTATGGAGCTAATTCTGCATCTCCTTTTTGATTGCTAGAAAATTAGTGGCTGCCATCCAGGGAAATGGATTTCTGACTTTTTTTTTCTTCAACCCAGGAGAGGTTTAAAGTTTATTGTAAAAAGCTTTTTTGCTGGTACACTTATTATAGAATATAAAAAATCTAAGTTCCAGAATTACGTTTTTCTCTGGGATTCTTTATAATTCTTTATCACAAACCTTTTGACTTTTTTTTTAACTTGTGATATAAACTGAATTAACTTGAGAGACTTGTAAGAACCTAGCTAGTGTTTTGATGAAGAAAGGCCTCCTCCACCTTTCCTTCCTATAGACTTCTTCTGTGATGGTCTTCAGGGTCAATCCAGCTCATTATGTATACTCATTCATTCATTGGTTCACTCAATAATTACTGAACCACTGTTATGTGCAGGCTCTGCGATAGGTGCTGTGCATCTGTTAATGACGAAACTGATCCAATTCTTTGCATACCCGGACCTTTCACTTTAGGGTGCACAAAGGGTCATACTGTTGATATTCTACGCTGTTCTGAGTTTAAGATAGATTTAGAGCAGAGATCAGCCTTGAGGTTTGGGTTGGTCAAAAATGCAAAGGCATATTGCTGTTGCTGTCTCATTGCATTTAGGCACCAATATGGGTTTTCCAATGGCCTGGGGTCAGAATTCTGTCTATGGTGCTTTTGTATCTGCAGTGGATAATATAGTGCCCTGTCCAGATTGCTGTTTCAGGGCAGAGTTGCTCATTCCCTTGCCTACCAGGAATGTTAACTGCTGGAGTTCACATCTGTGTCCCTCTCCAGAATTGCTGTCTGCTGAAATGAGCTGCCCTGCCCAGACTTAGGATTCTTTCCAAGGATAGCCTGTGTCCAAAGATGAGTGGATATCAGGGAACAGATTGAATTCTCTTGCCTCAATTTAGACATCTCTGATGGACTATCCAAACTCTGGAGATTCCTATGGCATCAGCTGAGGCCTGTGTTGAAACTACATCACAGTTCAACTTCTTTCTTTTCCAATCCCACTTCCTTTGTTGCCTTGCATGTGTTGATTCTGAGTATAGTCACTAATAAACCTCCTTTAAGAAAAGCTCCATTCTAGTGTTTTTTCCCCAGAGAACCCACATAAAATAAAGATTTAATGCTTTTTACAAATTTAGTTTGCAATTTTGAGTGCCTACTATGCACAGAGTCTATGTATATTTCTTTCATTTTTTCCTTTACTCTTTGAAGAATTTCTTCAAGCTAGGTAATGGTAGACATGATTGACAAATGAGAAGTTGAGACTCAAAGACTGATTTGCTCAGGCCACACAGCCAGAGGATGATAGAGTCAGGATTCATGGTCCTGTCTGGTGGGAGAGCTGCACCTTCTTCAACTGCTGCACCTCCTCTCTCTTCTGTCTTTTTCAGTCCCTTAAGATTTTCTTTGTGGAGTAGGATGGCTTTCACTGCTCCTTCATTCTCAGAACAAAAATTAAATTTTTGATGTCTCAAGTTACTTTCTTGTTTCACTTCTCTTCTTCATAGCAGAATATGAATGGGCAATGAAGCTGGGGATAGATGCTTGGTTTGGAGTGTGTTATAAGGCTGTGTTAGAATCCTTGCTTTAAGTCACAGCACCAAAAATACCCTAACCCCATACATGAGAATCCACATATGATATCATTTAAAAAGTGAACAACCAAAAACTGTCAGTGAGAAGGAAGGAAAGAAGAAGTTTTGCAAAGGTGAGGAAATAACTGAAGGATGTGACTCTAAGGTAGAATGTCATGAAAGGTGGCCTAGTCATCTCATGGTAACTAGCAAAAATGACAATCTCTCATTGGGATGGGTGATGAGGGATAAAATGACAATCACTTTCAACTAGCACCCTGGCATGTTGGCCATTCAAATGGTTTCTGTTCAAAGGGGTACAAAAGGGTTCTCTAGGAGTGATTCAAAGTCCCTCCTCTCCCCACCTACTTCCCTCAGAGTAATTGACAAGAACTTATCACGTTCTGGATATTCTCTGATCACCTTCTCCCAGATGCCAGAATAAAAGTAAGGACTCAGCTTCCTCAGCAGCAAGCTGTCTGAGGTTTGTTCATTCAGGGCACATAGTCTGATGCTTGAGTAGCTGCTACTCTTCCACCCAGAGGAGGGATCTGACTTTCTCTTGGACCATCTTCAGGAGAATCTACTAGCCCTACCTTGTGAGGCCCTGGGATGCTTCTCAGTGAAGCCTTCAAATTGGTCTCCTCTCCACTAAGCCAATGGTTACAAATTGCATTGGTGGTGAGTGATGTGGAGGATTGCTATCTCATGGCCCACAGAAACTGATGCTGACTCTAAATTGACTCTGTTCCCAGTTAGTACTCATGTAGTGGACAGCACAGTCCCTGATGTGTCCATTGACAACCTCTACTGAGGCATTTCTGGTCCCAATCACATCTCCAGAAAATTAGTTTCACCAATTAATTTCAGATATAAACATCGTGTGTAATAAACTTAGATGTTTAAAAAGTATGATCCTTTCACAACATCTTGAGTAAACTACTTCACTTCTCTGAATCTCAGTCTCTTCCTCTATAAAATGAGTATAATAATACCAACTTCTCAAAATTTTCGTTAAGATGAAATGAACCAATGTAGGTAAAGTACTTGGGACAGTGTCTGCCACATAGTAAGTTACTAATAAATGGAAGCAGATGACATTACTCTTGTTCGTACTGGGACTTGAGGTATACGACTTGACTTCCTGAGAACATTTTGATACCAGAAGGAAGCTCTCTGGGATGAAATATATCCTTTGCCACCAAAGAGGCCACTGGGCAGCATTTGCCAGAATGGCAGACTGCTGCTCCAAGCCAGACAGCTCATCTCTGTCCTGCCAATCCGCGAGCAACACTATTTGGTTCCCAAAGGAGTCTCTGAGTCTCATTTATCACGCCTGCCGCACCTTTTCCTGTAGACCAAAGTCCGATTAAAGGACATATTCTCTTTTTAATGCTTTGCATTTTTAAAAGAATGCTGGCATTTTCCCCATAGAGATCCATTTCTCCTGACTAGTGCACCATACCACCTGCCTCAGGTAATGCAATGGGTGTGGATAACCAACCAGGACAGAGTTTCTAATAAACAATACAAAATGCCAGAAAGAAGGTACGCTTTCTTAAAATAGAATTTTCTCTTCTTTTCCACTCTCTGAATTATGTGTGAAAGTAACTGAGAATACTGTTAGTGTCAACCTCAGAACAAGGAACAATTCTGTGGTTTGTTCATGACTAAAAAACTCATATACATATATGGTCAAAAAGAAACCTTTGGGTTTTAACCAAACTATACCAAATTAATTTTTTGGCTTCCAAAATGGAGAAAGGGGTTTGAAAAAATGTCTTTAGCTATTTCCTGTCAAGAAACATTTAGGACATTTCAATGTGGAAAAGCCAGACTGTAGCTTATGCTAGAGCAATGCTTTTTAAACATAAATGCACACATGAATAACCAGTGGATCTTATTAAAATGCAGATTCTGACTCAGTAGGTCTTGGGAGGGTCCAGATTCTTCATTTGTAAAAAACTTCCAGGTGATTCTGAGGCTTCTGGTCCAAGGACAACACTTGAGTAGCAGGGGAATAAGGTATGTTCTTACTTAACATGGTTTGCCTGTGATATGTCATTAATCCCCAACCAGGCACACGTGCTGAGTGCCTCCAATGTGCACGTATGATACAGTTCCCACTCTCAAGGCATTCTTAGGTAGTGAGGGGTAGAGAGGAATACACAAATACCTAAACACATAATTATAATATTGTATGATATGAACAATAAAAATCCATAAAAGTGCTATGGGCATATAGAGGAAGGGGGAATTAATTCTGACTGAGAAAATCAAGGAAGTTATTACAAAGGTTGTGATGTTTGAGTAGAATCTTTTAAGAAGGAAAATGAGTATATAGATGAGGGAGACTGTGGGTGGAATTAGGTGTCACTCATGTGCCTGAACATGACACACTGAGGAGTTTTGTTTGGTTTTCCCTTAACAAAACAAGAAGGAATAAATTTGTGACTGCCACTATGCATTTCCCCAGACTATTGAGAAAATCAGTATATTTCTCCATCAAAGAGTGAACTGTGTCCATCCCTTCTTCTACCTTTCTTAGATACACTCTAATTAGCCTTCAGGGCTTTGCTTCTTGAAGTTTTATCTAAACACCTAAGTCAGAAAGTCAATTTTCCCTCTTTTCAACTTTGGGGCACTCAAATTTATTGAACATAAACTTTTTCTCATAGGTTCCTGAAGTGAAACGTCTTTGTAGCATCTCAAAACACCTAACAGAATGTCCTATATCTAATAATCACATTATAGCTGTCATCTATGTGCCAGATACTGTGCAATTTTCACTTTAGAAATTCTCTTCTTTCATTCTATTATCCTATGAGATATGCAACATTATCGCAATCTCATTTTACAAATCAGAAATTTATGTCTCTGAGAGGCTACTTGTTCAGAGAATGACTTGCCCCAAACCACTCAACCAGAGAGTAGCACAGCTAGCATTTAAACTCTATCTAACTGTGAATGCAAAGTGTATTTAAATACTTCCCTATGCTGAAAGGATGCATTGATAGACTGTGTTGTTGATTCAAGATTGCTACAGATTCTCTGAATTTCTCACATTGAGAGGTTGGGTTTTATGTCTTCTTTCCTTGAATCTGGGTGGACTCTGTGAGTGCTTTGCCTGATAGAATACAGTGGAATTGATCCTATGCCAGTTTCTGGGCTTAAGTCTTAAGAAATTAGAACTTTCTTCTTGTCTGTTAAAACATTCTGTCTTGGAGCTCTGAGCCACCATGTAAGAATTCTGATGCCCTGTTGGAGAGACTACCTGGGGAAGCCCTGAGATTATAGGGAGAGGGAGAGTTTCCTACCTAAGCCCACCTTCCAAGGAACCAAGCACCAGACATTTGAGTGAAACTATTTGGATCCAATGGACAAACCCAACAGTTTATGAAATACCACTACATGAGCTCAGTCAATGCTGTGTAGAGCAAAAGAATCATCTAGCTTAATGCTTTCCAAATTTACGAGATCCTATAATAGGTTGTGGCTTTAAGCCATTGAGTTTTGGGATGGATTCTTATGTAGCAGCTGATAGCTGATAGCCTGTCATATCTGGAAGTTTTGCTTAACAACCTGTAAATGCTTTCCTTCTACCCACTCATGGTGACCTTACAAGAGATATTAAGGAAAATGAAAAGAAAATAGAATATGATTTCTGGCTTTTAGTATCTTATTTTCTAGCCCTATGGTTAGTATGTGTTGGTGGAGGTAATAGTGGGGAGAGTAGTATAGTATAGCAAAATCTTTTGAAATATGGATGAATGGCACTGATCAAAATTCCCCAGGTAAATGTGACAGGTTTCTGGTCTTTACATATGAGATTAATCACTAATCTTAGGTTATGGTTTTAGAGCTAGAAGAGGTTTTAGAAATCATTTATTTTACAATTAAAGAAATTGAAGCCATGAAAGTTAAATCACTGGCTTAAGTAGAGTGCCGGGAATAGAACCCATGGTAGAATGAATTATAATTCTATAAAAGTATATATAAGTCAATTGCTATAAATTGATATTGCCACAGTTACTTATTAATACTGCAGAGTGAATGAATAAATTGAGATTCTCAATCAAGAAATGTAATGAACTACCAGTGTTTCTCAAATTTGACTGCACATTAAAATCACCTGTAGTTATTAAAAAAAAAATTACTGTCCAGGATCCAGGATTATAGATGGATTAAGTCAGTTCATAGGTGGTCCCTCAAATTAGTATTTTTTTTGCAACAACTCTCATAACTAATAATTAATTTATTACTAGTAACTAGTAATTTTGGGTTTTATAGTTAAATAAGCTTATATAATATTAATGGTGCTTTTATTTCCTTCAGTGATTATGCATAATTAGTATGATTTTTGGATTCAAATAGTTTGTATATCTTAATTTTTCTAAATATTATTTTTCTATTGCTTGAGCTACTTTCTCTTAACATGTACTCCTCTTTAACATGTATTTGATATGCACTTAATATGAACTTTCATTTTTTAAAACCTTGATCTCTGAAAAAAGAATTATACTTTCTGCCATCCTTCTCTCAGCCTTACATGGAAGCTCCAAATGAAAAACAGGACTAGTAGCTGGCTGTTGTAAGGCCATCTTGTACGAAGTTGATAAATCATCCAAGTGGGAATTATTTGTCAAACATACATATACTTGAATAAATTAGCTTTCTGTGAAAAAGGTGTTGGATTTATTAGCTAGTTGTTACCAATTTATCACACTCTTATTTGTTTGAATATAATTCAAAAACAACCCATAATTAGGTTAAATAAAAGTACCTGTGTCTAGAATTAATGTATTGGAAGACATGTAATTACAGCTCATTGACATATTATAAAAAAACATTATGATGATTCCAACTGCCCAATGATTGTGGGTATATTCAAAATGGACATAATATATACTATTTAATAACATTTTAATTTATAAATATAAATTTTAAAAATAGTTGAATCATTGTGGGAAACTTGTTAAAGGGTACATAAGATCTCCCTATATTATTACTTTTAATTGCTTATGAATCTGTTGTTACCTCAAAAGAAACTGTCTCAAAAGGATGGTTGATATTCCCCATTACTTTATACATCACCCCTTCTAATAGACTTTCTGCTTCTGTGGGATGAAGATAAAATAATAATAATCTCATATGTGTATTGATTTAACAGATCCTTTGCTTTTTCTTGGGATCCTGACTTAGTTCCAATATCTGAGGAACCACTACATCTTCACTGGATATCTCTGAAATGCTATAGTATTACAAGGAAAACATAGGGCCTGCTATTATAACACACACAGGCAAAAATATGTTCCGATTTGATATAGTGGGTAATTTCAGTGGTGTCGCTGCAGGGGCCAGTGGGTTGTTTTCTGCCCGGGTGACCCAGAAAATAGAAGAGAGTTATGTATAGTTTAATGGCTAAGTGTGCAGGCTCCAGAATCAGGCTGTACAACTTGGAGACTTGGCCTCTGACTTTCTATGTGACCTTGGACACATTTCTTAACTTTTCTTTTCCTCTACTGTCTCATTTTAAAATAGAATTAATCATAATGATCACTGCTTAGGATTGCTGAGATGAATCACAGAATACACATACCTGACATTTGTGAACTCTCAGTAATGGGGAGCTGTGTGTTGGGGTACCCTGGTTGACATGATTCCACCATCTCAAAACATTCAGTTAAAACAAAGAGCTGAAATTATCGGGCTTTTTACCTTCATATGTGTCTTATCTAATTCCTGGGTCAGTCCTGACCAGGTTATGGAGTTCAGCCCTCCAGGTCATGGGGTGACCTGTCTGCCATAGATCTGGCATTAATTCTGCCTACTTTGTGGTGTGGGTCCTGAGTTCCCATCAAGTCACAATCTTTGAGTCTTGCACTATACCTAGAGTTTCTTTGCTTTATATTTTGTTTCCTATTGAGAATAAAATGTGTCCTTGGATCCCTGACATTCTACTTTGCCCTTGCTGTCACCCTCTACTATGGAAGTGAATTCTGTCCCTTCATCAGCAGCCATAGGTTGGCATATTGATGCCAGTAGGCCAATCACCCAGACCCATGGAATTTCTGCCCACCTGGATTAGAGCACTATAATGCACTATAGAGCACTTCTGAATGAGATATCCAATAAATATCAGAATATATATGAAACTCTTCTGAGGTTACCATACCTTTGTACACTGTTGTAGAATGCTAGCTACATGCAAGGGTCAGCCCATAAGCTTGGTCAATTTCTTTAGCCCAGGCAGAATTTCCTTCTTCTTACGATACTTTGAACCAGTAATGCACTGCAACTGAGACCAAATGTGGGAACTGACTTAATAAAGTATGTTGAATTTTCCTTTGTCTATCAAAATGTTTTTGGGTGATGATAGAGTAGATAGGTTGGCATTCTTAATCCCAGACTTTGGGGGCAAAAATCTTCCTTATAATATATCACTTGCCTCTTTTTTTTTTTACCTACCTTTTCTCTGTGCCCAAGAATCTCACTAGCAATGAAGATCTGAAGCATCAGAGTTTGATTGTATTTTTTTTTAATTTCCAGAATTCTAACAAAATATCTTAACTAGGTTTGCATGTTTACTTTATCTGATTTTCTTATAATATACAAATAGACTGTATAACACTCATGGCAAACTAGTTATCAAAACAAGCTCAGATACATTATAACAAATTGAGAAGACTTCAAAAATGTCACTCTTGTTATCCAGGAACTCCTCAGGGAAGAAGTTGTGTCTGACTCTTTTTTTGATGAAAAACTGAGCTTGCAGTTGGGCAATGGCTCCAAAGAAAATAAAATACTTAGATATACACTTAACAAAACATATATATGATCTGTATGATGAAAATTACAAAATGCTAATGAAAGAAATTAAAGGAGGCCTAAAAATAAAAATATACATCACATTCATAGATTGGAATACCAATATAATAATGGACACACTTAAAGGTCTGACTTGGGGTGGGGGAAGAAGGGGAAAAGGGCAAAAACATTTGTACTCCCATAATATGCTGAAATAATAATAATAAAAATAATGATGCCAATTTTCCCCAAATTGATATATAAATTTAATGCAATTCCTATTAAAATTTCAGCAAGGTTTTGTAGTCACAGACACACAACAAGCTATATGAATCTTCAGGAATTTAAGTTGAGTGAAAAAAGCCAGTTCCAAAAGATTACTTAGTATATAAATTGGTTTATATGACATTTTTGAAGTGACAAAATTTTAGAACTAGAGAACAGATTACTAATTTCTGGTGGTTAAGGATGGAATTCCCATCCAATCCAGGGATAGAGGAGAGATTGGTGTGATTCCAAAAGGGCTGCATGAAGGATCCTAGTGGTGATGCAGCTATTTTACATTTTGACTTGGTGGTGGATACACAAACCTACACCTATGATGAAATTGTATAGAACTGGACACACACAGATACAAATTAAAATGTGGCAAATATAAATAAGAAAGGTAGATTGTATCAAGGTCAATATACTGGTTATGATATTATACTATAGTTTTGCAAAATGTTACCATTGGGGAAAACTGGGTGTATTAGTTTTCTAGAGCTGTGATAATGAATACCAGCAACTTAAAACAATAGAAATTTGTTTTCATAGTTCTATAGGCTGTAAGTCTCAAATCAAGTGTTGGCAGCGCTATGCTCCTGCTAAAGCTTCAAGGGGAGGCAACTTCCCCACCTCTTCCAGCTCCAGTCATTCCTTGGTTTGTGGCAGCATCACTACAATTTCTGCTTACATTTTCACATTGTTGTCTCCCCTCTGCGCATCTCCATCTCTGTGTCTCTTCTCTTCTTATTATTGGGACACCAGTCAGATTGGATTAGGGCCCACCTTCATGGCTTCATCTTAACTTGATTAACATCTGTAAAGATCCTGTTTCCAGATAAGGTCATTTTCACAGGTACTAGTAGTTAGGACACCAACTCCTAGTTAGTAATTTTGGTAGGGGGAGCACAATTCTACCCATAGCTTGGGGTAAAGAGTGCATGGGATCTCTCTGTATGGAGCTGGGACCCAGAACAAATTTTAATAACCTGGTCTGGCCAATTACTCTCGAGTACCCAGAAAATATTATCACTATGACCCTTGCTCCACCTCCCTAGGACTGTGTAGGGAGCAAATGCTATTGCCCCCTAAAATTTGCTGAAAAATCACTGACATGATGCAGGTTGATTAATAGAAGGAAGAAGATACAAATTTATTTAAGATGTATACATGGGAACTCTCAGAATTAAGATTCACCTCCCCAGTGGGATTCAGAAGCTTATATGCCTTTCTGGTAAAATAGGTTATTGGAGGAGAGAAAAGAGGAATTCCGTTGAGGGGTAATAAAGGATTGCCAGGGAAGATGAATGGATGGGGAACAAAGATTAACTGGTAAATAGTTTTCTTTGGAATTTAGTCTGAGAGATAGGACATTATCTTCTTGAAGAGTCTGTTCAGGGGTGGCCACATTCCTGGTCTTACAGGGAGGGGAAAAAAAGGACAATGATTCTCCTAGGTGGATCTAGATCTCAGGCAGATAAAGCAACTTTAACTTTTTTGGGACTGCCAATGGTGGTGGGGGGCATGGGAAGGTCAAAGAGACCTTGATGCTTCTTCAGTCACTCCAGCATGTCAAAATGCCATATTTTCAGGTAAAATATTTCTAATTTTCTTCGACTGAAAGAATTCTCTCATCAGACATACCCATGTTGCTGATTCAGAGGCATACTAGAGTAAATTGATACTGTTTGTGTGCGATTGTGTTACCAAAAGTTTGATACTTGTCCCCAAGGCTGAATCAATGAGAATGAAGAACGAGGATAAGTAGTTTGAGGAAAAGGAAAGAAAAGTTGGTTAATTTGCTAACAAATGAGGAGGGCAGTGGACTAGTGTCCCAAAGGTTGCCATCCTGTCTTTAAGCAGCAGCACAGAGCTTTTTAAAAAGGGAGGATTTGGGGGGTTGGGTGCAGGTCTATGTGACCAGTATCACATGTTGTGCCTTTGGGCTATTGTTGTTTAACTATAATTCGTGGTTTGGTCTTGACCTTATTTCTGGTGACTATGATCTCGTGTGACCCTTGTCTGGACAATTCTGTTGAGGCATCTCCTGTGGTTTAAGATACTGTTAATAGAAAACAAACAGCAAAGAACATTTATCTTCCCCTTTAATTACTGGCCTCTGGTAGGAATGCAGGTTTTAATTCCCAAAAGGGTGGGGGATTTTAAAGAGGCAACTCATAAAACATTTCATTGCCTTTTTTCAGACCTTTACCTCTATTACAATTGAAGAAGGAAAGCACAAGGTCTAACATTCCTTGAATTTGCCTGGGTTTATCCCCACAAGCAATTTTTTAATGCTTTTGGTAGAGTTGTTTTAAGAGCTGGCATAGGGGATTGGGAGGTCAGACTAGCAAACGCAAAGATGTTAGAGATATAATTAACACATATTCATAGGAAATTTGAAATGATTCAATAAATCTAATGTCCCAAATACAGAGCCAGACATGAATTCTTCAGTAAATATATACAAGTATTATATTTTCTATTTGTAATTTGTCAGCTGATTTAAATAACAAATGGCTCACTCTTATCCCTCCAATATGCCTGGGGTCTTTTGTGGTGGAAATAAAACCAGACATATCTCCAAGGTGAGGAGTTTAGGATAATGTGGAGAAAAATCACCAAGCTCTTACTTCTGAGAACATTAGTTAAGAAATAATATTTTCTTTTTTAAAATTTATTTTTTGTTTTCAAAACATGCTCTGGCTTCAAATTCAGGCATAGTTATATAAAAAAGAATGTGACTTACTATATGTGGTTACCCCAAATTTAACATGATCTGGTACATTCCCTTCACAACTTCTATGGCTTCATAAATAAATCAATTCCTTCTTGCTACAGGGAAATTGAAGAGCTTGTAAACATCTCCCTGTTGGAGTCAGGCAGGACTCTTTCTTTCAGCTGTTTAAGAGCTCAGATTAGTGTCAGTCAATTGACTCAATTGAGACAGACAAGCGTTTAATTTGTATTTTTTAAAGGCTCAGTACAACACATACTTTCACTTTTTTTTCTGCTTAATGCCTCTATTTTTGTTCGCTCCTTATTCACAAAGATAAATTTCTTTTTTAGATTTTTATAAAAAATGATCTCTTTTCAAATGCAAACCACTTATAAAAGCACATTGATGGGAATATACCTAAACAAGGATATACATTCTAATTAGCTCTTTTCATTTGCTCACATTGCATAATTAAAGCTCATTGAGGCCAATTCAAATGAAGAACTGTCTTCTTTATTTTTTAAAGTATCATTTAAAGTGGTTTTGAAACTGACATTATCCTCATTATCTCTTCTTAGAAATGAGCTTTCATGATTAAAGAGGAGAAAGTGAAATTAGCTTGGTGGCTGATGCAGGTTTGTTATTATTGTTTTGTTTCCTTTTGATTTACTTCTTCCTCTTCTTCTTCTTCTTCTTTTTTTTTTTTTTTTTTTTTTTTTTTTTTTTTTTTTTTGCTTTTGTTTTGTTTTTGATCCTCATACTTGTTATCTAACCTTTATTTGCATCAAAGCCCTGGTAGTTTGCATGTGTTCACACCAGGCTGAGAGGACCAGAGTCTAGGCTGGGAATGTAGGAAACTCCCCTGAAAGAGGGCAAAGCTTGGAAGTACATTTCTCCAAATTCACAGCCAGCCAAGACAAGAAAACGGCCCCTTAACACTTCCATTCCACTGAGCTCTAAGACCTCAACTCCCGTAGTCCACTAATTCTGTGTGTTCATGATACAAACGGCAGATGAATCACAGGCTTATTAAGCTAAGCTCTAGCCATTTCTGGCTGAGGAAGGAGGTTAGGTTTTGAGGAACCCAGGACAAGTGTCAGCTATGAGCTTCCTGCTTTCCCCTGAGAGTTCTTTCCCTAAAGTTGGCTAAAAAGTAACGTTTTGATGATTTCAAAGTGTAGTTAAGGATTTTCCCTACAATGAACATACCAGGAAGTGGCCTGGGATGACCCCATGGCATAGTCTTCTGTTTCTGGCCCAGCTGAGATGCTCACCCGCATACTCTTTCTTTGCACCATGGAGTATTGCACTCTCCCTGGGGTCCCACTGGGGGATTTGTTGCTGAACACAGGTTTGGCTGCCTGCCACCCGGGAACTAGACACCAGTGGTGAGTGTTGGTGAAGGAAAGATGTTTTATTCAAGTGCTGGCAGCCTGAGGAGATGGCAGACTATTGTTTCAAAGACCATCTCATCTTCTCTGCCTACTGAGAAACATTTAAAAGGACGGGGTAAAGGGAGTTGGTGGCAGAAAGTAAGATTGTGCAAGTCATCATGACTTGCTCCATGGTTATCAGCAAACAGTGGGCCGTTTAGCAGATCTTGTCATCATTAGCAGTCTGTGGTTTGCCTGTTCTAGACTCTTGATCTGATTTTTCCTCAAGATTGTTTTTTAATACTGTGCCTGGCAGGTGTGAAGGCAAGCAGAAGGTTAATTCTAACCTTTTAAGACAGAACGCCAAAAGCACACTGGAAGCAAAAGGGCTTCACTTCAGCCAGCCTAGAGTTATGGTCTGAGTGGCCCTTGGAGTGGGCTTACAGAAGCACTGTTCTAAAAGGGGATCAAAGAATGACGGGTTTTTGTTAAATTTATGTAAAAAATTATTTAGTTAATGGTAATTATAATTTTTGAATGCTTAATATACTTTTATGGTCAAGATTCCATAGATATCAAATAATATAAAATAAAACCTCTCCCTTCCATTCCTGTGCTCCAGAAATCCAGTGTTTTGCTCCAGAGGTGACTACTATTATTTTTTTTCTCTCTTTTTTTAAATTTCCTCTTATTATGGGGGTACAAGTATTGTTGGGGATACATATATGGCCCCTGCCTCCCCTCCCCCACCCTGCTGTGCCAGAGCTTCAAGCGTGTCCAACCCTCAGGTGGTGCGCACCTTACCCATTATGTCCATATACACCTTTCCCCTCCTTCCACCTCCCACCAGTCCACCACCCGATAAAAGGTTTGTTTTTTTTTGACATTTTGGTTACATTGTATATCTTTGCCTCTCCCTAAGGAAGGTTAGAGGTAATCCCTTCCCCCCGACAATGTATGTCATATCCCTAAGATGTGGGTCTACCCCCCCAATACTTGGTGAACACTACAACTATTTGAGTATCATAGTTTAAATCAGT
>VBSM01003143.1:10458562-10475916 GCA_008086735.1 Cheirogaleus medius
AATATTTTCTCCCACTCTGTGGGTTGTCTATTTGCTCTACTGATAGTTTCCTTAACTGTGCAGAAACTTTTTAATTTGATCAGATCCCATTTATTTTTGATGTGGCAGTGATTGCCTTGGGGGTCTTCCTCAAAAATTCTTTGCCTAGACCAATATCTGATAGAGTTTTCCTCACATCTTCTTCTAGGATTCTTAAGGTTTCATGCCTTAGGTTTAAGTCTGTTATCCATCTTGAGTGAATTTTTGTGAGAGGTGAGAAGTGGGAATCCTGATTCGCTCTTCTGCATGTAGCTAACCAGTTTTCCCAAGGTGACTACTATTATAAATTGCTTATGCAGCCCCTCAGATGTATTTTATGTGTATATGTAGAAGTATATGCATATTCTTTTTTACTTCTTTCATAAAATATGTAGTTGATTTGCATCAAGATTTTTGTTGTTATTGTTAAAGATATGTCTTGGAGATCTTTCCATATCAGGACAGAGAGTTTTCTTCTTATTAAATTTAAGCAGTGATATAGCATTCCATGATAAGGATGTGCATAATTTATTTACCACAGCTTCTGTGGACATTTGCATTATTTCTATCTTTCAGTGTGTAGTGGTATAAATTGTAAGCTAAATACTTGAAAAGTGATTGCTAGATCAAAGGCTATGTGGATTTGCCATTTTGACAGATTTTACTTGACCTAAAAATTACACTACCTTTTACTTCTTCCATCAATGTATAATAATGTTTCCTTAGACTACTGTCAACATGTATCTATGTGATCATTATTTGTCTTTGCCAAAAAAGTATATGAAGAACATATTTCATTATAGTTTTGTAATTTGCACCCACAATGAATTGCAGCCATTTGCCACTATTTTTAAATTGGGGACAATTTATTTAAAAGTATATATTGCATATCTATGATGCGCAAGGTGCTCAGCTGACACTGCAGGGCATACAGAGGAATTTAAGCATAACCCTCCTTCTAGGTTATTGCAGTTTAGCTTGGGGCCAAAACAATGGACTGATACTTATAATAAAAATCCCAGATGTGATGTATGTCTCCAGAACATGCAAAGTACTTTGGAGCCTCAACAGAGGGAAGGATCACATGAAAAGGAAATGGTAGTTAAGCACAAAAGGCTTCATGTAGAAAGTGATGTTTAAAATGTGTCTTAAGGACTTGAGTTTTGGAGTGGGGTGGGCATTCAGGAGAAAAATGCGTGAGCATGCAGAGGTTGGGGCACTGGTGAGGAGCAGCAATGAGGCTAGTTTGATGGGAGTGTAGAATTCCTAAGGAAGAGGAAGGTAGGAATGGATCTATGAAGGCAATTTGGGCCAGATTGTGGATACCTTTGATTTAGGAGTATGCAGGAAGTGGAGAAATATTAGCAGAATTTGGGACTGTAGGAGGATAAAATAATCAAAACCATGTTCTTTTGAAAAACCAACCAATGTACAAATTGAGGATATTGATGAGAATTTAAGCTCATTCATCAAGTACTCAAAAAGCTTTAATTATTTTTAGACCAGGATATAAGACAGAAGACACAATTTTTGTGTCCTCTGGGATCTTGCAGCTGTGTGTGTGTGTGTGTGTGTGTGAGAGAGAGAGGGAGAGAGAGAGAGAGAGAGAGAGAGATTGAGATTATGTACAGGGAGGAAGTGGGTAATGAAATTGAATCTGGAGCCTTCTTACCAGGTAATAGAATCTGTTAGTATTGCACTATTTAAAAACAAGTAATTGGTCACTTGGATTGTTTTAATCTCCTTTTTGCACTTCACAAACATCATGCCAAAGAACATGACGTTGCCACCTGCCCATAGCACAGTGTTGGAGGAGAGGTGCTTGACATGTCTACAACCATCTGCATTGTCCCCTTGAATCTGCTCTGGGAAATGGATGGGAAGAGATGTTGACAGATTTTCAAGTAGAGACAGGAGGTGCATGCTGAGTTGTCTGGACTCTTGCCTAGCTTTTCTCCTTCTGAAACCTCCTAGATGACACGTGACCACTAATGCATTTTAAGAAATGTTAAATTAACAAACTAAATAAAAAAAATAAACTAATTAATGTGGTAAAAAGTTATGAATAATGGACCAAACCATATTCTAATCAGCTTTTTAAACTGGTATAATTTAGTAATAGACAAGAGGGTAGAGCACTGGGTTTGAACTCTTTCCACATCCCATCTAGTAACCACACACCTTCTTCTCTTCATCCCGCAGAGTGTAATTTATAAATATGCCTCTTTACCCGTTAAGGCTGGGGAAGCCATTAATCATGGCTGTCTTGGGCTGTTCTAATCTTCAAAGGTCAGAGTTGACATATTAATACAGCACCTGGGCATCTCTAGTCATTTCTTGTTATTTTATTTCACTGGAATAGCAATCCTGGGAGAATGAGGGCACGTATTAATGAAGCCTTATAAGTATGAGATGGCATTAGAATAATGTAGATTAAAATATTCCTGTAGAGTAATGTATCCTAGGCTCCCACTTCTACCCAGCCAGTGAGAAAGGGAGAAGCATTTAGCAAATAAAGATATACAAGCAAAATGAATATCCATTTCTATAAGGAAACCTGACAAAGGCAGCACTTACTTTAAAATATACCTGGCTTTAAATATTTCATTAAGCTTGAGTGTTTTGAAAACATAGAGACTAAAATTTCCAGAACCTGTTAGGTATACTGCAAATTCTAGCACTCTCCTATGGGGAGGATTAAGAAATGATGACAAATGGCTTCAGGTTGGGAGAAGGGTCTGTATGGAGAAAAAGGTGTCAGTCACCTGAGTGCTAGAGGTGCCAGATGTATCTATATGAAAAAAAAGTAGACTTTATATATGCAAGGTTTATATTCATATGTGCAGAAATGGGAGGATTTAGGTCACAATCAAGTCACAGCAGCACAGAAACTGGTAATTGCTGAACCTGTTGAAGCAGATGATTGAAGTCCAGTGTTAGCATAGCCTTATAAAGATCCTGATTACTCTTTCCAGCACACTGTGATATATTCAAAGGGAAGATATTATTGGAATAATTTGGGGGCTGTCCCATGTAGAGTTAGGAGGTTGGATTAATTGACCTCTCAAGGTTTTTTCCTATGACTTTGAGAGTAGTTAAATTATTATGTACCATATTTATTAAATGTTTTATTTACTTGACATTATACAAAACAAATGCAACCTGTTCCAAAGTAGAGATTATCTTTAGAAACAATGGATTCTAAATCATGGTGGAGTTCTACCGTAGAGTTGGGAAAATGCATGTATTTCTATGGAAATAATAAATAATATAACTGTAATGATTTTCTATTTTCTAATCATTTTCCATTTCTCCATCACAAAATGAAAATGTTTACATCTTTATGTAAAATATTATGTGTTTTGATCCATTTGACTTATGAAAAGGGCTTGTTTTATTTTTTCCTCAGTCCACCTCTGCTGCAATTAGTATTATGCCAAAAACGATCTAGCTCTGGTATATCAATGCTATTTTTTTCTCTGGACCATGAGAACCAGTTTTCCATTTGGATTCCAAAAATGATGCAAAGACTGCTTCAGAGGCAGGGTGGGAGTCTCTAATCTCAGGTGGAAAATAGACTAATATTTATGATGCAGTGAATCTTAAGTTTCATTTTTCAGTCCAGTCTTTGTAGTTTTGGTGAGATAAAGAATTTTTTAAAACTATGTTGTATAGGATGTAGGGAGATGTATAAAGTTGATAGACAGAGGAAATATTTGATTGGTGCATGAGCAGAATAAAAGGGAGACAAGAGAAGATAACTCAGTAACAGAAATGAACGAAAGCAGGTTGGTAAACAATGCAGTGCTTTGTTGGCTAGAGGTATGAGAATAGATTCCAGGAATGCAGGGAGGCTGCTTATGTGTAAGGCTAATCAGAGGGGAGGATCTTGATAGCTGATCATATATTTTAAACAAAGGATTCCCTCTGTTTTTGATTTGGATCATTTTGTTTTCACAATAACAAAATCAGTCAGATACAAAGGGGATAGCAAGAACATCAACATCTGTGCCAGATTCTGCAAGAATATGGCATATATCAGTGGTGTTCGTAAGTGCTCTATAAGCTTTTCGAAGTTTGTATTAGCTCCGTCTTGTACAGCATCTCAAGATATATCTCAGGCCGGGCGCGGTGGCTCACGCCTGTAATCCTAGCACTCTGGGAGGCCGAGGCGGGTGGATAGCTCAAGGTCAGGAGTTCGAAACCAGCCTGACCAAGAGCGAGACCCCGTCTCTAAAAAAAAAAAAAAAAAAAAAAGATATATCTCAAAAAACATCACCACAGCCCTATAGGGTAGGTACTACTATCACTCCATTTTAAAGAAGAGGATATTGAGACTTAAAGAATTTAACTAACTTGTACAAAGGATTGCCGTTAAAAATGCTAGTGATGGGGTTTGAATCTAGATATATAAGACTAGAAAACTCTTATAGCTAGGACACAATTTTAAAGCAAATTTCTTAGCCAATTGGAATAAAATAAGTATTATTTACATTTTAAAATAAATTTTTTTGAAAAGGGTAGTAGGCACTTGAATGTTTCATTTTGTGCAATTAATAATTCATGTCTTCTGCTTGCCTCCAAGTGCCCATACAATTAACTAAGCAGTATTGAAGTCAGCTTTGAAATTTAGAGATGTGTATTGGCAAGCAACGGTATGAGAGCCTATAGTAAAAATCAGCAGTTTTTAAGCAGAAAGGAAAAGATTTAGAAATAAAACCCTATTATAAAACCATCAACTTTTTCTTGCTTAAGGTAAAAATCCTACAATGTGCTAGAAAAATATGATATTACAAATGAGTGCAAGCCATCATCTAGATTTTTGCTCCTGTAGTGTTTATGCCTGAGGCCTTTTTATTTGATCATTGTTTTATTAATGGACTTGAACCAATATACAAGCTGGTGAACGTTGCAGTACCTGTAGTATGAAGTATATGGTCTGAAGAATGACTTTTCCCTCCACATCTAGGTGTAATACATCATGGGAGTCAATTTAGCATGGATGGTATTAACATATGGTTGAGGGCTAGAAAATTTTCCAGGAAAGAAAGCATAGCCAAATTAATCCGTATTATATTGGAAGAAGAAATTCACTGGATAGGACAGCTTTTCTCCAATGTGTATTTGGTTATGTTATTATTAATATGTCTAAAGTTCTATATTTAAAAGATTATATACCACAGGCAGAATTAGTCTCTGTCATTCACATAATATGTTACAGGCTGTGCATTCATGATCAGGAAATAATTTATCTTATTAACTCTATGATGGCTCAGTTTGGAACCTCTAAAAAGGGAGGTACTATTGTTACCACCCAGCTATGTTCATTGTTCAGTGCCTGTTGCTCAAGAGGAAGTCAATACACTGAGACAGCAGGGTTTGCAGCACAGAAAGAGTTTAATAACACAGGTGCCATGTGAGGAGATGGGAGGAATTCCTCAAATCCATCTGTCTGAAATTTTGAGAGAAAGGGTTTTCAAAGACAGTTTGGCAGGCAAAAGACTAGATAATTGGGTCTGCTAGTTGGCTGGATTGGGGTGGAACCATAGGGCTGTAGAAATTGTCCTCTTTGCTGAGTCGGTTTTTGGGCGGGGGTCAAAATATCAGTTGAGTCAGTTCCTTGGTGTGGGCTGTTGGTCTGGGTGGGTCAGCTGTTCTACTGGAATGTGGGGCCTGGAAGATATCTCAGAAACTATTTTTAGGTTTTGAAAAGATGACATTATCTACAGAAAATTAAGAAACTTTGTGACCTCCATCAATTGTGTGACTCCTGAGTAGCAATTATAGGAAAGCAAACAAGGGGACAGCTTGTGCCTTTGCAGAGTTTTAAGCTCCTACCACAGTTCTCAGCTTGTACCCCTCTATTAATTTGTAAAGGGGTGTTTCACTATGACACCAGAGTGGGGTCCCTTATTGAAGGCAGGGATATAGAGAAATCTGATTCATTTTTTATCACCTATAGAGCCGACACATACAGAGCAAATATTCAGTAACTAGTGAATGAATGAGAGCCAATGGGAAATGAAGAGGTGAGAAATATGCTATGGATGGTGCCAGGAGCAGAACTCACCTGCATGAGCTATGACTCTAAAGCAGTTTTTTTTTTTTTGACATCAGGATTTTGTTATATAAAATGGCTATATGTCAGGATTCATATTTTCTTTTACCATGTATCAAACCCACATAATTTATATCTGGATGGTATTTGGAAGATTACCTACTTCAGACTCTATATTTTATGGATGGGAAAATAGGGACTCAAAGAAGTTAATAATCACATAGGCCATCTCCTTAGATAATAGAAGAGCTGGAATTAGAATACAGATTTTTCTGACATTGTCTTTAGTACATGGATTTTTTTCCTCCCCCATAATTTGAGCCCATAGGTAGAAATTAATGAAATAAAATAAGATAAAATTTATGTCTTCTCTAATTATTTTTTCTTTCAATTTTATTGATGATGTGAAAAGATAACTCACAGACTGGGAGAAAATACTTATAAATGACATATTTCATAAAAGACTTATACCCAGAATACATAAGGAACCCTTATTATTCAATAATGAAAAGATATTTAATTCAATTTACAAGTGGACATCGTATTGGAATAGACAGACTTCCATATAAGATCTACAAAGGGCCACAAAACACATGGGAAGATGTTCAATGTCATTAGCCATTAGGGAAATGCAAATGAAAGCTCAATGAGATATCACTTCATATCTACTACTATGGCTAAAAATAAATTTCAAAAAAGCAGTTAATGCAAAGATGTAGAGATATTAGAACTCTCATACATTGCTGGTGGAATTGTGTAGCCACTTTGCAAAACAATTTATCAGTTCCTTAAATTGTCAGATCACCTGTGGATTCAAAGACCAGTTGCAACACAACATCCATTACTAGCCGATTTGCACTAGGATTACACTTTGCCTATTTTCTGGACGCAAGTATACTGATACCATCGGGGTTCAGAGGGGCCTAGTAACTTTTGGAAAATGTTGTGTTAGAAAAGAAACATTAAGGACTTCACAGAACAGTTGCTGGAATTAACCACTGAAGGAAGTTGCTGCTCCAGCTACTGGGGTAAGGAATAGAAAGCCACGTTATAATCTTGTGGGAGCAGATGCTGGGAGCTGTCACAGATATTAATTGAGTGCTATCTGTGTGCAAGTATTTCACTAGCTCCAAGAGAGTGGTCAAAGGGCATGGCTTCTGCTCTTGGAGGTCTTGCAATCTAGAAGGAGACCGAGCCGTCTTAAATGCCTCACTTATCCAATGGGAATAACAGTATCTGTCTCACAGCGATTCCTGTAAAAGTTTAATGCTGGAATATTTTATAATATGAAACACTTAGTCTTGGAACATGGTAAAAATCTCGATAAATGTGTGATTGATAATCATGACTCTACTCTTATCTCCTAATTGTAAATAATGAGATATTGCTTGTTCTTGATATGAAAAGAATCGTGCAATCCGGACCAAGATGTTTGGTTCAGTTGCAGTAAAGAGAGACAGGGACACCGCGTGAGTTCATTCAGAGTGTTCTTGTTTTTCCTGCATTATCCCGGCTGGAACCTAGGGGTGATGGCTCCTTCATCCATTTCTGGATACTATCTCAATTCAAGTGTGTGTGTGTGTGTTTAACATTCATCCAAGAAATTATAATTGCTTACTTGGCAAGTCTCCCAAATATGTCTGAGAACCAAATTTGTGACTTATGTGACCCATTTTCCTAGGTGACTGGCATTTATTAAGCCTTCAGTCTGTGCCAGGCACTGCATTAAGAATACTTGGTTTCATGTAGTGTTTATATAAACTGTGCAAATGAGTGCTACTATTATCACTAGTTTATAGATGAGATGAGTGAGACTAGCTTTCCCAGTCACACAGCTAACACTTATCAGAGTTGGGATTTAGTCTGAGCTGTTCTTATTCCAGAGGTCATATCTACTCTAACCACTGTACTTTTGAGATGACTTGATGTGTTGTCTGAGGTTCTCAGGGAATTAGGACTATTAATTCTAGTCCCAGTGTTCATTCTTATCTCTTGGAACACTCCTGGTTCTATAGATACAGAGTAACAGAAATGCCTTTCCCAGGCAAGATTTTGTGGCACCCTGATTAACTGACTCCCATGTGTTGAAACATCTGGAAGGTCTACTTACCTGGGCCATTGCCCTTTACGTCCACCTGTTATAATCGGTTTCATTAAGCCCAGACAAAGTTAGATATTTAATTATTAACTTTCACCATCAAAAGCGTTCAGCTTACTCTCTGACCCCAGAATCTTGAAGGTCACCTAGTTGTGAATCAGTTGGGGAATGAAATAATTAGTTAAGGTATAGATCTCTAGGTCTCACTCCTGGAAATTCTAAAGCAATTAACCTGTTGTTGCCATAGGCATCTGCTTCTATTAAAAAGTGTGCCCAGTATTCCTGATTTATCTTTCTGGGTCACAATGAGGAATATTGGTGTATATACATTGATAGATAAATTTGCTAGAAAATGTGGTGTCTGTCCTTAAACTTAGTTGTATTAAAGTGTATAGAGAGAATGTTAACATGGGCAAATGTAAATTATTGAATCTACTATAAATCTTAATACATAAATAAATTTAAATATACTCATTCCTTTGCTGATATTGGACTTATGCTCTTTTCTAGTTCTAGACATCTAACTTGCCTACTGTGAACATTTTATCTTTTTCAAAGTATTTTCACCTCTCAATTTTTTCATTTAAAACCCAAGAGATCCAAATGAGGAGAACAGAAGTCATCCCTATTTTACAGCTGAGAAAACAGAGGCTAAGCAAGATTATATGACCTTTCCAAGTTTCTAACTTAAATGTTGATTATGAGATCTCATTATAAGATCTCATTATGAGATTATCCAGGGAAATCCTTCTACAGGTAGCACATCTTGCATTGAATGTCCCTAGCTCTGTCATTGATGTTTCTGGTCCAGTCCAAGATAGAAGATAAGGAAGAGCATGAAGGGAGCTCAGTGATCCTCTAGTCCAAACCACTGATTGATTCATCCATAGTGGCTACAACAGGTTAGCACCAGGATGTCTGTTTGCTCAAGCTCCACCATAGGGTGAAGGGAGCCTTGGGATGGGAGGCAAGCAGACCAGGCTTTGAAATTCACCTCTGCCTGTCACTGGCTTTGTGACCTTGGGCAAGTTAAGTCACTTAATATTTCTGAGCTTCAGACTCTTCATTTGTGAAGCAGGGGCGGGTAATAGCAAAACACTATGGAGGAGTTTTTAAAACTGTCTATAGTATTTCAAAGCATCTGGCCTGGCTCAGATTCAAAACTTTTGGTTCAAAGCTCATTTCTCAGGTCTAGTGTAACACCAAGTAACCACTATTATATATATTGTCTCTTAGTTGCTGTCACATTTGTAAAGCAATATCCTACAACATATTCATGAATGCAAATCAGCCTCCAGAGCTGCAGCCTTTGACTCTGCATATTTAGATCTGGATATTAACAGAAATTTCTGCAAGTGTCTCTAGATTATATTAACCAGAAGGAGGGTAAACAGTCAGTGAATGCTTAGAAGAAACTCTCTTCCTGTTTATTTTTGGTGGGGAACAGTGGAAGGAAGTGGGCCCCCAGACTATGGATTCTTGCTGAGTCACTAGCACCCCTGGATTGTAAGTGTCATGGAGCAGGGAGTATCACTATTCTACTCACTACTATTTCTGCAGCTGATAGTACAGTAGCTGGCACATAGTGATACAGAATTACTACTATAATACATAGTTAATACAGACTGATGAAGGGAATCCCTAACTTTAGTTCTTAATAGTTTCCTATATTTTGTTATTAGCTCATTTGTTTCATTTTTATTATTTTTGTTTCTCCAGCTATGTTATAACCTCCTGAAAGGCAGGGTCTGGCAAAATTGGTCACAAAGGAAATTGTGATTTCTAAAGTATCATCATAAACATAATCCTCCCACTTATTTTTATGAAGTTGATTATTATTCTCATTTGACAGATGAATAAACAGAGAAATTAAGTAACTTGCACATTATCACACAGCCTGTTATGACAGAACCAATGGTTGAATCCAAGGCTCACATTCTTTATCATCATACTCTTCTATCCCATACAGTGTCCTGGGGAGAGTTTGCATATCACAAGTGTTAAATATAAACCATGATCAGGACAGCTGAGTAAGGGAAAAATCTGACATGGAGAGAGTGGCTTTTTCTGCCTATTTGCATTCTGGGTTGCCATTGTGCTATTCTAGGGCTCTCCATTGCCATACCCTATTTAGGCTTGTCTACCCCAGAAAGTGTCTTCTTGCAGTTTCCCTAACCAAATCTCTTCATGCAAATTTTTGTTTTATCTTGTTAGCTGTCATTTATAAAATGTTTATAGTGAGCTAGGATCCATGTTTTAATTATTTTATAGGGTACATTATTTAGCCCTCACAATAATCTATGAGAAAAGTTTTATTATTATTTCCCTTTTAAGGATGTGGAAACTGAAACTCAGAAAGTTTAAGAAACTGGGTCAAGGCCATAGAAATATGACTCATTCCACTGTGACCTTCTGTTTGTTGTTTTGCTCCTGGGTCAAACTTCTAAAGCAGAACAACTGCATGGGCTACTGTTCTAATCATACCTTAGAGTTATAGGTTTTGAAGATCTCAAATAGTATCTCCCATTAGATCTTCACACTAGCCCTAAAGGAAGGACGAGCAACCAGCATCAAATATCTTAAGTAATAATTAGATAGTAGCAAGTCTGGATGAAAGGCCTGGTCTCTTGTCTTCATCAGTCACCCCTCACTGTACCGTACAGACCAACCTTCCAAGCCACACTTCTGCATTTTTTGCAAAGCCAGTATCTTGATGCAGAGAGTGCCCCAGTGAAGGAAGGAAAGTCTCCTGAACTAACCAAGTGGGTTCTTAGCTTTGCATGGGAAAGAATTCAAGCACAAGTCAACTAGCAACAGAAAGTTTATTGAGATAGAGACAGACAATAGATTCTAATCCACAGAGAGAATAGGGGTCCTACTACTTGGGAGAAGTTCTAAACAGGAGGGTCTTCCCTTATGGGGCAATGGTAACAATTTTAAGTGTTCAAAAACCCCTGTTGGGAAACAGCAGTACATGACTAGCATTGTCTTGTGGTCAGGCCCTAAAGATTAATCATAAACTGCTGTCACAGAGAGGTAAGTGTAAACAGTTTCTAAGGAATCCAGCTTAGATATTTATCCATCTTCAGGTGGTCCTGGGCCAGCGACTTGCTGGAAACTTCCTTGTTCAGGGTGGTTAGGGTCTGGTATTGATCAAAATGGCTACACTCAGGTTTTCTTGACCTTCCTTTTCTGCCTTATCCCTAAATTAATCTGAACATGGAAATTACAGACCTTGTACTTGGACCATAGGGAGGTACCTCAAAGAAGGAATATCCTGGTGTACCTTTAGTCTCACCACCATGCTGAATATCTTATTTTACCTGAAGGCCAACTTTCTCTTTAACCCAAGTTAAACTGACATTGAACTTGGGATTAGGGTGTGTAATCTCGTAGAGAACAGAAGAGTTTGTGAACAGAAACTCAACTTCCTTGTTGTGAAGGAGCATTTATTTGAAGTTCAACATTTCCTCTTTTTCATTTCTTTTTCCTTTGTCATGCCATGACTTTTCAGTGCTTTTAATAGGTGTTGACTTTTTTCCCCCTATGAAACAGAAGAAATGTCTTTGCAACTCCTGATTGTAGCTTTATCTGGAAGCTACCAAAGGAAGAGTGTGTGGGTATGGATCCTAGAGGGAGTCTGAATGAAAAATTGGATATGAGAGAGATAATTGATTTGGGAGCATTCTCCCAAGATACAGATACAACAACCTGGCAAGGACCCTCGCAAATGATGCCAAAGCTCTATTAGGATGGCTCTTAGACGCATGGAAAAGCCATGGCCCACACTACATGAAGTTGAAATGCCAGAGTTGCCATGGCAGATGGTGGAGAGAGGGACTAATGGGCCCAGGGAAATGGACATGCTGACTATATGCACTATATAAGTCCAGAATATGCAACAGATGGTCATGCTCCATGGGTAAACCTAAAGGACACACTGGTTGCCAAAGCCCTTAGGACCAGGGAAGGCACCCATGTCACAGTGGTGATGGCTGCTGCTACTCTGGAAACTATGGCAGGGAGCAGGAGAGAATGAGGCTCACTGAGATAGAGAACACTAAAATAACAGAGTCCACTTGGTAGCACTTAACCCCCAATAGTCTATAGGGCAGGATTTGAGGAATAAAAAAGCTGTTATGGAAAAGTCTCAGAAGACTAATAGACAAAGGAAAGAAAAGAGTAAAAGCTAGGAGGGAAAGTTTGTTGGGAGCTTACAAAGAGGCTCTCATCACTGGCAGTAGGAGGGCAAAAAGCTCAGGACCAGGTACTGAGTCAAGTGACGAAGCTCCAGAGAGGATTAAAAGCCCAACTAAGGGAGATGTGTCTTGGGGAGCCCTAACAGGGAAAGAATGGGACCCTTTCAGGGGAGGCCTTGTTGCCCACCTGCCAGCAGACAGCTTTCAGCTGTCAGCACTTCAGGCACTGCTTCACTGCAGAGAGCCACCTCTCCCCAGGGCATAGCCCTGGGGTGGCCCATATTCAGCCACCGACTAAAACAGGGCTAAACAAGCCTGGCCATTTGGGCCCAGCATGGGACAACTCAGACATATGTACTCCAGCCCTTCCAGTGGGGTTGGCCAAGGCCTTGTATGACTTACTCCTCAGTTAGACGTCTCCCTCCCACCAATCCTGCCTCCTGCAACATTCTTCCACAGGCCTTGATATCCAGTACATCAAACTCCGTCTTGTCATCTGCTTCTGGAAAACAAGCCTCCAGTAGACCCTGAAAATCCCTAGGCCCAGCTCCCCTTTGGATGGAATGCTAAGGAAAAGCTGCTCAGTTAGAAGCATCTATGCCCTGGATGCCCAGGGCAGGAAAGCCCTTTCACTAAGCACCGACTATGTGGCAAGCGTGTTGCTAAGCACAGTCCCTCCTCTCTAGAAATTCCCTTCCTCTTTTTTTCATTAGGTTCTGGTGCCTAAAAGTTACTTTCTGGAAGCAGACAAAGGGAATACCAACTGTAGAGAACTCAGTTTGCTCGAGCGTTATTATTCTTGGAGTTTGAATGGCTTAATCGCACAGGGAGTGTGTTAGGTCAAAGCATTCCCAAATCTAATAACTTCAAAATACTCAACACACATACCTGGGGGCTGCCACACCTGGGTACAAAGACATGACCTCTTCTTTAGCCAATTTTTAGTGTTCCCTGAAGACACTCACTGTCCCCTTGCTCTGGAGATGAGGTAATCACATGATTCTGAATCCTTTCATCCACCCACTTCTGCCCATTGAAAAGGGAACATGAAGCACAGTCCAGCTGGGCAGTTGCCAGAGCTGCTTAAGGTTGATGTACAAGAGGGGCTAGAATTGCAAACGATCCTTTCCATTTCTAATTCCAAAGGTGGCAACCCTAATAGCTTTGCTGTCCTCTACCGTAAAATGCCACGTGGGGAGGTCTGTGTCATCTTTAGAGCTGCTACAACTCAGGGCCTCAGGCTGCTACCATTTATAGCATTGAGTCAGATTTAATAGGTCCCCATTTGACAGATTTAAAGTCCATCAGCTCCTGGGGAAAATTTATCCAAAGAGCCTGGAGATGAAAGAATTTGCCTGTCTGCAAAGAGGATTGAGTGAAACATTTCCACGCAGAGTCTTCAGCAGGTCGTAACGCATAAATCCATCAGCAGTCTTTACCTTCCATGTGCGTGAAATTATGCAAGCTTCTTTTTTTCTTTATTGTCATTTTGAATTATGCACTCACTGGTATAGATCAACTGTTCCTAGGCAGCTAACTGAGCCATTGGAAGACAGTGATATGTTTTATTTTTATGTCAGCCAGTCCTGATTCAGTATTTAGGATGACATATAAGCAGGCATCAAGTTAAAAATAATCCTTGTTAAATAAATTCAAACTGTTTTCCATGATGACCAATGAGATGTAATTGGTGCTATTGATAGCACTCAGAGCTGCATTGATTTTCTTACCAGGTGGAACCCTGATGACACTTTTCTTTCACCCCAACTACTGGACTAATTATAAACCATCTCTATGGAAAAATATATAAATTACAAGTTGTTATGTGGAGCTATGCTGTATTTCTGAAAGAAGCGAGCTTGGATATAAATTATCTGCTGCAACAACTTAATAAGTAATACTTAACGACTACTAAGAAATTTTGCTACATACTGTTCTTTTGATCCTTCACCCTGCTTGCTAATTGTTCTCCCAGAAGTAAAAGTACATTTTCATAAAAGCAGTGCAGGCTTATGACAGGCCTGCTACTGTGTGTTCACATGCTGAAAGTTTAGTGCACTATCACATCTAATTTCTGCAGAACTCATTTAAGCTAGATATCACCCCCAATTTACAGATGCAGAAGATGAGCTTTAGAGAGAGGTGATAAAACTCATCCAAGGTCAGACAACCAGTGGAAGTGGAAGGCATTTCAAATTCTGGTCAGAAAAACTGCAGAGTCCTGGCCTATTTTTCTTCAGCTGGGGGGTCTGCACTACATCACAGAGATGCTGCTTATGGAGAGGAGCTATGTCATACATTAGCCAGATTAGATTCCAAGTGCCTTCCTCATGATGCTCCCAGTTTGTTGTGAATTCTTTGGTTATGGTTTTCCTGGATAATCCCAAAGCATCAGCTCATACAAAGTAAAGCTTTAGGAAAGGAAAGCTTTGTTTAGTTGGCTCCTTCAAATTTTTGCTTTCAGAATTGACATAGGATTTCTATTCTATTTGCTAAGGAAGAATAACAAGTGCAAATAAAAGAAGTGAAGAGAGGAAACCATGGAAGAGCCACAGAGAGACTTCCTTAGAATCTAGGAAGAGCTGAGCCCCAACCTTCCAGAACATTAGGACCTGAAGGTCCAGAAGGACAGCCCCATGCATGACTGTTCTTTCAACTTCAACTCTTTTTCTCATGATCTCTCTGTGTCTCTCTGCACATTTTCTCTGTTTACTTTGTCTTGATCTGCATCTTCTGAAATTTTACTTCTTCATAACAGTATTGAGCACATGGGCTGGTAACCTCCATTTTCATAAATTTCTCAAGTCTACCATCTGGACTTAGAATTTCAGTCAGTTCAAATTCCCAACAGAAGGGTTCTGAATTTTGAGCTGGAAATGGGCCAGTCCATAGATGGCCAAGCCCTATTCAGATGCTATACCTGGTCCAATCAGCTGGAGCTGGTTTGGCAGAGTGTGGGTAGCAATGTGGTCATGTGGTATATACTACACCTTCTGCAGGATACAGCATTTAGGGACCTAGATAACAGAGGGGCCTCAGCCCCAGCACATTAGCCCTGAATTTACCCCGTACTCTGGTTTCCACTCTCTGCTTCAAGCCTCTTCCCTTATCTGCTCTCCTTGGTGGTAGGTCCCCTGGGCATCACTCTTCCTTCTGATGAGCCTGTTGGATTGGTGATAAAATTTCAAGTGATCCTCTTAGATCTAGCATTGCACTCCTTGAAATATTCTTTCCCATATGCATTTTTGAACTCCATCTAATCATACTTTTTTGGCCATTTTCCTATAAGATTTTCCTTATCACTACTTCTACTATTGCTGCTGCTACTATGAATAACTAACATTATGAGAATTTATAATATATCAGGCACTATTCTGTTCTAATCCTGCACTGTCCAATTTAATCTTCATGGAAATCTTATGTGGTAGCTAATATTATTGTCCCCATTTTATAGGTAATATTACGAAGTGTCAGTGAGAGTAACTCTTTCACCCAAGGCAGCACAGGATCCAGAGTGTGTCCTAGGTGTATCTGGTTCTGGTGTTTATATTCCTAGACACCATGTTACATTTGTAAGTGACTAAAGACTGGCCTCTTAATATCTAAAGCTAATTGAGTGTCTTACTTATGAGGAAGCACCTTTCTGTTTTTCCATGTGTAATATACATCTAAGCCTTGTCTCTTCAACTAAACTTTGAATCTGCTGTGGGTAGGAACCATAGAACACATGTCTTTGGTGTCTTCTATAACACATCCTCGTTGGAAGCACAAATAAAGCTCACGTGTACTTATTATCTGTCAACACATTTTTTCAGCTCCATCAAAAATAAGTTCTCACTGTATTTTTTATTCTTCTCAATGCCAATATTGAATTTCCATAGATAAGATTTAGGATTATTATTCTGAGATCTAGATCCCTGCAGATGAAAAATTTTCAATGATGGGGCACCATCATTGACCTAGCACATTTGTTCTCGACTGGTAATGATAAAAGCAGAAAATGAAATTTTGTTTTGGTAACCAATTTTGTTTAAGGAAATTGCACAAGAATGAAAAACCTAAACTTAGCCAAACCTAAATAAAGAAAACACACATTTGGCCCAACTGCAGTGAATAGTGAGAAAAACTAGCATCTATCCCTCTCTGAATAAAAGCCTTGCCCTATTAACATCTCCAAACTAAATAAGACCATAAAACATCTTTTCATCATTATAAGCTGGTTGAAATAAGGTAAAATCTTTTCTTAATTTTGCCCAACTCTGCTACCTTTCCAATAAGGTGGGCTGGAACATGCTCAGATCTTTCTGTTCCATGCCTGCCAAGATAATAATGTGGAAACACAAGAATGGTTTTGACCATGAACTAGTGTGTCCCTAGCCTCAATTAACCTCAATTAACCATAGGCTACATTTGAGAAATAGCTTTTAGACCAACTGATGCACAGACATATGTGGATTTCTCTTATTCCAAAGCACAAAGTATTGGAGGAGAACAGAAAATGGCCCAGACAAAACACAAGTAGCTGTGTTCACAGCTTTTCCCACCAACTTGCCTTCTGAGATCTTTACTCTTCATTTTAACCAGTCTTTGAATTTCAGCAGAAGGGACATTTTGGAGCTGAAGACCAGGGGTTGCTGCTAGCTCTGCTAATTACCAACCATGTGATCTTAGGCTAATTACTTAGTTTCTTGATCTCCATTTTTTTAAAATTTAACTTTGTCACCTGTAGAATGGAGTTAGTAATCTCCATCCTACCTTCTCACATGGCTGTTGTGAGCACCACATAGGATAATAAACGCTAAAGTGCTGTATAAAATTAAAAACCCCAGTAAGTATTATCATCGTTTTATGATTTCACTCTATTCTTCTGGCTACTGAATGACTTAATACAGAAATACCTTTTTCATTTGACCAACCGCAACAAATCTTAATTTTTTTTTTTTGCTTTTATTTCATCATATAATGGGGGTACAAATATTGT
>VBSM01003143.1:10476016-10538645 GCA_008086735.1 Cheirogaleus medius
TTTGCTCTACTGATAGTTTCCTTGGCTGTGCAGAAGCTTTTTAATTTGATGAGAAACAAATGGGATCTCATCAAATTAAAAAGTTTCTGCACAGACAAGGAAATCTTAATTTTTTTAAAGGAACTTTTCCCCCTAGAAAACAAAAGAAAAAACCCCAAATAACTTCTCTCATCATTATTCTGACATTTCTTTCCAGAACATGAAATTGGGACTTTGTTCCTGGCCAGGCTGTTCTTCATCCTATTTCCATCTCCCCAGGCCAAACATCATGCCTGAAAATAGTCCAAAGAACAGTTTGGTCTCTATTGATAGATTCCTCTCCCTACTTCCATTCTTGCATATGCAAAATAATTTGAATTTAAAAGATGCCCTTACTGATGACGGAAAAGAATCTTGGCCTATAGTGGACATGTGCATTAAGTTTTTGAACAAGTGAAGCTTGATGACTTCAAATCTTACCAACAACTAGGGACTCGTTTTGTTTTTGTATAACAAAGAACTCTGATCATCAGGGTTTCTCATTAACCTGAGCTGGATGGTAAGGGTACTTGTTGGTGATAGCAGAATGGGTAAGACCATGGCCTTCAGCATTTTACAAATCTGTACTTTAATTCTGTTAATAGTACCACTCATCATTAGCCACATAACTTTGGGCAAACAATTTTAACATGTTGAGTCTCATTTTCCCGTGCTTCTAAAAAATGGCGTTAGTAATAAAATCTATGTCACAAGATGGTTGTGAGTGTTGAATGAGGTATAGTGCTTGGCTCAGTGTCTGATGTGTAGTATGTCTTCCCAAGTTGTAGCTATGATAATGTCATTACTGCTATTATTAGGTGAATTTGTAAACATAAAGTTGATCAGAAATGATTAAATCTTTGTCTGTTTGGGACACCCAGGTAGCTCCCCCATTTCTAGTCAGCTCCATATGATCTTTGCCCTGCTCTAGTTTTTCCCAGGACTTTGCACATAAATGGAGCCATCAAACCATAAGAAATTTCCCCACGGATTTCCTGAAGGCTGGGACCTATCTATGGGGAACTGTCCTCAGTGAGTCAGGCTGAGCCCAAGGAGTTGTGATTGCATTTGGCAGGAGTTTGGATCACTGAAGGCTCTAAATCATAAAGGATGTCCCTGCAGAGTGGGTGGCCTGGCTGATCTCTGGCCAGGGACATAAAATTGGAAATTATAATTTTCTTCAGGCAATAGCTCATTTATAGTTGGTAAGGTCTAGAACATCTATCACCCATCACCCTAATTTAATAAAATATCTTGTTAACTAAAGCAGTTGTGCTTCAAACATCTATTGATTCTAAAGGCTGTCATTGTGGAGCAAGTGTAGTGCCACACATAGTTAAATAAGCCAGACATAGAAGTCATAAGCACAAGCTAGCCAACCAACCAACCAACCAAATAAAAATAACAAGTCTGAAAACTTTGCAAGGTAAAAATGAGCAGCTACCAAGGTCTGTGGCTTCTTGCTCTAACCCACATTCTCCAGCCCTGCACTGATTTAATGTCTGTGGCTCGGCATGGAAAAGGAAGGCTAGAGTTTAATTATTTGATTTTGGTCTTTAATTTAAAAAGAGTAATTGAAACACCTGGGGAATAGAAAGATGATTGTTTTAATGGGCACTTAGCTAAGAAAACTGGGATGAGATTTGTGTGAATGTCAGGGTCCAAAGGCCTTTGCATGCCATTTCTGCTGGGGTGGAGAGCTCTTGGGAAAAGGTCATTTGCAGAGTTTGATGGCTATTTCTCACAACTGCAGTTTAAGGAACTATTAAAGGAAGTGTTCTTCAGTGCACTTAAGAAGTCATTAGGTACCCACTTCATGGAAGATAATCTTTAGACTTTCTCTGATCAACTGAGTCAAGAGAATTTCTTTCAAAAATATATGTTTAATTGGGAACATAAAATGAAAACAGAATAACAATTTGGTGCATAATTACATGGGACTAATAATGATAAAGAATTACATAAAACTTGACATAGCTCGCTTCTACTACGTTGCCAGGCCATCACAATATCACAGTTGAACCTTAGAGACAAGCAGCACGAAGTAGGTAGTGCATTGTTCCTCAAAAAACATCTACTGACAGGTGGCAAGAAAATTATTTGAGGTGGGGTGGTGGGCGGTGGAGTGGGGACCTGGGGGGTTGGAATGAGACTAGGGGCTCCTTGTTAAAAATGAAGATTTATGAGCCCCACCTTGGGATGACTTATTGGATTGATAATTTGCAAACAATATATTGGGCCTTCTTGGCTTTTCCTCTCAAGAGGTAACCACCTGCAGGGAGGTGGTGTTCTCTGCTGTTCTTTCAGGGGTGGCTCTTTCCTCTACCTCCTGCTGCAGTGTGCCCTGCCCTGGCCCAGTGTATCTGAGGATGTTGGATTACGTCTCATTGGATAACTCTTCCAATTCTCTTTGGATAAGTCTTCCTCAATCTTGGGTTCATTTGGCAGACCTATTTGTTTTGTTTTATTTAGACATACTTGTTTTTATACTAAGCTATGTCCCCTAGTTTTGATTTTATTGTGGTAAAGGCAACATTTTGAACTCTACTGGCCTTAATTTTTTGTTCAGAATCCAGGATGGGACAGAGAGCTGTTATTTATAGGATCTCCTGAGAATTCAATCCATTTAGCTGGCCCTTTCCACAGTAAAGCCTGCCTAGTACTCGCTCATTTGTGCTGGGCAGTGCACTGATACCCGCACGCTTCCTTTGATCCATTTACACCCAACCCATTCGTTCTTCTTGGAGACTCAACTGTTTCATTTGATAGTGATATTCTTCTAGTCACAATCCACCGTGGGTGTTAAATTCTCTTCTCTTGTAATTCTCCCTCTGACAACTCTCCTCACACATCCTTTCTCTCTCCTGAATCCAGAGTTTATTTATGTTTTTAAAATTCTTTTTGGTTTGCCTTAGCAGAGATAAGGCTATTTGTGCTTCAGGGATGATGGGTTTTCTTTCTTCATTGATTGGTACTTTGAAATGATGTCCCATGACTTATGTGAAAAGAGACACATGTGATGACTTCCTGGCAGGAGGAGTCTCTTCTTTTAAGTCTTGGGGAAAAGCAATGCCACCTCTATGACCTTTCCTGCTACTTGCCAACCAATTACGTACTCCTTCCATTCACCTTCCAGAAATTATTTCTTTAAATATTATTGAAAGCCAATGTCTTATGCCTTATGTAAGTAGTTTGTATGTTATTATTTATTTTGCTAAATTGAAGCTCATTAATTTCAGGGATTATAAGGTTTTCATTTCCTTTGTGTATGTCCAGGTTATAACTCAGGTTATATGTACCAGAAAGTATGTGATTTGGAGACTTCAAGGGACTCATGCTTCTGTCCTTAGGACCAACATAAATAGGTCCAAGGATGGATACTTAGGATGTGGTGTGCACAGTGCCAGGACAGAACTACTCACAGTAGCCCAGAGGAAGGACACCTGACTCAGACTGAAGAGGGGAGGGGAGAGAGGTATTGCATAGGTGGAGCAGGAGCATTTCCGACCAGAGTAGCATCTACCCAAGAGCATGGAATAGATGGAAGGTGATATTGGAGGGCTTAAAAGTTTCTTTACTTTGGAAACAACTGAAACCAATTTTGGGGGAAGAGTTCTGAGTCAGAACTGACAGTGTTTGCAATCTAAGAGGGCACAAGTTTACCCAACTTATGACAATCCGTTTTTGTTTGTGCATGTTCATCTGAAAAAAATATTCATACAAAAAGTTTGGGTGTTCATTCACAACTACTGTAGCTGGGAAAAAAAAATTTTGTTTTTTGAGACAGAATCTCACTCTGTTGCCTGGGCTAGAGTGCCATGGCATCAGCCTAGCTCACAGCAACCTCAAACTCCAGGGCTCAAGCAATCCTCCTGCCTCAGCCTCCTGAGTAGCTGGGATTACAGGCGCATACCACCATATCCGGCTAACTTTTTCTATTTTTGGTAGAGATGGGGTCTGGCTCTTGCTCAGGCTGGTCTTGTATTCCTGACGTCAAGTGATCCTCCCACCTTGGCTTACCAGAGTGTTAGGATTATAGGCATGAAAAATATTTTTCTTTTGTGCCACATCAGGCAAGAATCAGGCAGCAAGTCACTCGAATCTTAATTATGAGATCTTATATTAATATTAAAGCAAGGCAATTTAATTGCTATTAGTGTTAAAATAATTTATTTACAAACTGTTATTATGTGCATGTATATTCTATAATATATTTTATTCCAGCCTGGTACTACATATGCCTCATCATATTGTAAAGTACAAGGTCATTAACCTGCGATTTCACTTGTCATCTCATCACATGACACTCTGTTCTTCTCAGTTTGGTATGGAATTGTTAAGCCTTCTTAGGTTACTTATTTGTTACTATTAATTTCTCTGTGAACCTCAACAGGCTCTGATTACAGTTAGTTAAGCAGGTGTGACCTGTGCTGTAAGAAAATGATTTTCCTTAAACATCTGGAGCAGGTCCCAAATGGGTGAAGATCTCTTTCAATGTATCTCCCTCCTTGTATTTGCTCCTGGTTGTCAGTGATTCCAGAAGCTTGATAAATGTTTCCAAGTTTGGGGCCATTAGAGTTCTTGTCATCTTTATAGAGAGCACTTGAAACACAGCAAAGTGAGTTGTGGGTAAACTCTGTTAGCAAAATACTACTCCTGTTTTTGAAGCCAACACATCACTAAGCTTTGGGAGGTCTGGATCAGTGAGCTGAGTATGGTTAAGATGTGCAACAAATCTCGACTTATGCAGGGGACATCACCATGTTATTAGCTTCTCTTCGATAAATCTGTTTAATTAACACACTGTACATGCAAATTTACTCGAGGGCAGCTGTCACTGGGCACACTTGGGCTCAAATATGTGAATGGATCAACACAATCTGCCTCCACCATTGGCAGAGTGAGAGAATATCCATGTGAATCAGGGGGAACTAGCATTTACTGAGTTTCTGCTGTCAGTGTATTAGGAACTGCTGAGCTAGGCATTTTTCATTTGCTATCTCAATCCAATTTAATTCTGCAAAGCTAGTATTAATAAAAAGCTCATTATCCAGCCAAAGAAACTGAGGCTCAGAGAAAGTTGCTTGTCCAAGATTACAGTTACCAGATAGCTGAGCTAAGCCTCAAACTCAGCTCTCCTGAACACTGAAGCTCTCTGCAGTGTACTACGCTCTCGTCCGAGTTGTCACTTTAACACCATTATGGAAAATCTTTCAAGGATAAGTTGTTCTTTCTGAGGATCAATCCTGTAAGTGTTCCTTTCCTGTGCTTAATCCTGCATTCACCACATTATTGCTTACAAAGGCCTCTCACTCAGAAGGTAAGCATGAGAAGGGGGAGGAAGTTCAAGGCAGTTACAGTGAAAGTCCAACTATTGGTCACTCCTGGGGAATGAATACTTTGGAATAACAAAGTTTTCTATATTTTTGGAGTATGTCCATATTTATTTACTCTACATTAAAAAAAGTTCTATATGATTCTGTTTGTTCTTTTAGATGAATTTTACTTCCTGTCATTTTGAGCATACCCACTTTAAGTATGCATTTATAAAAAATATCTGCCTTCACTAGAGTAGTGTAGTTTCGTAACAGCTGTGACTTTTATGGAAATATTAATTATATTTAATTAATATTCTACAGCAATACAAATGACATACTAACATGCTCAGTAACTATTGGATTAATGAATGCCTATTTTTTTTTAATGAATGCCTATTATGGTACTTATTTATTATACTGAAACTTAGTATACTAAGTCTTTAAGGATAAAAGTATAAGGCTAGTTGTTCCTTATCCTAAAGCTCTGCATTCTTTGCTTTCTTGAATCTGCTTTTTGTCTTTTTAATAGTTTTTCAGTCTCCTTCTGCACTGTCAACTGTTACCACTCTACCATCATTTATTTAGTGTTTGGCATATGTCTGCCAATAGGAGGCATCTGCTGCTTCTACTATGAAAGCTATAGTGAACTAGGGAACAGATGCCCTATGCTATTCAAATTGTGTGAAAGTTTGAAGTCTCTCCTAGGAGTCAGCAAGTACCTCCAAGTGGGAGTTTGTGGCATCTTCCACAAAGAAAAGGAGTTTTGAGTACACAAGGACACCTTTTTTAGCTAGCTTTTTGGTCTAGATTTGTTCTAGAAAGTGGAAACATAAGTGATCGTAGAAGACACTGTAGGTGCACTGCCTACAAGCCCTTGGCCCTCACATTTTCACTGCATGCCGGCCCAGCTTCCAACTGCTATTCCTGCCGGTGATGGTTAATTTTGTGCCAACTTGATTGGGCTAAGGAATGCCTAGATTGCCAGTAAACATAGGAAACATTATTTCTGGGTGTGTCTGTGAGTATGTTTCAAAGAGATCAGCATTTGCATTGGTGAATTGAGAGAAGCAGATGGCCCTCCAGAGAAAGGGAAAATTCACTCTCTTTGCTGGAGCTAAGACATTCATCTTCTCCTGCTCTTAGACAAAGGCACTCTTGGCATTCGGGCTTTCAGATTCAGACCAGGATGGACTTATACCATTGGTTGCCCTCCCCACTCACCCAATTTTCAGGACTTCAGACCCAGACTAAATGACAGTGGTTTGCTTGGTTCTCCAGCTTGCAGATGGCAGGTCAGAGGACTTCTGAGCCTCCATCATTGTGTGAGACAATTCCTGTAACAAATCTCGTATATATATATATATATATATATATGACGATGACGCATAAGTACCCCAGTTTCCTCCCCACCCTCATTTGGGATAACTCTGAGATGTTGAGATGTACCATCCCCACCAATACCCAGACTTTCCTGGTGTGATACGCTCCAGTCATCCACAATGCTAACTTGCTTGATAACAAAACACTCCTCTGTTGGCTCCCTAACCTTCACTTCCTGGCTCTTCTATTTCTCTCCATATGTTTCCCGAGAAAGAATTAGGAGAGATGCATGTTTTCCCAGTAGATATGGCATTCTCACTACAGTGTGAGTTCAGAGTTGATGCATATGTGTTATGTAATCCACCTGATAGAAAAATGGCAGAGTCAGCTCAGCTCCCTGCTGTTTAGACTTCAGTGTCAGGTTAACACCTCATAGGCCAGAAATGAGTGTATTGACACTTGTGGCCTTTAGAAGTGAATGTGACATTGCCTGAATAAAATCATTGGTGAGCTCTTTTTGTCAATGATACAGGAGAATTTTCACTTTTTACTTCCCTCAATGTGATCAGAATCAGCAGTTTAAAGGGACAGTACTACTGAAAAAAGAAAGAAATTAAAATTATGGAATTTTAGTGAAGAAAGAAAAGAATTAAAAAATAAACATTTATCCAGCACTCACTTGTCTTTCTTTGAAACACCACCCTCAAAGGTGAGAAGAGTGAAGACATTTGCTCAGAATTCTTTCCCTCTGTGAAAGGAGATTGTAAAGCTATATATGGGCTTCAGTAGGGGAAAGCACAGCCTTTTCAACAAATGGAGCTGAGACAGAAGGGTATCTATGGGCAAAACAATGAAGGTGGACCTCTACTTCATACTATACACAACACTTAACTTAAAATAAAATCAAGAATTAAATGTAACAGCTAAAACTACAAAATTCTAAATAGAAAACCCAGGAGTAAATCTTTATGACTTTGGGCATGGCAATAGTTTCTTAGATATAAAATAAAAGCCAAAGTAACAAAAAATTGTATTTTATCAAAATTAGAAACATTTCCGCTTCAAAGGGAACCATCAAGAATGTGAAAACACAAACCACAGAATGGGAGAAAATATTTGCAAATCATATATTAGATAAGGGACTTGCATCCAGAATATGTTAAGAACTCTCATAATTTAACAGTAAAAAGACATATAACTCAATTAAAAATGGATAAAGAGTATAAATAAACATTTCTCCAAAGAAAATATACAGATGGCCAATAAACACATTAAAAAAATCTCAAAATCAGTCACCAGCTGGGAAATGCAAATGAAACCCACGGTTAGCTGCCACTTTATATCCATTATTATATTTATAATCAGAAAGACAGATATTAACAAGTGTTAGAATGTGGAGATATTGGAACTATACATTGCTAGTGAGAGTGTAAAATGGTGCAGCCAATTTGGAAAACAGTTCGGCAGTTCTTCAAAATGTTAAACACAGGTACCATATGATCCAGTAAATCCACTTCTGTGTATATACCAATAAGAACTGGAAACTTATTTCCCCACAGATACTTGGATATAAATTTTCATAACAGTATTACTCATAATAGTCAAAGGGTAGAAAAGCGCAAATGTCTACCCAGTGATGAATTTATGAATAAAATGTGATTTATCCATTCAGTGGATCAGTATTTGGCAATAAAAAGGAAAGAAGTACTGCAACAATATGGATGAGCTTTGAAAATCTTATGCAAAGTGAAACAAGCTAGTCACAAAAAACACATATTATATGATTCTATTTATACATAATGGCCAAAGTAGGTAATCTATAAAACAAAAAGTAGAATCATGATTGCCTAGATCTTGGTAAGGAGGGATGTGGGAAGCAATTGGTGAGTGACTATTAATATGGATTTGTTTGTGTGTGGGGTGAGAATAAATTTTTAATATTGATTATGATAATGATTACAGAACTCTGTGAGCATATTAAAATTTATTGAATTTTATACTTTACATGAGTGAATTGTATGGTATGTGAATTATACCTCAATAAAACTGTTAAAGTTCTCATCAAATGTTTAAATATAAATATCAATAATGTATTCTGTAGTCCATAACTTTTGTATAAATAAAACATATGACAACAGTTGCATAAAGTGTGGAAGTGAAAAAATAAAAGTATACTATTATCAGTTTCTAAACTAAATATCCAGATACTCAATTTCAGCACAATTGTTATTTTGGACTGGGTAATTCTGTTTTATTAGGCTATACTGTGCATTGTTTAGCAGCATCTCTGGCCTCTAACCTCTGCCTAGAGAGCATCCTCCCTACCCCCATTGCCTCATTTGTGCCAAGAAGAAATGTCTCTAGACACTGTCAATTGTCCCTGGGGGGTAAAATTCTCAGTTCAGAATACCTGCTATACATGAAGTTGTACAATATTATTTGAATATGTTGTATTTTGTTTTCTATTTCTCCTGTACCAAATACCACAAACTTAGTGATTTAAAACAATACAACTTTATTATTTTATTTTTCTAAATTCTGGAGCTCAAAATCCAAACTACTTTTATTGGGCGTATTAGTCCTTTTGTGTTGCTATAAAGGAATACCTAAGACTAGGTAATTGATAAAGAAAAGACAACTTTTTTGGTTTATGGTTCTGTAGGCTGTGCAAGAAGCACAGCACCAACATCTGCTTCTGGTGAGGAGCTCAGGCTGCTTCCCCTCCTGGTGCAAGGCAAAGAGGAGTGGGCAAGTGCAGAGATCACTCCAGGGCAATATTGCTTAGTGGTCAGCCAGTGACTAATCAGAAGTGGTTTGTGCTTAAAACTCCTGAGCTAGTAAGGCTTCTACCTTTTTCAGTTTGATCTATGTGTGATTTGATAAATGCTTTCAAATTTGGGGGGAGTTAATAACTCTGCCTTAGATTTAGGCAAGTATGCTCTCTGGTCACTCTTGAGAGGGCATAGCTTTCCATGTTCAAAGTCTTTGGGGCCACATGGCATGACTGTGATTCTAACAGGATACTCTTTGTCTGTATGTACTAGTTTTCTATTGGTCATAAAAAATTACTACAAATTTGGCAGCTTGGACAACACTTTAGCTCACAATTCTGTAGGTCAGAAGTTTGGGCATAATATATTTGGTTTCTGTGCTTAAGGTCTAACAAGGCTAAAAAATATGTTCTACCCTGGTCTCCTATCTGGAGCTTCTGGGAGAAGAACCCACTTCTAAGTTTGGGTAGGTTGTTGGTGGAATTCAGTTCCTTGTAGTTATAGGACTGGGTGTCCCTGTTTTCTTGCTGGCTATTGGCAGAAAACCCTGCCTAGAGACCACTCTCAGTTTCTTGCCCCTGGCCCTCTCCATCTTAATAATAAAGAGCATCTATCTTGCAAATACCTTTCACACTTCAAATTTCCTTGACTTCCTCTCCTTTAATATAATGAATAAAATTATTTGCTTTTAAAAGGCATGTGTGATTAGGCTAGGCCCACCCAGATAATCTCCTTCTATGTGTGTCAACTGATCTGTTACCTTAATTGAATCTATAAAATCTCTTTTGTCATGCCAGTGTTGTGATACCAGGTATAATGGGGGACACCTTAGAAGTTCAGACAGATTGTCTCCAGGTTGGTTTTAGAGACCCCCAGCAGCTTCACCAACTAAATCACTTTGAGTTTGTTCATTCTCATGCCCAGGGCTATTCCTGGTTAAAGGTATATTCCAAGCAGTGACAAACGGATTCTAATACCAACCCAGAAGTGTTCTTAGGAGGATTGTCTATCACTATTGTCAAATCAAAGCTGAACCATTAGTATTGTGGGTAGGAATTGGGGGTGGGAGGCTGAGACGTGTGGTTTCTTGTTTGGTCCTGGTACTTGCTCACTTGCTTGGTTTTTGGAATCTGACTTTTAGTTCCTTTAAGAGCCCTTTCTACTTTTGTTGATCTGCCCAATATTGTGATGATTTACTTTTCTGGCATAAGTTTTTTCCCCATGGTTTTATTAGAAACTCCATTCTCATTTACAAAATATTCATACCAGGGCAATGAGAGGGTTGCTTATTTATCTTTAGCACAATTCAAGTAAGGTTTGGTTTTCAAATATTCTTTTAATAAATATGTCCTTGGGTATACTTCTAATGTATAAAATAAAATTGTAAGATTTGTTTATACTAGAATTTAAAATAATTTCAGAAGAAAATGTATGATTCCAATTTAATTTTATAATCTGTCTTATTATTTATAACTTTTCAAAGCACATCATGTATATTACCTTATTTACTTTTCATATCATAATTATTATTTATACTTTTTTAAATGAGAGCAATTATTACTCATGAAGCAGTAGAAATGAAATTGAGAGTTGGGTCTATTGATTTTCCAGCCCAATATCCCATCTATTTTATTATAGTCTCTTCTATCAATAATGTTAATTTTTGTAATATGGTAGTAATATTGGTAATAATAATTAAGAGATGTCTTCCTGCTACTTTATGACCCATATATTTCTGATTCTTACAGAAAATTCCTCAATTTACTCCTAAACATATATGAGGTCCATAAGATATTTGGAGGCATTTTTCAGTACTAGGATTTCATAACTTCAAATAATGTTTCAAGAGTGAGTATTCAACCATGACATTTCTAATTGGCTACAAACATAATCCAATATCCTCATCTTACCATGTTGTCAGAAGAGTTAATTGGACTTGCATAGCCACCAGCAAAATATATCGGTTTATGCAAAGAGTGAATCTAATTTCTCCCATAAACATCCCTGTACAGGAGCAGTGCAGACAGTGGGGCAAGGAGGGAGAATGCTCAGTGCAACTTCAAAGGATCTTTTTTGTTCTGATTTTCTGCTCTTGATAGATAGACATAAAAGAAAAAAATATTAATTTATTTTAACATATATTATTCTTGCTAAGTTGGAACAGGCCGATAAATAAAGAAATGATAAAGTTTATAGTGCAGTCTATGCCAGTTAAAGTCAGAGGAGATAGACTCCTCCATCCTACTTCCTAACACTCGATATACTAATTCCCTAAGAACTTTAAGAATTAACAAACAGAAAGGATGTTTTTTCTCTTTAACCAATATCTATCTCTTTTAAAAAATAGCCATATTCTTTCAAATGTCACTGACTTAGACTTTGTGGGTTTTGGTCAATGCTTATCTGAATTATTAGAAGGAACTTAATTCAATTGATTTATACACCTAACCCTTACATACTCCTGTCCTTGAGTAAGTTGCAAAATACTTTTAAGCCTCACTATTTTGTCCATTAAAATAGATATACTTACTTTAGGCGCATGATGATTAAATGAGAATGTCACCCTAAACCTTAATCTTCTACATATATTTAAGAAAAAACAATAATACTCAACAAGCAATAAAGTATATATGCCTATAAAAGGGCAAATTTAGCTTACTTCAAAGAAGAAGCTGTTTTCAGTCATTTAGAGACCATTGTTTACATCCTAACAATAAATAGGCTAATGCCAAATCTTCATGATTAGTTTGCTAAGGGATGTTTGTTGTGTAGAACATTTTGTGATTCCATTTTGTTAATCAGATTCAAGTTATTTTACCTTTTAAAAATATTCCTCATAATTCTGAATTTTTAAAATTCCAATTGATTGTTACTTTAGTGAAAATTAATGAGCGGTATGTTATAGTTTTTAATGTTTGACTTAATAAGCATCAGTGTTAAAAGTCTGGATTGGCCGGGCGCGGTGGCTCACGCCTGTGATCCTAGCACTCTGGGAGGCCGAGGCGGGTGGATAGCTCAAGGTCAGGAGTTCGAAACCAGCCTGACCAAGAGCGAGACCCCATCTCTAAAAAAAAAAAAAGTCTGGATTGAAGACAAACTTCGTCTTTTAAAAAACAAAAAATATTCTTTGTAATTTCCTCCTCTGAGATGAACCCTAAATAGTTCATAGAAGAAATGAGGTATATGTTTCTTTACTTCTTGATTTTAATTAGCACAGTCCTTTGGGGTGCAGAGCACTGTCTTGTACATGACAAACACTGTGAGTTTGATCACTAGGCTTGAGATGATTCCTACAGATTTGAGTTACTGGGAGCCCCTTTATGTCTCAGCAAAGAGTCAGTTGTGCTGGAACTCAACTATTCTACTACCGTGGGGCTGTTTAATGTGTTTTATATAATATAAGCAATGCTAAACATCTTCTTCCCAAAATCTGTTTCCCAAACCTAAGTTTATCCAGAGTTTAGCAACATTCATGATACAAATTGCTAAAGATATAAGAAGGATATTTGTTTCTTAACTATGCTGTTAAATATAAATCCTCATAGGATTTTCAGAGTACTTATAATCTATAATGGATGAGCTCTACATAAAAGACAATTAATAGATAACAAAGGCATTGTATCACCAGGGAATGAAATATGCAAATTATTGTCACAAATTATACCTTTATACATTATTTGCCCATTAATGTAGATTTATAATCATTATAAAAATTATTTTATCTCTTTATCTTTAAAATCATATAGCAAACAATAAGAGGAGTTACAGACAAAGTTACAATAATGCTGGCTTTTATGTTTATCTCCTTAGTTATCTTTACTGGAGTTCTTTATGTCCATATATGGCTTTGAGCTACTGTCTAGTGTCCTTCATTTCAGCCTAAAGGACTAAAGGAGTACCTTTATCATTTCTTACGGAGTAAATTTATTAGCATCAAACTCTCTCAGCTTCTGTTTATCTGGTAATGTCATAATTTATTCTTCATTATAGAAGAGTAGTTTTGACTGATATATATTTCTTGGTTGACATTCTCTTAAAAAAAAATTTCTTTAGTTACTTCCTTTTGGCTGTTGCATGATTGTCCCTAGGCTGTGATTTACCTGTCAGCTGAGGTGCTGTTTGTGCAACCATACCCCTGAAGACCTTGTGCCCTGAGAGTAGGTAACTCTGCTCTTGACTTATGGACTGAATGGCTTCACAAAGGGAAGGAATAGAAAGCACAAAGACGAACCAAAAAAAGCTCTAGTGTGTATCTGTAGTTTATATTTATCTACTTTAATAGCGTGATTTGATAGTGTCTCCTGTGCACAACATTAACTGTTTTTTTTTAAACTACTGCAAACATTCATCTTTTTTGTCCTTTGTACTGTCATTTTCCTCAAATTTCATTTTATGTGGAGCCTCAGGAGAGGCAAGGCATTATCTGAAGTCACAAATGACTAATTTTATGGAGAGGCTATCACCATCTGCAATCCACAGAAATATGCCAAAGAAATGTAGTAGGTATTTCTTTCAGTGGTTTACCACTAATGACCTTCCAAAGTATTTAACTAATGTCATAATTAACAGGTGACAGATCCAATTATTCTCTAGTAGAAAAATAATGTCACTATATATCATTATCAATGGTCTGATTAATTATCATAGCAATAGCAGAAGCAAGCTCCCTAATTAAAAATCAAGTTTGCAAGATTCCACCCAAAGAAGGCATTCTCCAAGCCCTCTTGATATCATAATATTCCTTGATATTTCATGATGTAATTTTCTTCATGATCATCTTTGCTATCACCATAACAGTTATGGAAAAAATGAGCATTTACCAAATGTATTAAAGCAATTTCTTTGCATATATTTTTAAATTTAATTTACACAAAACTTCTATAAAGTGAGGGGCAGTACTATTATTCCTATATTGCAAATGAGCCTTAAAGATGTTAAGTAACTTGCCCAAAGTTCCACAGGTAGCAAGTGCAGAATTATATTGCCTATTTTTATGGAGAGTCTGATGCCATAACCATTTTGCACTTTACCTCTCATCTAAAAACATCTTTAATGCAAATGTCTCAGTGCCTGCCATAGTCATGAATTAATTTCTTATTTTGTCTTTGGGACAACCCAAATAGTAGTAATCAATCAATGGACAGACAGATTTTTCTTTACAAAGAGTAACAAATTAATGACAACATTGGGAGGGAAACAGGGTACTTCTGGCCAACATGTTTGCCATTATCAGAATTTATTACTACCTTTCAACAACAAATTTTTATTGGTTTCTCTTCAGCAATGGTGTTTTATTACAGAAAATTTCAAAGTATTTATTTCATACATATTATATTCTGGGTGATTTTTATATTGTACATTTTTCTCACAGCGATCCTGAAAAGTAGGTACTATTGTTGTCATTTTAAGGTTGTATAACAAGCTTACAGATTTCCCAAGGTCACCCTTATGGTAGACCTAGGATGCCCACCACATGTTTGGATTCTAAAGACCATGTGCTTATTTTCTAAACAACATGGCCTTTCTGATGGAGCTGCTATTGTTCATCCATCTAAGCCTTCATGTGAAGATTAAGAAGGAGAAAGGAAGTAGCATTGAGAAAGAAAGGGAACGGAAAAAAAATATCTGCAGGAAGTTTGGGGTCAAGTGTGGAGGTGGAATGGAGATTAAGAGAAGGTTTTATAAGAAAATGTTTTCCTGTCTTTTTCTACTGCTGGGTCCCAGCATGACTCCAGAGAGGGAAAGTAACAGCAATATGCCAGGCTGCTTGTTCCAGACACTTCTCTGTCTCTGTGGCTTCTTGTTCTTCCCACTCAGGGGCTTAAGTTAGAATTAATATCCATTAGAGCTGTTGTCACCCAGCACAGCCAAGTTCTTGAGCTGAGGATTGTATTAAATATCTGGAAGTAGAAATTCTATTTTAAATAAGGATGTGAATAAGTAAGTAAAAAAGAGAAAAGTGGTTGTTTCGGAGCTGAATTTGGGGGCGTGGAGGTATTGGTGCAAGACACTATGAGCGATCTTTTTTTAATTGATAAATAAATTGGTACAATTTGTTGATTTTAACTATAATTTTCATTACATATATGACATATCATTATGAAATTTTTAAAATTCATAAAACTGTCACACAAGCAGTTAAGCATAGATAAGGGGTGTAGCTAAAGGGATAAGAAAAGTATTTGTTCCTGTTTTTCTAACACAAAGGTGGGCATATGACTTAGAGATGGTATGTTGTGCCCTGTCACAAGTAGAGTCACAGCAAGTGCTGGCCACACAGAGATTCAACACCAAGGAAGGGTTAGTTCTTGGCACATAGTGGATACTCAGTACTGGGCTGTTGAACTGATCTCCATGCTATAGCAAATTGTAGCAGCCAGGCTAATTCCCTCAGCCACCAAACATCTTTCAGGTCCCACTTGCCCTACTTTAGTAAAATGAAATGCTCTCAGGATCAGAAGTTATGTCACATTAGAGGGACTAAAACTTAGTTAAGAAAGTAAATATGCTATAAGTAAAAAGTTCCAAACAAATTGAGATGATAGTTTAGTTCATCTGTATCCTTGCATTTTTGCCAATCCATCATTTACACGTGGGGTTTAGGCACTTATCTTGTAAGATTTAAAGCCAGCCATTCGGAGTCCCATCTATGTCTGGAGAAGAAAGCAGTGCTAGCATTTTAAAACTTAGTCACTGATACACAAACACCAAATTGAAATGGTTGAACTAAACTTACTTTGTCTTTTTTGTTAAAAAAATTAATTTATTTTCCTTTTAAGGCAAGCAAAATGCAGAAGAAGGAAAAAAAATGCCAAGCCAAACCAAGAAACAAAATATAGTAACAGGGAGATAGATGGTCATTTTGGAACTAATTAAAATAAAAGTTGTTATGAAATTAAGGAATCTTATTTCAGGGAAGTGGGGAGCAGGTGTACTGTTAATAAGAAGTGGGTGATTCTTTTGGTGAAAGCAGCATTCCTTTTAGATAGAGTATTCTATACATTATTCTGACTCATGACAGGTAACTACCATGACACAGGTACAGTCATTTTTTCAGTGCACTCTCTGATTCAGAGCAAGATATTGTCATGCAGACAACAAACTCCAAAAATATTGCTGAAAAGCCAGAGAGATACAAAAAATGAAGTATAAGTCCTGGAAATAGAGACAGACTATGTGAGAAAAGAACCCTGTGCATCCGTGACTATGAACTGAAGACCACAGCATCTTCACCGTCACCACCAGGATAGATTCCTAGAGAGTCACGTTTCGATTACACACCTTAGGGGACTTATTATTTATTTCTTGAAATAATGTGGGGAAGAGAGTTGTGGAGGCAGCAAATTTTGATGGGATGTCTCTACTCCAGGAACTTTATATTGATTTTACCAATAAACCCCTGAAATAGCTATTACAATAAACTTTCTATAACTATGGTGGGGAGGGGTTCACATAAATTAAATGGGTGCACAGATATTGTGAGAAAGAGAAGAAATTCAAGCATATATCTTTCCTTTACTAAAAGTTTTTCTTTGTTCTTTGCACAAAGCTGGAAATAGGGAAAAAGGGGACATGTCTCTGTATTTGCATAAATCCATGTTCATGTCTCATCCTTCATGTCTTATCCCTTCATGTCTTGTCTTTATCACCTTATCTCAGTTTGGAAGTCTGTTCACTTACTTTTCTACCAAGAAAAAGATTGTCCTAGGTCAAACAAAGAGACTTTATTGGACCATTCAAAAATGATTACTATAATACAATGAACTTTGTCTTGAAAATAACACCTGTTCTTGAGGAAGCACTTTTAATTTTTTTCTAAAGAAATTAAGAAATAGTTATACATTATTTGATACTACCTAGCAATACAGAGGCCTGAAATATGAACGACTGGAGCAAAATAAAGGCCCCCAATATGAACCTGTGGCTTCTGGGAGAGAGCACGAGTTGTGCTGTCGGGAGGCTGAGAGGAGCTGCACGTCACAGTGGCGTTACGTTTAAAGATGGTGCATCCATCAAGGTTGTGTTGCTTCTCAAAATCCCTTAAGAAGGTGCCACCTTGGAGACAGAAGTACCATCTCCCAGTGAGCCTAAGTTAAACTCTTCTCTGCAGATGGAACTGAGGGATCTTCCTGTGATTGAGCATCTGATGAAGTGGATGGCTCATCTATAGGGCCGTGTAGTGTGAAAACAGTCTTGTGTTTCATACACTGGAAAGACTCCCAAGCAGCTTGCAAGATCCCACTGTGAGAGACGCTGAAGAACTGATTCTGAGGAAGGGATCAGCTGAATCAGGTTTCTCCTGTCCTGCTCTTCCAGGGAACACACTCAGTACACAGAATGGTAGCAGGAGGCAGTGCCTGTCACTGACTGGCTAGTCAGGGCATTCTCTCTCTTTCTCCCCCAACCCAGTCTCTCTCTCACACACAGACACGCACACAGACACACACACACACACGTGCACATGTTTCTTCCCTTCTTAAGTAGATTTAGTTGCAAATTCCTATAAGATGCAAAGCTTCTACTGTACGCATAGTGGTGAAGATTCTTACTGCCTGCATTTAAATTTAGTTTCCAGAACATACCATTCAGATTTTTAAACTCTATAAGCTTCAATTTCCTTACTTGTAAAATGAGGATGATAACAGTACTGATATCATTAGGTTGTTCAGAGGGATAACAAATGTGAATTGCTTAGCACAGTGCCTGCCACTTGGTAATTTCTCAATACAAGTCCACTGTTAGTATTACATTGCTGTATTTAATCATTGGTGAATATACTGATACTCACAGAGCCTCTTCCTCTCTTACATCTCCTTAGACTGTATGTTCCAGTGATTTCCCACTTCTGCGAAGGTCCAGAATTTAACATGAATATATGAAGAATAATTTTCTTTCATTTAGCTTGAGCCTTACTGCTCCTGTAGCATTTTGCTGATGTCTGCGTTACTGTTTATAGACATGAATTTAAAGTAAATATTTTGTGATCTGTGCCTAGGTTTTATATTTTAGGTGGCCCTTTTCCTAACTGAACATACCAGAGGTGGTAAAAATGAAACAATAGTTTGGAAAAATGAGTGGATGAAGGGTGGCCAGGAGGACTTTCATCTTTCTAGTTGATCCTCTTTCTCCTTTAAAATTTTTTTTTTCTGTTACACAAATACAACTAGGATTTATTCCTCTTGTCTGTGGCCTTTCCAGCTAATGGTAAATAGACAGAGGGGATCTTATGATGAGAAGAAAACCTGAGACAACTTTGCCAAGTGGGCTGCAGCATGTGTGATGCCACACTATGCACTAAAAAAATCATCTGGATAAATTTTGAACTGTTATTACTTTGAAAATAAGATATTGGATGACAGATATCTAAAAATAAGGATGCTATAAATATGAGTGGTGAAATGAGCTTTAAGTATAGCATAAAATAAGGGGAGAAAGCACATATGTCACTGGTTTAGAAGTCTAGGTTGGTATCTATCAAGGGATAGTGCTATCCATCGTAGTATACTGAGCAGACGAATAAATGCTGAAAGATTCATGAGGGAGAATAAAAACAAGACAGAGGAGTTACAACATAGGGCTCTAGTTTGATGTATAGCCAGCAGTCCCCAGTCTTTTTTGCACCAGGGATAAGTTTCATGGAAGGAAAATTTTCCATGGACCCGGGATATGGGGGATGATTTCAGCATGATTCAGTACATTACATTTATTGTACACTTTATTTCTATTATTATTACATTATAATATACTCATAATGCATAATCAGTGGGAGCCCTGAGCTTGTTTTCCTACAACTAGATGGTCTCATCTGGGAGTGATGGGAGACAGTCACTGATCTGATAGGAGGCAGAGCTCGGAAAAACATTATAAATGTTGCTTTTCAACATAATTTAGAAAATTCGAGAGGATCATGTTTACCCATATTTTGAACTTTCTGTTTTTCTTTCTTCCCTCCTAATGTTTTAAGATTCTTTATTTCCTTTCTGTTTCAAGAGTTTCCTTTTGACACTGTTCTGGGATAGGTATGCTGGCAACCAGTTCTCTTGTTTTACTTCCCAAATATTGTTTTAATTTACAATTTTTCTTCTGGCCATTTCTTTTTCTTTAAAATCCATATCTATTCATTATATTCAGGTCTCTGGGTGGGTGATAGACAAGTGCATTGACTCGGCAGGGAAGAACATTTCTGTAAGCAGAAGAAAAACTCAAGGAGTGTTGGATGCTTTTGTTGCATATGCAGGTATCTTATGACGATTGCAGTGTTGCTCTGGTCACACAGCGACATAAAAGGCCATTTCATGTCTGTAATTGGAAAGTAAGGAACTGAGGAGATTTGGAAGTGATCTTAGTTGTGAAGGGCTGGAGAATGAGAAGCAAATCCACATTGTCAATAAACTAGTAACAGAAACCTCAGTGAGCTCCTGGCGATGGGGCCTGACCCTTTAGGATGATCATAGCTGAACACTGACAGTTCCATCCTGGTGGCTTGGCCTTCCATGGGCATGCTCATGTAAAAACTATTAGAGCCACTGCTTATTATGTTCCAAGCCTTATAGTAGGTGCTTCATGGATGTCATGAAGTTAATGGACTGGAATAATCCTACAAAATAGATAACATTATTCTCATTATATTGATGATGGATCTGAGACAAGGGAAGATGAGGAGCTCACCTCTGGCCACAAAGCTGATAGATGGTGCATCCGGAATTTTACTGTGGATCAACTCTAGAACTCCCTGTGAGTCTATTGGTAATGAGGAGGGGACACATACACTCATCACATATATGGAACCTGGGAAACCAGTTGTGAAATGGGAAATCATAGACCACTCTACAAGACAGGTAAAGATGTGATGAGAGCCTGAACTAAGGCAGAATCGATGGGCTTGATGAGAAAGAGGGAACCCAAGGATGTTTCCAAAGCTGGCTCACAGCAATCAATTTCTAACTTCCCTCCCACTTCCACGCTTCCCCTTTTCCACTCCAGCCAACATCAAGTTATAGAAAATCACATCATTTTCCTTCTGTCTCTTTTATATAGAAGTAAATTTAAAAAATTAATATGGAAATTAAATATATCTAACAAATGATCAAGCCTCCTTTCCCCCATTCCAGGAATTACCAGTCTTCCTCAGATTCCTCCAGTGGGTCGAGTTCTTTCCAATCTCAGAACTCTTGCATGTGCTTTTTTTTTGTCTGGAGCCAATACTCCCCCTGCCCACCATCCACTTTCAACTAGCTGATTTATTCTATAGTCTCAGCATAAATTTGCATGCCATGTCTTCAGAGAGGCCTTTTTTTGGATCAAGAACCACTTTCTAATGTTAAAATCTGGTCAAAATGAAATAGGCCCACTTGTGAAGTAGATAGCTACTCGCCACGAGAAGTATTTATAGAGGATCTGTCAAAGATCTATTGGAAATTGTATAGGCTACATAAAAGAGAATAAAAAAGACATTAAATATATTGAAATATGGAGACATCCTTACTGAAGAAGTAAAATTTTGGTTGAAGTTTGAGAAAGGGCCAGAGGGGTTCGTGATAAGTGAGAGGAGTAACGGAGAGAGCATTCAGGGTGGACAAGAGTGTGCAGAGGATCTGAGGGTGCAATGGACTTGACACACTCAAGAACCAGATAAAGAGTAGCGCAGCTGGGCTGTGCATGGGTGGCAGAGCTAAAGGGTGGCAAGGCTGACAGTGGAGTGGCAGGCCGGCTATTGTGAAGTAGACCTTAAGCTATGACCTTGACACCTATAAGAGGTCCTTAGTGGCACAGGTGCAGAAGCTCAAAGGACGCTCACCCAGGAGAACAGCAGTAAAATTGCTTTCCCTTGGGGTAACTCAGAGTACAGCAGTGGCCTTTGGTCCCAGCTAATTTCATCAGCAATTGACTTGTTGTCCACTCACCCTGATGGAAAATTCAAAGAAGTCTCTTGCAAAGTCAGAGCGTGAAACAGATTACATAGAAATATGTCCGAGGAAAAGGTCAGGGATGTGCTGATAAATCTTCCTGCACTTCCCACATGAAAGAACCCTTCAAACCCTGTCCTGTCAAATGCTCTTGTTCACATCAATACGGTTCTTGGCTGCAGGAAAGGCCTGTGGGGTTTGTGGAGTTTGGCTCTTTCTATATAGAATTTTCCATGCTCCTTGTAAAAATGTCACTGAGTTAATTCAAAAACATTTTTATTGGCATCCAAATTGGTGAGTCTGCAAAAGACTCTCTATATATCGATTCTTTAGAACACACTGAAGCCCCCTCCAGGGAAGACAAAATAAAATCCTCGGAACTGAATCTGAATCTGGAGAACTTTCCTTTCAGAGCTCTTTCCAAACACATTATTTTATAGCAAACCGGAGACAAGTACAATTGCCTTAGTCTGCCAGGAAATAGTACAACTGATACAAAAAATATCAGTTTCAAATATACTGTGAGTTTTACTTTGGAACCATTTTGTTTTAGGGTAACAAAGGCATCACCATACTGCCCCCCTGAAATCGTCTACTTTTTAAGAACTCCCTGAGCTGAGGCATTAAAGGGGTTCCTTTAGAAAATAAAGAAAACTCTGATTCACTCCTCTTAACAGTTTGAAGTGTGTTGCTTCTTTCACAAGTGGTAAAGAAACCCTGCTCTGTTAACTTAGTCTGAACCAAGGGACAATGCTGTTAATCCCATCACTCCAATTGCTCCTGCAAGCTCATAGCATTTCCCACCTTTCTAGTCAAAGTCATTTGAAGCTGAATACAGTTTGCCTTGTAGAGGGAGAGACAAGGACAAGCTAAGCTCGAGTAGTGAAGTGAAGAGAGAAGCCATGGTGTTAGAGGTGGATTCACAGTTATCCCAGAATGGTCTTCTATGATTTGAATACATGTACAAATAGGTCAGTCAAGTTCTTACAGATAGCCAGTATTCTCTGACCATCTCCCACACCCAGCGTCCATGCTATTCCCCTCCCAGGCAAACTCACTCACTCGCCGGGAGACTAGGAGAATCAGCACTGTGCAGTTTGCTTTTGGGTTTTCAAATAACCTTTTAATTTTCCCATGAGAAGGAACAATAGCAACTACTATTTATTGAGCATCTACTATGCATTGGGTACTGTGCTAATAAGCACCTTAGCACTTTATTTATTTAATATTTTAGGCAATCCTAAAACGTGGATATTATGGTCAACTCTATTTTGCAGATGAGGAAATTAAGGTTTAAAGATAGTGTGGGGTAAAGCCAGTCCTGGGAGTTTATTTAGAATGGTCACAAAGCCTAAGCTTTCAAACAACACAGGCAGGTTGGTGATGAAGGGAGAGACAGCAGCGATTTGCAGCCGGGAGGACTGCGTGTGAATAGCAGCTCTCCTACTCGCTTAGGTCCCCAAGGATTACCTCTCTGAGGTATAGTTTTCTTAGCTTTCAAAAGAAGAAAGTGTAAGACCTCGTTGAAAATGACATAAACCAAAGTTAGCGAGTGTGCCTGGCACATTGCCTGCTATTAGGTAGGTGACCTTTGCTTGACTCTGAACTTTAGCATTGTCTCAAAGCCAGACAACAAACACCTTTTTAGCTCATGTAAAGGCATTTTGCTTCACTAGGAAGTATTTTGGTAAGTGGTTGACCATTTGTACCCTGAATGTACCTGAATAATCCTATACATGAAGACAGTAAAAAAGTTAAGGTATAGCCCATTGAGCAAATAACCAGACCCATACATGTGTGATAATCATAGATATTGAGAAGGAATTCACAGAAGGCTTCAACTGATAGATAATGTTTGGTTTCTTAAACTGAAAAGTACGTGTACAGATGTTCATTGTACAAGTTGATACTTGCAGCACAACCGAACTATTTCATAGTAACAAACATTAGTGTAACAGTAACAAAGATGGCCCTCTCATTGCCTCTAGTTTTCAGACTGAATGCTCTCTTAATTAGTATTTCCTGGTTTTGTTGTGTTTCTCTTCCATACAGCCTACCCAGAGGCAAATACCCTCTTAACCTTGAGCTGGGATCCGTCTCTGGATGATTGTGCTTAAGAGTCAGTGTTATGTGGCTTATTGTCAAATCACTCTCTAACCATGTCACATGTGATTCTTATGTCTCTGTGCATGCCAGAGAACAGACAACCACTCTTAGTATTTTGTTAGTTACTCATGGCACGAAGCACACTAACAAACACCTGAGACTGCGGGTTCTATGAAGGCAAGGGGCCTATTTGTCTTTTCCTACTGGAAGTTTAATGTCTAAGATAGCATATGGCACGTAGGAGGTGCTTTTGGTATATGCGCACATTAGTCGATCTGTTTGATTCTGTGCAGTAGGATTTCATAAGCTCTCATAGTTAGGAATGAGTTGTTCATATCAAGGATTGTCTCTTTTCAAGTTTCACTTTTAAACACTGATGTTAATTAAGATTAGAAAAAAAAGCAGGAGATGTAAGGCATAGCTAGAGGCTAAGAAATAACAGCATCATCAACAGCAATAATAGCAAGAAAATTAATTATGCATATTGAGTGCTTACCATATGCCAGGCATGCACTTAGAGCTTTATGTATTATTTCATTTAGTCTGAAAAAAAGGAGATATTCATTACCATTCCTGTTTATGGATGAGAAAAATGAGGCACAAGGAAGTAACATAACTTGCTCGTGGTCCTAAGTAAGTTGTGAGCTGGGCTTTGAGCCTGGCCATTCGCTGCCATGGCCATATACTAACCCTTATGCATTACTGTGACTCCAAGTCCCCAGAAATAACACAAGAGTGTCTGCAATTTCTCTTTCAAAATAAGAGATGCCTATCCTAGGAAGCTTCACGGAAGGCTTGTTTTCTTTCCTCTGGCATTTGCTCCTGATGGCGTGAAATATTTATAAATACATTTTATACCTTCTTTTGGCAGCATGGTGAGACAGTTTTCTATGATTAGATCAGGCAATGTCAGACAAACCAAATGAATGGGTCCTTACTCTGCTTAAAAGCTATGTTGTTTTTTAAAAGTTATGTAACTGACCAATCAGTTTCTTGTTTTATAAGTGGTAATGAGAGTACCTATATTGTAGAGCTGTATACTGCTTGGCAGGACACATGCAAAATATTTAGCACAAAGTTTAATACATGAAGGTAAGCTATTATTATTTTGTAATAAAAATAATAATTATTATAGAAATATCATGGGTTCTTTGTGTTTCTAAAATTAGATGAATATGGAACAAATAGTGAGATTTAAATGTAGATGCTGAGTAATTTAGAAAAAAACTTGGATCATTAGATGGTCCCTATGTTTGTGTAATCCTTCCAAAACGTCAATTGTCAAATCAAAATTATGTGATTACAATAATTATATTTTCCAAACAATAGGGATAGGATCATATAATCTGATAAAAGATTTTGTTCTGATACATGAATATAGATGAATGTACACACACACACACCCCCACACAGGCTTACCAACCCTTAATAATGGATTTAATTATGCTTTCATTGAACCAGCTTAATTGAGAATAACAAAATTATCTATAATTGTGACTATCTTGGAAGATTCAAGATGTATAGCTACTGTATTTATAATTCACAGTGTCTAAAAGGCAGATACTGCTTTCTGTTTTCAAAGCTATCAAAGACTTAGTTTGTATAAAACATATTTTTTCTTTCTCCTAAACCCAGAAACTCTGTTTTTCCCCAACCAACCTTCATTTTTAGTGAATTTTGCATTAGCTAATGACACTGATGCTTTGTTTTTTTTCTAGATTGATTGTACCAAATTGTTCTCATTTTCTTAGTCCTTGGGGAATTTCTGCTCCATGGACAGTCTCCCCAGTCTCTCTTCCCCACTCTGAGTTATCCTGCGTGGTGTTGAATTTGGTTTGGTTTGGTTTCTTCTCTTCACATTCCATTTCCTTCCCTTCCTTTCCTTACTCTCCCTTTCTTGAACAATTAAGTCCTAGAGCCTTTAGAATGAGCAAAATAGATAAGTTGCTGTGCTGGAGGGAAAGGGAAGCTGCAGTGGCCCAGGGAGAAGAGGCAGAGGCTGAGCACAGTGAGGAAGACACACACGTGTCCTCACAGAATGAACTGTCAGCGACCAAGCAGGGTGAGGAAAGGGTGCACCCATCCTGTGGTGGCAGGAAAAACCCAGCTTGGAATGTTGGGTGTGAAATGGAATGAAGGGTGTGGGCTTCTTTGTCAGGGGGTGACCCCACATAACCTGTTGTAACCTAAGTTGGGTAAAGTGAGGATTGGTAGAGATGAAAGATTGGTAATGTATAGAAGAATGGAAGGAAAAAAATAAAAATAAATTAAGGATGAGAGCCTGGTTTCTCACTGTCAGAGAAAGGAGATCAAATGTCAAATGGGTAAAAACTAAAAGGAATCTTTTTAGTTTTGGTAGATTGGAATTGGAAGTATCAGTATGATTTCATGGAAGTGTGTGTATGTGTGTGTGTCTTAGCACATTTGTGCTGCTATAAAAAATATCACAGACTGGGTAATTTAAAAAGAGGGGAAATTTATTTCTCACGGTTTTGGAGGCTGGGAAGTTGAAGATCAAGGTGCTGGTATCTGGTGAAGGCCTTTTTGTCATGTCCACACATGGCAAAAGAGTAAAAGAAAGTGAACCTACTCCCGCAAGCCCTTTTTATAATGGCATTAATCTATTTATGAGGGTGGAGCCCTCATGACCTAATCACCTCCCAGGGGCCCTACTTTTCAATACCTTCAGATTAGTGATGAGTTTCAACATGAATTTTACAGGGAACACCACATTCAAACCATAACAGTATTTATGTTGTTTGATTTCATTAATTTATTTGTTCCATCAATTGAAAGGGCCTGAGAGCAGTGATACCAATAAGGTCTTACCTTAAATGTTCTTATAACACACACACACACACACACACACACACGCACGAATAATAATAATAAAAAAGAGGATGGGAGGAAACTTTTAAAGGTGATGGGTAGATTAATGAATGATGCTTTCATAAATGTACACACTTACATCTAAACTCACTAAGTTATATACATTAAATATGTACAGCTTTTTGCATGTTAATCATAGCTCAAAAAAAGTCATTTTAAATAATTGAGCACTCCTTGTGGCCATATATTGTCTTCCAAATATATTTTTCACTGAAAGGAACCAGGGGTATGTTTTTGTGCCAGAAAGTAAAGAAATGCTCAATGAAGGTTGGGGATGTGTCAAAAAGACACAGAAGCCAGTTAGGAGGGTGCTAATTCTGTGCTAAATTGAGCATAATTTGAGCTTCAACATAAGTAATGCTAGTAGCACATTACAACTTATTGAATAAAATAGGAAACCATGAGTCAAATCATGTATAAATAAATAAATAAAGTTGAGGAGGAAAGGAAACTTTAAATACTTTCAAAGTAACTCTTCTCCAACAAAATACTTTAAAAGAATAAAAAACTTTAACTTCACAGTGGAGAAGCACTACTTAATCAACATCATTTGTAATGATGAAGTGAACATTATCAGTAATGGGACAAATTGAAATCATTCACTGTATGATAAGATGAAAGGAGAAGGACATAGAACCAAACACGCGTGCAATCTAATCATGAGGGAACAGCAGACAAACCCATGAGGAATATATTAATATATTTTACAAAATATCTGGCCTGCAATCTTCAAAAGTGTCAAAGTTATGGAAGTCAAAGAAAGACAGGAAATGTTCCCAAACTGAAGAAAACTCAAGAGATATGACAATTAAATAAAACAAATGATTGTGAACAGGATCCTTTTGCCATAAAGTCATTATTGGGACTATTGATATCTGAGTATTACATAGTAGTAATACTTAATGCTTCAACATTAAGTTCTGGCTTTAATGGTGATCACAGTATTATGTTTATGTAGAATAATGCCCTTCTTTATAGAAATAACATGAAAGTGTTTGTGGATAATGAGATAACAGTTCAGCAAGTTTCTCTCAAGTGATTCAGGAAAAGGAATTTTTTTGCTATCATTTTTATAGTAATAGAGAGTATTTTGAAGTGGTCAGTGGCTCTTTCATGATTTGTAGTTCATTAAAAGCTACGATTAGCTTATTCTTTTTTCCTCCCCTCCTTTCTTTCTCTTTCTTTATCTCTCTCTCTTTTCTCTGTTCTCTCTTCCTTGGTCTCTGTCTTTGGAGTTGGGCAAATAAGAAAATTTTGGTTCAGATCTCAGCTGTGTCATTTTTAATTTGTATGACTTGCACAACAATGTGATCTTTCTAAACCTCAATGTTTTCTTCTATAAATTGAGGACAATAGTAAGTAAAAAGGGATTAGCACAATATCTGGCCCATGTTAATTACTCAATAAAAGTACCATTATCATTATTGCTTATGTATTTCTGTGTCAAACTGAATAGATTTATCTTATTCTTTTCAACAGTCTTGTAATAGTCAATTATTTTTATATACTTCTTATATCTATATGTATTTTGGTCATTGTATTTATATTTATAATTTTTAATGTACTTTAAATTGTTTTCAAATTTGTTGCTATTGTGTACAGCATTGCAGTGAACATCTTGGTGTCTATATATTTCTTTGTTCACTTATTCCCTTAGTATATATTCCTAGAACTGGAATTTTTGGCTGAAAGGGAAGCGAATCAATTTAAAACAGGGATTAGCAAACTTTTTCTGTAAGAGGACAGGTATTTTAGGCTTTTCATGTCATGGACTCTCTTGTCACAACTATTCCACTCTGCCATGGTAGAAGTCATAAACAAATGAATGTGAATGTGTTCCAATACAATTTTATTAAAAAAAAAAACAGACAGTGGGCTGTATTTTTCCATTACTAAAGTCAAGAAAGAAAAAAAGATCATTTAGTATTTTTAGCTTAAAAATACTGAAAATCAGGAGGAAATCAACTTTCGTTTTATAGTAACCTGGATATGGAACTTCTACCCCACGACGGGGAAATGTCAGCAGCTACAGATGGAAGCATGTTTTCCCTCATCCAGCAGCTGTGACTCTGTCTGCCAAGAATGACTTTTGTCATCTGAAGTTTACCATCCAATATCACTCCTGACCACACTGACCCTCAGGCAGAGAAGAACTTGGAAAAAAATTGTAGTGGTGCTTCACTTGCTAATGTAAAAGAGTAATCAGCCTATGATGGATTTTATGCATTGTTTCAAAGTAGGAAAAAGGAGCACATGGAACATAAAGTACTGCTAGTGTGGCTTTTAACAAAAAGGTAGAAGGTATTTTTAGCCTCCCGCTAATGTGGCAAGGATTAAAGTTTCTAGTTTTTTCTAGGTTAAGCCTCACTACAAGTTTTTGTCTGATATTTTCTTGGGTATTTAAGTGAGCCACTGATGATTACAAATGCTTCTTTTTGTCTTAGAGTAGTTTTCACTTCTCCAGCTGATATCTAGGCTTTCTGGAGTCTGGGCACTTGTCTGATCTAGGGCTGCCGGATATGAAGGAAGGACTGAAGCAGTGATATGTTTGTGCAGCCTGGATCAGAGGGTCTTAGCTTGCTAAGGAGAAGACTTCCCAGGACAGACTATGCTGTGTTAACATTCTGCTATCACATTGTGTATTGTTGTGGGGACTGAAGCCTCCTAGAACTAGGAGGGGTTGCTCAGCAGTGATGGATCCTTTCTTTTCCTTTCCTCCCCTCACCTCTCGCCTCGCCTCTCTGTTCCGTTCCATTTTCTATTCTTCTTTTTCTTTTTTTCTTTAATAGAAGCTATGTTCAGAATGTCTACTCTGAAGCTAGGCTGAATATGTCAATGAGATGGTTTTACAATTGATTCTAGTAGTAATCACAAACAAGTGAAAATTCCCTTTATATAGGACCTATTATTTACTAAGTGTTGTTCCAAGCTCTTTACATATGTCAACTCATTTAATCCCCACAACAACCTTGTGAGATAGATGCTTTTATAATACTCATTTGAGAGTTGTAAAATGGGAGGCAAAGAGAGGTTAAATGGCTTGCTTACAGTTACTTTTACAGCCTATAAAAAATAAAACATGGCAACACTGGTATTGAAACCCAAATGGTCTGGCTACAGAGTCATGCTCTCATACTGAACCATGTGACTTCAGTAAAATGGTTTAAATTAAATTAGATAGACCCCACATTCCCACAAGATCCCTAAGGGCCTCACACATCTCCTAAAAATAGAGTCCTGGAACAGCTAATGACTAACATTTGTGAGCACCATATACATGGGCTTCTAATGCCATGTTATGGAGTCTGCATTTTATTTTCTCAAAATTTCCTGCAATATAGTTTCTATTTATATTCACATTTGACAGATGATGGACCTAAGGCTCAGAGACATTGAGTTTGTCATTGTAGATCAACAGGCACTAAGTGACAGAGCAGGCATTCATATGCAAGTCTTTCTCTAAAACCCCAAATCTTAACAAATATCCTATATAATTTCAGAGGTAAAATAATGAGAAGAGCCTGAATTGGAATTAAAATACCTAAATTTTAGACCCAGCTCTTCTATCACTAGGAGGTTCTGTACAAGTTATACCTTTCTCAGGACCTAAGTTTTGTCCTTATATCAAATAAGAGAATTGGTCTTAATTATTACTGTTTCCATTTAGAATGAAATTGTATGATTATGTGATTATTTTATGTCTAAATATGCATGAGGGTCACTATCCCGTATCACTCCTGTACCTTTTCAATTTCTAAATTATCCAAAGATATATCTCAGTCCCCAGAGCTTAGTGTAAATAGAGAAAGAAATTTAGATAAACACTACTTTCAGTTACTGGGATAAAACAGTAAAAATTGAATACACAGCAGCCACTTTTGAAAAAATAAGCTACTGCCAATCTTTGATAGAAACTGTGTTGATTTCCCCTGGCCTCATTTTTCGCATCCATATACTGACCATCTGAATGCCAGTGCCAAAGCTCCTTTTTGGGTGTTCTACATGTGAGACACACAGTGTAAGATCTCAGGAGTTCAGAACTCTCTCATGCCAAGCTGCCATGCAAATTCTGAACTGCATCCAAGGCATCCTTCTATGCTGAATTTCCTATCAATTCAATCAGGGCATACCAGTGAGAAATGGACAGTGAGTGTCTTGTTGCAGTTCACTTGGCATTTTGCAGGATCCCACTAATTCATGTCCTTTGAAGCCGCCAGGGTTGTATCCCATTCTTGGCCAAATGATGCAATATTGTGTCATAGAAAAGCTTTTGCTGGTATCCTTCTAGGTCTGTCTCATTTTGTACCTTTCTCTGTTTCTCAGCATCCTACTTCTTCAATGCACACATCTCAGTAATTTGTCTATGACCCTTTCTACAGATTGTTGGAATACAAAAAGTAAAGCTCATTCCTTTTGAAACATTTGAAACAATTTCTTAAACTTATTTTTCTCTATCTCTTCTCATTATTATATGTTTACAATATAGTTGATTGACACCCATTTCTTTTTTAAATAAGAGCTTATGATATAAAGACTGAAAATGCCAGACAGCATACTTGTTTCCTCAGAATTCCTTGGATTTAGGACATGAACATGTGATCTAATCTGTTCAATGAGACCCAAGGGAAAGTATACAGTGGGGCACGGTGGGAGCATCTCTGGCGACGAGATACACAAAGAGATTGTTCACTTTTCTTTCTTTAGATATGGTTAGGCAAAGGTATAATGCGTGGAGTAGTGGCAGCACTTTATGATCATGAGGGCATAAGCCTGAAGATTAAGGCCAATATGCTGAAGATGCTGAGTGGATAGGGAAGCACCGGGCTCCCAGATGACATCACCATGCTTCCTAAGCAACCAACTCTGGAACTGTAGCTCTTTTAGTTGACATGATGAAAGCACCAACCTTGACACTTTTTTTTTCTTGTATTCATTTATTCAATTAATATGCCTTCAGGCCTATTAACATATCATAATATGTGATAATCGTCTTTGATTACAAAACAAAATGAACAAACCTCCCAGCTGAAAGTAAGAGTCCGTTTATTACATCTCATGTAAGTGATAAGGAAATACACTTTAGCACCATCAATTCCTTCATTCTGATCATGCTATGTTAAATGTAAAAAGTTTTATAGTCCCATGTGTAATTATGTATTGTATTCAATTTATAGTAAGTTTTTTTATTTCAAAATATTAAGGGGGTACAAGTGTTTTAGGTTACATGGATTTCTTTTGTAATACTTGAGTCCTGTATGTAAGTGTACCTGTCACCCAAATAGTGTTCATTATACCCATTAGGTCGGTTTTCCCTCTCCCTTCCCCTCTTCCCTCCTCCCCTCTTCCCTCTTCTCCCCTCTCCTTCACCCTTTTCCTCCTGGTTGACTTCTACTAAGTTTTACTTCCCTCTGCGCACATGTGTGCTCATTAGTCCCAATTTAATAGTGAGTACATATGGTGTTTGTTTCTCCATTCTTGAGATACTTCACTTAGGAGAATGGTCTCCACGTCCATGTAGAGTGTTGCAAAGGGTATTAATTAATCTTTTTTATGGCTGAGTACTTCTCCATAGTATACATATACCACATTTTACTAACCCACTCATGAATTGATTCCACATCTTTGCAATTGTGAATTGTGTTTCAATAAACATTTGAGTGTAGGTGTCTTTTTCCTTTGGGTAAATACCCTATAGTGGGATTGTTGGATCAAATGGTAGATCTACTCTTAGTTCTTTGAGGAATCTCCATACTGATTTCCATAGAGGTTGTACTAATTTTTACTCCCACCAACAGTGTGTAAGTGTTCCTTTCTCTTTGCATCCATGTCAGTATCTGTTGTTTTTGAACTTTTTAATAAAAGCTATTCTAACTGCAGTAAGGTGATATCTCATTGTGGTTTTAATTTGCATTCCTCTGATGATTAGTGACGATGAGTGTTTTTTCATATGTTTATTGCTTATTTGTCTATTTTCTTTTGAAAAGCTTTTGTTCATGTCTTTTGTCCACTTTTTAATGGGGTTGTGTGTTTTTTTCTTGCTGATTTGCTTGAGTTCTTTATAGATTCTGGTTATTAGCCCTTTATCAGATGTATAGCTTGTAAATATTTTCTCCCATTCTGTAGGTTGCAATCTTAAGACACGTTTTAATTGATCATTCTGTGAGTTTTAGCTAAAATATTTTTGATACATTATACAAATTTAAAATACCTACTTGCAAAATTTTACATCTCCTTTGTCTGAATGAACATGTTTTATTTCATCATCATGCAGAAGCATCATTTCAGAAGGACACTAGGTGGCAATACATGCTTCATAATTAATGGTGGGGGAAGAGGATTTAGGTTTACGATTGAATTGTCAAAAGTACATGAAATGTTCAATGTGAATGTGAAAATATGTCAGAGATTTTATTCTTTAACTCTCTAAAAACTACTCTTTTAATTAAGATAGAAATAAAAACCCTTCCAGTAATTTTAAAAATATTTGAACACTAGGAGTTATTGGGTAGGAAATCTAATGTCCCAACTAGGTTTTGGGAAAAAAGACTGCCCTATCTCACAAGAATGTGTCCAGATAGAGGCTAGGAATATGCAAACCTCACTGATTCTCTGCTATTTAAGTTGGGCAGGGTACTGTGTCTATGGAACAAATGGTAATCCATATGGACCATGTGTATGTAATATAGACATGTCTCAATTTGAGAAGTATTACATTTTCTTTTGAGTCTAGGGAAAAATAATTTGAGAAATATTAGCCACACATTCAGATTTACAACCTTAAGCCTTTGCCCAAATATCATCCCTTAGACAGTTTAGTTTTATTTCTAAGTGATGGTATAAATATTATAGATTTTTTCATTCTTGACAGGAATTTGCCTATGACTTTACCTCTGTCCCTTAATATATCAATCAAATGCTGTCATATAACCTATTCATTGCACAGGCTTGAAAACGAAGTCCAAAGAGTTGAGTTACTTGCTGAATAATACTCTCTGCATATATTGGAATTTGCCTTATTTCACACAGACAGATATTGTGTAATTTTCAAAGTACAACACACACAAACAGTACAAGAAAGATTGTGGTAGGGCTTATTTTAAGTTATTGTTTCTTCCACTATTTATGATGAAGAATATATTTCCCTAATCCATGGTCAAAAATCTACCCTTGAGAGTGTGCACAACATTGCCCAGAACATAAACTTGATAAACATTTGACGAAAGATTGACTGAATGCAATGGCATTGCACTAATCTATTATTTGTGGCAATATACATTATTCATTAATATTGTATAAAAATAATACATGTATATTTTCAGAAAATATTAAAAATGTGGTTTGTAGAGATGTTTCATTCTGATGAGCATAGAGAGGAAAAAATTTTGTATGTTCTAATTTCCAGCAAGACTAAAATTATTCCCAGAGACATGTTCAATTTTAGATGCAATTTTCAGGAAAAACTCACCACAAAATTCTTTAAGGAAAATCATTACTCTCTATACCTCAAAAAAAAATAGAGTTCAAGGACATTATAATGCTTCTCTGTCCTTAAGTCTCTTTTTAGAAAATTTATTTTACAAAACTACAGTAGGAAAAAAAAACATGTCCAATGGAACAAAACTTATGTTTTCTAAGATTAGTAGTTTTTAAAAATTTCTAAAGCTCCCTAGGTAGAAAATAATCTGACATTGAATTGTCTAAGGCATGGTGGTTTTATTAATACTGGTAAAATAAAAGGAGTAAGTTCTTCGAGAGAAATTCAAAATCAATTTTATGTTAGTGGTGACTACTCAGTAGCTTCTATAAAATAAATAACATTAGTCATATTTTAGAAAAATAAGAAGCATCTGTGTTAGACTGATTCTTAACTCAGACAACATTTCTGCTTAGTTGAAAAAATAGTGGAAGAAAATATTCAGCTCATTTTTGATAAAATATTAATCTGGTGCCTCTTTATAAAATTATTAATATTTGTCACAGAAAGTTAATATTTGCAATTTCTCTATTCAGCAGTGTGGTTGAAGAATAAAATTGTCTCACTTCAGAATGCAGCAGTTGTTTGCATTAGACTGCTGCCCATGCACATAAAAGATTTATGTTTCATTTTGTGACTGTGAATTTGTTTATGTGAAATATGTGAAAAAGTCTTTTTTTTTAAGTCGACATTTTTTCCTACTCTTTTATAATTACCAAACTATTAGTTTTCCTTGCTGTGTGAATCAAAAGAAATAAGCTAATGTTTTATTCCTTTTGCATCATCTGTAATAACAACTGTTTCTTGAATACAAACCATGCTTAGGGAGCATGTACGCTAGGAATTGGAGAGAGCTGGAAATCCTGTTCTCAAGGGGCCTCTACTAGTAACGGCAGAGCCTTGCAAGGTTCTGACAACTCCACCTCTGCTCCGGAAAAGTGGATCTTGTCTTTTGTGCCAGATTCTGGTCTCTTTTCAGTCTCCAGTTAGAATGATCACAACAAAATTCTTTATTGTTTTACAATCCCTCTTAGAAGTTCATACAGGTATCTTGAGCTCTCTCCAACTCATCAGGAGCTTGATTTTGACTTCTCAGATCCTTATAGACTTGTATAAGGAAGCTCATCTGCATTCTTTATCAAATTAAACCAAATTAGATCCACAAGGCCTCTTAATGAGGGAAAATCTCTACTACGAGAAGGGTAATGGGTTGAACACTGAAAGCTGATCCATGCACACCCCACACAGGAGATTGTACTAATCCTTGAGGAATCTCCTTCCTCTTATCTCTGTCACCAGGTGAAAATTCTCCCTTCCTGACCAGCCTTTAAGGTTGGAGTTTAATTTTACTTTAAGTGGCAGGGTCCTTACACTTTTGAGTTTCTTTTAGAGATGGGGCCAGTACCCCACAGATAAGCCAACTCAGAAGAAAATAGAGACCAAGAAGAGGAGATATGTTTTTATGTAGACTAAACAGAAGGTTTTTTTCTTAATTAAAACCAATTAACAGCTCTCTTCTGGGAAAGAAAAAAAAATCACCTTAATGTCAGAGTACATTAATAATACCTTAAAAGTCATATTGGCTGGGAATCCCTTTGGCTGCAAGGAACAAAAATTATCATTTTTTCTAAAGTAGCTTAAACATTTAAAATATTATTTTTCTCAACTAAAAGGGATCCCAGATATCAGAGCTGGCACATCTGCTCAGTGATGCCACCAGAGATCTTTTTTTTGTTCTTCTCTGTCATCCTTTGTTTTTTGGCTTCTTGTCTTCATGGCTGTCACCTCATGGTTCCTTGTGGCTATTGTGCCTCTAACATATATATGTTTTCTGATATATATATATTCCAGCAGGAAGGAGTAGGAGGAAGAGGCAGAAATAACAAAAATATTTTTATGTGTTATTGGCCAGAACTGTGTCACATCAACCTCTTCTCCTCATCTACTTAGGAAGGTTGGTAATGTACAACTTTACCTTTTATAGCTTCTATTTTAGAGGCCATGAGCAGAGAAGATGGTTTGGAAATAAAGAGGTAGAGATGTGTGAGTATTTTCAGCTTGTTTTTGACATGTCTCCGATGTAAGTTTGCACGTGATTTTGTGAGTTCCACACAGCATGATACTTTTATCCTCTTTAATATCTCACAGTTTTCCTTACTAAATTTTGGGAAGAATTTTTATTAAAATCTCAAAACCTCTCAAAGGGGGTCCTCAATTATCCTCAATTATCCAACCCTCTGCAAACATGTACTTCTGAAACCAGACATATAAAAAGATTCCAAAAACTTTATATTGGCACTGTCCTTGTTTTCTCTCTAAGTGGTTATTTCTATAAGTCTTCTTCCAAAGTCAGTTCAGTCAATTTGCTGAAAATCATAACAATAAGCTGCTTGCTGTTTTGTGCTCTCTATTTCTCTGATGGACTTTTTGCTGCCTTTGTGTATAGTTCTCATTTGGGCATTTCTAAGTTCCTGGTGTCATTATGTGTGCTCACCCTCAGTAGCAAAACATTTATTGACTTGAGACTGACCCAAAAGCTTGGATTATTTAGGAAGGGAATTCTCCCTTGCTCCCTAAATTCTCTTCCTGGGATGACTCTCTTTCAACAGTGAAGATGTGGGAAAATATAGTTAAACCCTCACTGTGGGACAGTGGCAGGAACAAATCCATCCCTTGATGTAACTGAAAGATCCCTCTACTCCCCATAATCAGCAGACATATGGCATTTCAAGCCTACTTCCCACTCTGCTTTATCCTCCCTCCAGCATCTCTGTGTCCTCTGCTGTGTGGTGGGCTTTGATTGGGTGGATTATGGCTACAGGCTCTCTTTTCTCTTGAATTTGAATAACAGTGGGTATCAGAGGACCCTGGGGAGACAGCAGCTGCAAGATTTCTTTCACTGTCTTGGCTTTCTGGGGTTTCAGACTTCTCTTGTGTCTAAGATACAGTGGGAAAACACATCCTGGAATTTAACAACAAGTTTAAGAGCCATGGGGAAAAAAATATCTCCCAGAAACAAACAAACAAACGAACAAACAAAAATCAACAACAATCCAGAATATGTGAAAGGCCAATGAATTCCTTTTGTGTAAATTAAAGTAGACAAAAGTGATAAGCAGATGCAGTTTTGGAGAAGAATGTTGTTCTTATGAAAAGGCAGAAGAGTTTCTAAGAGTTGGGACAGCAGACCGCCATAGAGGTATGTGCATATATATGATGGTTGATATTGTGTCAACTTGACCAGGCCATGAGGTGCCCAGGTATTTACCTAAACATAATTTCTGGATTGGTCCATGAGGATATTTCTGAATGAGATGAGCATTTGGATCTGAGGACTAAGTAAAGCGGATTGCCCACCACAATATGACATCTAATCTACTGAGGACCTTAATAGAACAAAAAGGCAGAGGAAGGGAAAATTCACTTTCTCTGCCTCACTGAATGACCTGAGACATGGTGTTCTCCTCCCCTTAGATTTAGACTAGAACATATACTATGAGCAAACTTGATTCTCAGGCCTTTAGACTTGGATTGAATCTACACTACTGGCTTTCCCAGGTCTCCAGCTTGTACGTGGCAGATTGTAGGGCTTCTTGTCTCCGTAATCATGTGAGCCAATTCCCTACAATAAATCTCACTCTGTCTTCCCCCATATATATGTATATATACATACACACACACACACAAACACAGACATCCTGTTGGTTCCATTTCTCTGGGGAATTCTAACACAAAGTTATACCCACAATGACGGAAGAGATGAATCAATTACTCAAGGTGCAGGCAGAGTCAGCTGTTCCTGTCCCATCCACAGACTAGTACATCATCCACTCCCTGCCCCAGCCCCACCTACCCTGTCCTTTCCATCTACAGCTCCAGATCCCCAGAGGCCAGGTATTAGGAGGCTCTGGCTTGAGCATGTGGTCTAGAGTCAACAGTTTAAAGCCACTGGTAGTTTACTGAGATACCTCTGAGAATCTAGAAGGCAACTTAGAGAAGCATTGTAAATACAGTAGCACTGAGGCTGGGGGCAATAAGGGAGGCAGCCAGAGGTGATTAGAAAGAGCAAACTTTTGCATCAAAGTCACCAAGTTTCAAATTCTGACTCCACCATTTCTTGCTGTGATATCTTAGAAAAGTGACCGAAGCCTTTTGAGTCTCATTTTCCTCATCTGATACTAGAAATAATGTGGGGAAGAATAACACATCATGCAAAATTTTTAGGAGGATCTAATAATTTAAGAAAATGTATACAAGATAAATGTGAGATAAATGGTGTACATGATCACAAAGTGGTAGCCATTATTATAAAATACCCAAAGTATGAAACAAGTTCATGATTTGGATGTATTGACTACATAATGGGGTGAGACAGACAGGTGCGATTTTCATTTGTGTGTTTACTTTATATAAAGATTTCTGTGCAGTAGGGGGGAGAAGAATGAGTTGCTTGGTGAACGTATGCTGGAAACTCATCCTTATCCCTGCTGTGAAAAGTAAGAGTGTGAAGACTTTATACAAACACCGTCACTTTTGAAGTGTTTGATTAATTATTCATTAAGTAATATTTTGATGAAGTATGCATCTTATTTCCTTTATCTCATTTTTTACCCATAAATTTAATTTTTGGGTTTAATTATAATTACTTTATAATTACTATATTTTGGCATTAATTATATCACATCAAGCCATTAACAATATTATTCAGAATAAAACTAATGAAATCATGAACAGACATAGCCCACGGCTTACCTGTAATATCCTGTTTCTTCTCTCTGTTTTTTTTTCCTTTCTAACACATTTGAAAGAGCTTCTGAATTACTTACTTAGTTGTTCTTCAGTTTTATTCTCAGAAGCATACAATACTCACAACTGACTTATAGAGCCTTATTTCCTAAACACAACCTTCTGTAACCAATATTTGCACTCATCATTCATTAGTCTTTCCAGCAAACAGGGCAATGAAGTTGTTTTGTGATGTTTCCTAAGACTGGCTTCTTGCCATAAAATGTAATTCTTCATGTCTGTCATTCTACATAAAAATTTTGCTATCTAAGTGTAAATTAAAAAAAAATCTGTTATTTTAGACTTTAGATTAGACTTAGTTTAGTTTTAGTTTTATTTATTTAGTTAGATTTAGTTTAGATTAGACTTCTGCCAGAAGAGCTTTATGTAGAAAGGCCATTGAATTACATTCAAAGAGACTTGATTTCTTGTTCTATTACAATTCACCATTCAGTCCCATATAAAACCCCTTACCAACCTTGGGCCTTAGTTTTTATAGCTATAGAAAGGGAGTTGGATTAGATGCTGCTGAAAGTATGTATAGCTGTAAACTTATAGAACTTCTTATCATAAAATGCAATTACCCTTTAATCACCTATAGGCTCAAACTGTTCTGTTACTAAACTTTATGCAAATAAGGAAATAAAAATCCTCCCATACCTCACCTGCTAAAGAAAATGTAATGAATATTTGTCTACACTGATTGTAAATGTGGATGTCTCCTCATCACATATTTTGAGTATATAACCTGCACAGTGTAGATGGTGAAACTAGAAAATCATATTTATCACTTAATATCTAAGCAGAGTTTAGCAGCATCACAGAATAGGCTTCTGAAATGTCAGAAGGAGGGACAAGGATATTGCTGAGGCATGAAGCAAGAGGCCAAGTTTGTCCTAGAGCAGTTATGACAAGCAGGGTTCATTTGGTGTGTGAACTACAACTGATAATGGCTGAATGCTGTGCTGAACAGCTTTCCAAACTAGGCAGCGTGACAGACAGAGTCCTATGGACACATAGTAATGTCTGCCATGGGTATCTGCCATCCCTGGTCCAGAGCCAGCCCACTGTCTCATGTACCCTTTGAACAAAACCTAAACTCTTTCTAAGCAGAAGAAAATACCTAGCCTTACTCAGTTCTCTCTGGCAGAGAGAATGTCATGAGTAGTAAGGTAACTCCAGGGTTCTAGTCTCATTTTACTTTCTAATTCATATCTGGGCTTGCATTTAGGCAGTTCCTTAAAGTCATAGTTGATCAAAGCTCATTGGCTTTCCTGGAACAACTCCAGAGGCAGAGAGTTTTCTCTACCTCCATCTTCAAGCGGTTTCCATTATAGGGAGAATTTTCTTTAGGAAGAAATGTAACTTTCATTCACTTGTCCAAGTTTTACCTCTTAAAGACACAAAGAATTAGGTCAGGTCTCTGCCCACAGGATGGCCTTCAGATACTGAAAGCCATCAGATTCCCTGCTGGGCTGCAGCCCATGTGGCTCATGTCTCCATGTCATGGACGAGGCCTTCTGCTTTCTTTGTTCTGAGGTGCTTCTGTAAATCTCAGACACTCTTAAAGTGTGGCCCTGAATCATTGATCTGGGTGTCATCTGAACTGCACCATGGGAGAGGACATGAAATACTACTTGAAATGCTTAAGACAGCATCCACATTTTGAAGAACAGACCACACTGAAAACACCTATCTGAACTTATTGTCAACTTAAACCTCTGTCATTCAGAAATAGTCACGGACTTTAAAATCTGTAGCTGTTTCTGAAAACTTATTTTAAAAGCACCAAATATCACCTCATAGACTTCTTACAGTTTCATCGAAGGCCTTCTTATACTAGCTTTGCCTACAATGTCTCTCCTTTTGTCTTGTCTTGGTATGACCAAGAACTCCAATCTAGAACCATTTTGGGGGTTACATAACACATTAAATCATTTATGGGACAATTTTTATCAAAACATTACGTTCTTCACTTTATAATTCTTTTCAAATAAGCCACAGAATTTTTAAACCCTAAAACAGAAAAATAGATCATGATGTTTGTGTGTCTTTCGTTTTCCCATTCTTATGTATGTGTGTGTTAAAATCAAACTATTTATAACAAAATGCAGGTAGTTCTTCTTCATTATTTCTTATTTCCCAGTTTCTCTTCCCAAGGCAATCTCTTTTTTATTTCTTTTAGTTGTATATTTAAATATTTACTTATCTATTTCCAAGTATTATATTTATAATTTTTTATAAAAGGATTTTCTTGTTTTGTCAAGCTTACATGGTATTCTTTGATATATTAAAATAATAAAGTTTATCTATTATTAGAAATATCTAGATAATAATAGATAAATTATTTTTTCTCCTTTTCTCATAGAACTTTTTGTTTTTCTTTAATTAATATCCATTTTTTTCAGTTTCAATATGCTTATAATTAATTAGTTTTATTGCCTCTATCAGTTGCCCCTTAATCAATTTTTATTACAAATACTAAAATAAATCTAATATTCCATATTTTTAAATAAATTTCTAGAGATACCCCTTTTCAAGGGAATCTTAAAAAGATCCAAGGCTCTTTCAGGAGCCTTCATTCAGTATTACAATCTGGACTGGTAGGTTTCTAGTTTGGTTTCAAAACTGGTGTTTCATAGATTCTGTATTTTCCTCTGTATTAATAGACTTCCTTCATTTTGGTGGGTTCCTCAGTAGCTTCATGAGAAATAATGTTTTGGATCAAATCACCAAGTTATTGTGTTGGAGTAGGAGACTAGGAGGCAGGGCTGAGACCAGATGCAGAGGCTTGAAGATTGGGTGCAATTGTTAAAGTCAACAACCCTCAGGCAGAAGCTAACTAGGGGGTGGTGGTAACCACAGGGAAGACCCAGCTTCAACCAGCTTGTCAGCTAACTCTGTCACCTTACATGAACTTTGGCTGATTATAATATCATTTAATTGCAGTATTAAAATTTCTCTGCCCTTGAAATAGCCATGACAGTTCTGAAACAACCATATAAAGTATGAAAATTGGGGGGAATCCAACTATGGTAATTACTGCCCAAATTCTGAATAAAATCCAACCCTTTAGCCATGAATATTCTTCCCCTCAATTAATAAGACTTCAAAAGACCAAAAACCACTGGCTTTCTGGGTAGATGCTCTTTCTGAGCCTGCCTGCTCCCTCTCTTTGAGAGTGTACCTTTACTTTCAATTAAAAAAAAAGTGCAGTCACATGCTTGGTTTACATGGTGTGTCCTGAAATTCTTTTCTCCCAAAGATCACCAAGAACCTAGAAAAACCTGCATTCAGAGGCTGCTGACAACTGTATATATGAAATATCTATTTTCACACTTGACTGTGAGCTAAGCTGAATATATAGTTCTAAGCTAAATATTTTTTCTTTCAAATGAGTATAGAATACAATTGCCATCTCTTTGCTGCTCCTTCCACTGAGAGCTGTGGTCTAATTATCCTGTCCTTGAATAGGGGCTGGGCTTAGTAACTTGCCTGATCATTTGAATGTGGCAAAAATATTCTGGAAATTGTGAAGCTAGGTCATTAAAAACCCTTGCACTTTTTACTTATTTCTCTTAAAAAACTTGCTCTAGGGAAGCAACACACTGACATGAAGAAGCCCAAAGTAAGCCTGTGAACAGGCTTCATGGAAAGAGAGATGCCTGGGCAGTTCCCAGTGTTGTTCTAGCCATGTCAACCCAGACTCCAGACATTGAGTGAAGAAGTCGTTTTAAACATTTTCAACCCAGTCAATGTAAGTGAAGAAAGAAAAAACAAAAAACCCATCCAACAAGAAAGCCGAGGTCCTAGATTTATGACTCCAATCAACCTATCTCAGCTACTTTCAACCGTTTGAATTCCCTGGCTGAGGCCTCAGTCATCTTGGGAAGAGAAGAGCCATCAACACTGTGCCCTGACATAAATTTGTAGGCTTAATCAAATGGCTGTTGCTTTAAGCCAGTAAAGTTTTCGGGTGGTGTGTTACTCAGCAATTGATTGAAAGCCTACCTCTTTAGACTTCTATCACTTAATGCTATGATAAGAATGTTGGTATCATTCTGAGTTTCTACTCTTTTGGAATCTCCAAAAGCTTCTAGGATTTCTCATTACAGTTAGATCTCCATATCCATGGGTTCCACATCTGTGGAGTCAACTAACAGCAAATGATAAAAAAAAAATAGTAACCAAAAATAATAATACAAAATAAAAAACACAATATAACCACTGCCATATTTACATAGCATTTACATTGTATTGAGTATTATAAGTTATCTAGAGAGGATTTAAAGTATAAGGGAGGATGTGCATACGTTATATGCAAATACTGTGCCATTTTCTGTAAGAAACTAGAACATTCGAGGATTTTGGTTTGGGAAGGGAATCCTGGGGCCAATCCTCTATGGGATGAGAAATTGCAGAAAGATGTACACTGTTTTTCTCATCTCACTCATTGTGCTAAGCAATCCCTAGCTGTTTTAAAAGGGAAATAGGAGTTGATCATTTCAAGTTCAGGGGCATTCTCTGATTAGCTTTTTTTGTTGTTGTTTATTACCATTTTAAATTAGAGATTCACATTGATTTTTTAATTCCACCATGTCTGTTTGAAAAAGAAAATTATTCAAACTCGTTCTTTCTTGTTTAATCTTTTGCAGATGCTGTTTGAAACGATCATAATAGTAGCCAAATAGCCATCACCCTATGTCACACTCATTGTCATCTTCCTGTCATCACTCTGTTCTTTCCCATTTTTCTCTTCCCTTGATCAAAATCCTATTAGTCAACAAGGCCCAGCTCAAATCTTAGGACCTTAGAAAGACTTCCTAATATTCTGTCTTTATTCTTATCTCTCTCTTCTTTTTCTGCATTCCTATAGTTAATATTTTATATTTATCACTATTAAATACATAGAAGTAAACAGTTTCAGATCAGTGCTGCCCAGTAGAAATATAATATAAGCCAAGTAAATGTTCATTAAAATTTCCTAGTAGTAACAATATAAAAGAAATATGTGAAATTAATTTTAATCATGTTTTATTTAGCCCAATATATCTAAAAATTAAAATATTATTTTTACCTGTGATCAATATAAAAATATTAATGGGACATTTTACATTATTTTATGATATGAAGTCTTCAAAAGACATTATATATTTTATACTTACGGAAAATCTCATAATGTGTTCTACACAGTTGTGTGATGAGTTTTGTCATGTTCTGATGTCTAAATTTTGCTTCTCCTGCTCTTTCTTGCTAATTATTGGCTGCTCAGGAACTGTAAGCTCTTTAGTATATAACAACATGCATTTCTTCAGAATGGTTAGTTTTCTTTCCAATTACATTAAGAATTCCTTGATTTTCCTGTAACCCCTAAGTATCTAGCATGATGTTGAGAATATTTTGGACATTTAAAAGTCCTTGACTTCCCCTCTCTCTTTCTGTCTCTGTTTCTCTCATCTCTATCTCTATCTCATTTTCTTATTACATTTACCTTGTTCCAAAAAATATTTCAAATTACTTAAACAGCATAATATGAAATGATGTTGATTATCTTGGTAATGATAGTAATCAGAATGTTTTAACTTAGCACTTTAATTTTATAAACAATATAATATTCATCAAGGTATTTTCTGTTGAAATGATCAGTGGCCATTTCTTCTCCAGGATATATAGTTACCAGTTACTTCAAACATTTCCTAGGGAACATTTGTAAATATTCCAAATCAAGGAAGTTTCTTTTATGAATTATTTTTTGAAAACTTATAAAATTATGCTTCTACTTACTCATAATGATTGTAATACAATTAGCTCCAGTGAAAAACTCTTTAATCAATTTCATTGTTCGCACTGAGCTGCATTCTGTTATTGTTACTTCAGCACAGTGTGGATGCCTTCAAACATATCTAAGAGAGTAGAAGACACTGAGTTCTACTGGGCTTTTTGTGTCAGAGGAGACTTGGTAAGTGATTGTTTTCTAACGTTTAACTACATTTTAACATAAATGTATTCTTAAGCATAGCTTTAAAATAACCTCCAACAAGTAACTAAAGTGTTCTAATTTTTAAAGTAATGCACATTATAAAAATGCATCCAAAATGCTCTTGGACAGGATCATTAAATGTTCTACTTCCATAATTTTAAACACATTTAATTGCACTTTAATTTTATGAAGTTTTAGTGTAGTCGGGAACATGATGTGATTGCAAATTGTCCAGTTCCTGTTTTTAAACCCTTTATTGGAAGATTTGTGAAAGTAAAGGGAATTTTAAAAATACATAAACTTTGATAAGCTACCTGATGAAGAGTCAGAAGATATAAACTGTTGAAGGCTAAAAAAGGAAGAGGTTGATTTAATCAAATGCAAGTAATTAGGGGTGTGGGGTAAAGAAGAGGAGGAAGTACTAATTTGCATACACCACATGGGGGGATTTCTGCTCAGATAAAATATCAGTTTCCTAAAATTTTTATTCTTGGCAAATTATATCTTTTAATGACTCTATTTTGATGGGTGGATACTTTGCCACTGGGTGGAAGGAGAATTTTTTTGTGGTCATGAGAGAATATAATGTATCTTCAGATTTCTAGAAAAAAATTATCCCAAGAATGAAATGGAGTGATTATCTCCTGTCTTAGTCCATTTGCTATAACAGACTACCATAGACTTTATGGCTTATAAACAATAGGAATTTATTTCTCACAGTTCTGGGGGCTGGGAAGTCCAAGATCAAGTCACCACCAGATTCGGTGTCTTGCGAGGGTCTGTTTCCTGATTATAGCTGTCATTTTTTTGCTGTGCCCCCACATGGTGAAGGGAATGAGAGAGCTCTCTGGGGTCTCTTTTATAAGGACACAAATCCCATTTATAAGGGCTCTACCTTCATGACTTAATCACCACCCAAAAGTTACACCTCCTAATATTATCATGTTGGGGGCTAGTTTTCAACATATGAATTCTAGGGGATATAAACATTCAGTTTATATTATTACACACAAAGACTATGTTGGGTAAGGATGTAACCAACACTTTACGGAAAACAGATATCTCATTTGGACATTTCTTGGGTGAAGAGCTGATCTTTTCAATAGGTGTTCATTATATACTACCAGAAAAAGCAACAGGAAAATTAACTGCAGGAAAAGAAATGATAATTAACAGGAATTATCCTGGAATTATTGTTGAGCCAAGGCTAGGTCCAGAGAGAGAACAGATGAGCAAAGTGAGATTAATAATGACATCTAACACTCATAGCGCACTTATGTGCCAGATGATATCCTCAGTACTTACATCCTACCTGTGAGGTAGGTACTGCTTTTTTATTACCCATTTTACAAATCAGAAAACTGATGCATAAAGATGATAAATGAATTGCTCAAAGCCGCACACCTGGTAAGTTGCAAAGTTAAGGTTTGAAACCAGGCAGTAGGATGGCAGGGTTTGAGATATTTACCTTCTGGTTTGTGATTGGTTATGTGATGGGTTGGAAGTAAGTTTTTACTATGTATCATTCTAAAAGTTAGTGAATGATTTAAATTTAATTCAAAATTATCTGTGTATATAACATTCATTAACTCACATTCTCATACAGATTTTCAATTATTACACACACACACACACATATATATATATATATATAATGAAGAGGAAGAAGAGTTGAATTAACTCCTACTTGTCATGAAGTTCTCAACATAGATGCCAATTATCTAGAATAGTATTTCTCAAACTTCCTTAGCAATAGGATCCTTACTAAAAATGCATATTTGGGGGGCCTTGACTTCAGATGTTCTGATTTAAAGTCTAGGTCAAATCTTTGCAATTTGTGTTTTTAATGAGCAATCCAAGGTATTCAGATACATTTTGGAAAAAAATCTGCTCATGGATACTCTTTCTGGCACCAAGATTCCTAAGGTGGCCCATATAAAGCCTTCAAAGACCCTCACATTTAATCCATTAGAACACTTTCTACATTCTATGGTCATTGCTCATTTACTCATCTTTGGGTCCTCTTAGACTCTGAAGTCTTTGAGGACAAGGATTACATCATTCCACTGATGTATTTCTAGTATCTCCCACTGATCTTTGACACAATAGCTGCTTAATAGCTATGGGTGAAAGGAATAATCTGTAAGGTGTGTAGGGTGATTGAGTGAACAAATGATTATGAGTTGATCTTAGAATGTGCAACGTAATGAATCATTTTTAGGTGACTGGATTTAGTATGCTCAATTGTTTCACTTTGTTGAAAAAGTGTTGACAGAAACAGTGTTTGTTTTAGTGATCTATTCTGCTTAGCAATCTATCTCAACACTTAGTGAATTATGTTTCTTTTCACTTCTCTTTCTGCTGATATTGCTCAGTTTAATCTTTTCTTTCAAATTCAATTCCCTAAATTTTACCTCTTAGAGTTTCTCAGAACATGATCATATACTTAAACTATGGTTATACTTTCTTATTGTATTATATTCACTACAAATGGATATACTTTTTAGCAATTCACTGGAAGAATTAAGGTTCCAAAATGTGGTATTTACTTATTGTCCTTCTTCCTGGACAGGAGACAGAGCCTTGGACTTTTACATTAATGTCTTCTGCCCTAGCATAGACCTTGCTCAATAACAAGTTCACATCATACAATTTAACAACTTTTTAATGGTATGCTAGCATGATGTCAAATACCAGAGAAGAACAATTTAGTATGCAGAGTCTTTTTCTATTTTTATAGCATTATCTCACACATTATCTCATTTTATTCTTGAAACAACCATTTGAATTAGGCATAACATTTGATTTGATTCTTATTTCTTCAAAACCACTAAGCCTCCGAAGTAGAGGTTACACACCTGCCTAGTGACTCAGTTGAGATGGAACCCATTTCCTAAAATTTGAGAGATAATGCAATTCAGGCTCTCTCTCAAATAATTCATTCACTTAAATCAACAAACATTTACTGAGCCAATCCCCAGTGATGAATAGTGCTAGGAACTGGGGATTCAAAGATGAATAAGAAATTCTACTTGCCCTCAAGGAACTCATAGATTATTATAGGAAATAGTCTTGTAAACAAGTACATTAAAATCAACATGGTAAGTGATATAAAGGTACGAACTGAGTGCAGATTGTAAAGGAAGGAGCAAAACTTGCCTAGGGCCAGCAGAAAAAGCCTTTTTGGTTCTTTTTCAGTTATGAGCATAAGAAAAATAGTGCTGATATGGGTGCCTGAGAGGGTGGAGGTTGGGGGGTATAAAGCAGGGAATGTGGGAATTGAAATACTTCCAAGAACAAGGAACAGCCTTGCAGAGGCACAGGATTATAAAATACCCAGCTTGGTTAGGGCAAATGAGATATTCAGTGCTACTGGACCAGGGAGAGAAAGGACAGGAGGATATTGGTAAATACAAATATTTTGATGTTTCTTTCAACCAATATGAATTGTATTTGTTTATTTAAAGGGATGCACTGATAATCTTTAAGAGAATGGCTGAGGAAGAGGACTGTTGTCAAACTGCTTGGTCTCTATTATTCTTAGCAGTTTGCTCCAACCTTAAATATGCATTCCTGTCTCAGCATAACAATATCTTTACAAGGAAGTTTAGCCACAGAGTTCTATAACTAGACTTGCCTTTTGGAAGTCTTACCCTCTACTCCAAATGGCTTAGCAAAATACTCTTTTGAACTACGTGCAGCACTCCTTTATTTACGTCTCTAATATATATACATATAGCCTCTTATAGGTTGGTGTTCCAGAAGCTGCTCAGCTGAGTCATCAAGGAATCCTCCCAGTAATACCTGGAGAGGTAGGAATAGGGAACAATGGGTTAAAATGTCTGGATTTAATTATTCAGGCACAGGGGGAAACTAAGACAACTTTTGTTCAGGGGACTGTCAGAATAAGTTTTTAATTTTGAAGCTATTTCTGGAAGGGATGTCACCTCTACTACTTAGACATGTTAGAACAGAGAGTTACTAGAATTAGAGAAACTAGAGAGAAACCTGTTAGGGGAATTTAAGAGGCCAGGGCCTGACTGGGTATTGTCACAGCATCTTGGGAAGGAACACCTGAATTCAGAGACATTTTGAGGTACAACCAACTGCATTTAATGACTAATCTATAGTGGGGAATAAAGGAAGAGAAGGGGATTGAGAGCCCCTCCAGGGTTTCTAACTATGGAGACTGGTCAGTCTATGATACATGATCAACACTGGGACAAAAAGAAAATAGCAAATTGATTTAGATGTGTGTTTGGGGAGTGAATATATTGGGCTTGAGGTGCACCTAAATTATGGAGGTGAATATAGTTGGTATATTAGATTTGGTTCCAGGTTAGAGGATGGAAGCATTTTAAAATGAAGTCACTTACAGAATTTCCCAATAAGAGTTATCAATGTGATTCAAAATGGGGAAAAAGCTTGTGTTTGATGATTAAAAATATCTGCTCATTATTTTTAAAGCTGTTGTGTGTACATAGTTAAATGATGCTTGACTAAGCAAAAGAGCTTCACTTCTCTGACTAGTGTTTAAGGAAGGATTTCATTACGAATGATCCAAAGTGAAATATATAAAGCTGGCTACCAAAGAGAAAATGAATGAGTCTTTAGTTAATTAGAGGCTACTTGGTTCAGACTGGATGACAGCAGGCTGCTGCTGTATGCACACTGTCTGGGCAGGAGCTGGCACACTACAGCCCATGACCTAAGAATCACTTTTACTTTTACAAGGGGTTGAAAAAAAAAACTATGCAGAACATATGAGGCCTGCAAATCCTGAAATATTTACTATCTGGCTCTGTAAAAAAACAATTTGCTGACTCTTGGTCTAGCAACTTGGTCTATTAATTTAACTGATTGATTGAATGGATGATGAGTGACTGAGTTTTTGTCTTGATATGATTATGTTCTCTTCCTCAAGTAATTCTTGATATTTTGTATTGGTATTTGATTGCCTTATTTTGGCTTGACCATTCTCAGTGATAGGATTTTTTCAAGGCCTTGTTTATTTTGACATTTCTCTCTCTCTCTTTCAATAGATAGTTATCTCTATCTATCTATTTTTTTTCCTTAGAGTAAGGCATTCACTTCCCTGTGGCTGCCACCTGTTGGTCCCTGTTGGTCCTTCCTCTGCATCCTAGTAAAATACAGACTACGGCCATATGATTGACAATTCTATGCCCATTTAATGGCTGTAAAATATATTCTGTCTAAATTTTTTACTCTAGACAAATTCATTCAACTTTTTTAAAAAAGTCATTTTATTTTATTTTACTATCATTATTACTTTTTTGCCTGGAGAGAGTTTCCAAAGCCCTTCCTCAGTTGAATTTTTTTCTGTAGACTATTCTAATCTGTCTGTGCACCCTCTGCCTTGAAATATGATGAACAGTCCCAAGCTCAGCGCTCCTGATATGGTATGAATTTTCCAGAGCGTGTTATTCTGATGGAAGATTCTAGAAGGAGAGTGTGATGCAGGAAATATGACACCAGGCTTTGGAATCAGGGTTTCCTATAGACCTAAGTTGGAATCCTGGCTGCACACTTCCCAATTTTCTTATCTATAAATTAGGGATAATGGGCCTATCTCAAAGGTTGGTTATGAGGATAAATGTGATATTTACAAAACCTGAGTAGCACAGGGTCTTACACAGAGAAGTAATTCAAGTTATAGCGCACACTAGGTAATGAAGGTGGTGGTGAAGTTGAAGTTGAAAATGACTAAATGTTTTGTTGGTTAGGCTATCATCGTTAAATAAGCTGAGACCAATGGAGGCTTCGGGCCTTTTCTTCAAATTGCTCTCAAAATTTGAGTACTTATACTGTAGATTTGTATTCTAGTTCCTTATTTTTACTTAAAATTTAGAATTTTTCTATTTACAGCTTCCAAATTCTTTTTGGTTTTGAGATTTAATGCTAGCTCACCTTCTAATCTGTTGGTTGTGGGAGCAGGGTAAATCTCATTAATTTTGACCCCAGGTTCTTCCTGGGATTATGACCAAGCATTGTGACCACCAGTGGTGTGGCTCATTTAATGATACATGACCACAGGATACTATTAAGTGGATAATTATTCCTGCAGCTTCAGTAAGGCCAGGTAATTTCCTGGTGCCTAATAATATCTGTAGTCATTCACCATAAGACAGCTAAAGAGAGTATCCAAATATTCTTGTTTCAATAACAAATGCCTGGAGGACCAGAAACTAATTTTCTCTCCCATGGTATATTATTGTGTTATTTTCTGGTTACTCTAATCTTAGAATTTTGAGATATTGCTAAGGCTAGGGGCAGATTTTCTGGATTGGCAAGTTGGCTTTTGTTCCAAATAGGTCACAACTAAGACCTCAGGCAAACTGGGAAAGCACTCTCTAACCTTTGCCATGGGATATTTAGGACTTGTAAAGCACATTACATCTTATTTATTTTCTAATTTTTCAGCCTCTTTAAGCAGCTAATTTAAAAAAATTACTCTAGGGAAGATTCATCAATATATAATGTATACAAAAGCTAACTTTGCTGGGTCTAGGTCTGAATTTTTATTTTAGGCCCTGCATTTACTAAATATGTGAAATTCAAAAGTCACTAAATTTTTCTCATCATCATATTTTTAACTCTTAAAGTGAGAATGATAATTCCTGGCTTGCCCACTTCACAAAATAAAGAATTTATATAAAAGTAGTATATTTTATAAAATATTATATAACACACATATATTCCTTTTGCTACATCAAAAGTTAAAATATTTACATAATAAACTTGTGAGCCTTAGAAAGATGATTTCCAGACAGAATATTTCAAGTTCCAGTTGGCTTCATTTTGCTGCCTATGAAAAATTAGGAGGACAGAGCAATGAACTAAAGAAGAAACTCTTTGGTTTGCAAGCAACAGTTAGAGGCTGTACAAAAGGAAGGGCTTGCCTGGTTGGAAAACTGTTTATCTTTACTTTTCTCAGAAAGTAAAATAATTTTCAAGTGAAATGAGGCTTGGGCCAAAGAGGAATTCAAGGGTATAGGTATAACCCTCCCCCATTACAATCTTTGAAAAGTTTAAGTTGATCCCCTAATAGACCCTCTCACTTAGACAGAGGGACTTCTAAGTATCCTAAGGGGTTTATTCCACAGCAGCCTGGCACAAAGTGGACAGAGTCCTGTCACTCAAGCTTCCCCACTCCCTCCTCCTCATTTAGTTCTCACAAGCATTTCTTTCTCTCTCTCTCTCTCTCTCCCCTATACACACACAATATATATATATATATAATGTGTAATATATATACATTTATATATATTGTATGTATATACATACATATATATGTATATATATTACAGATTAGACATATATATTGATGAGATGAGATTAGACATACATATATGTCTAATATATATATTAGATATATATAGGCATATATATATATATGTCTAATCTCATCTTGGCCTCTGCTTCCCAGAGGACCCTTATTTAAGTTCAGCAGAAAGAGATGTTCTATTTCCCAAGAGCTACAATTAATGATCCACATTTATGTCTCAGTGTTTCAAATTGTTCAGGCCTGGGTTATATGCCTAGCTTTAAGTTAATCACTATGTCCAGGAGTATGTGGCATTCTCATTGACTATTCCTGAGGGACATTGTTAAGCCTGATAATCAGGCAGGATCAGTCCCCTTCCACCTCAACAGCATGTTAACAAAATAGTGGAGAGATAGTTCACCCAGGAAAATGAAGGGATATAGCTAGAATGAGAAATGAATGGAGGGCAGACAAAAATATCAAGTGTCCATTCCATCTTCAACTTACCTTCTTGCCTTTTTTGCAGACTGACAGTGTGTGAGTTGTATTCTGCCTCTGCCATGCTCTTAGCCCCTGAATAACACACACAGCGCTTCTGCTTGGCTTCTCACTTCATTTCTCCTACCTCCCTTTTCTGGGCAAACACACATCCCTTCATAAACACTCCGTTAGTTTTGATGTTTGTCTCAGTGCTGTGGTATGTTTGAAGGGTTTCTCTAAGGCTTGCTGACATTTCCTGATTGTTTACCATGTCTATTTCCATTTTCCTCCTGGGTCATCATTCTTGGAAAGACATCCACTTCATCAACATCCTTTAACACTGCTTGGGTTTGTGGGTGTGCATTCAAGCAGAAAGGGAGGCCTATGGCGGTGAGCAGAATCTCATTGATGTGCTTTATCAAGTACTGGGGAAATTCATAGTTGACTGAGGAGCAGGCTTAGACTGTCAGTGTGCTCCTTTCATCATGGGACTAATAGGACAGAGCTATTACAGTGATGGAGCAGATGCTTAGGTGAGAGGGAAAGGACAAGTTGTTGAATATGTGTATATTAGACACATAGCTTATCTGTCAAGCAGAACATAAAGTCCAGAATATTTTTATCTCAGGCTAAGAAACTGCTGCCACCACTCCAGCTTGAGTCTTTGGAAAAGGCATCATTTAGTGTCCGTGCCACAGCTTGCCAGCTGCTCATTGCAAATACTCTCAGACATCCTTGACTGGTCCAGGCATTTCTTCCCTGACATATTTTAGGAATAGCAAAATTCTGTCTCAAAGATGCTATTGTAGATGAAGTCGTCCATGCCTGGTGCACACTTATGAGAGCACAGTGGTGAATTTGAATTCCTGCCTAGCCCCAGGCTGCAGCCCAGATCCTCAACAGTCACTTTGTAACTGTGATCACTCCATCACAGTGTGCATTGCAGATGAAAGCATATGTGATGCAGTGCAAAAAGATCGCCCCTTTTCCTCTTTAACTTTCACCATTCCTTTTCCTACCTTACCTGACAGACTTCTTAGATTTGTGATCATAAAATGTTAATTTTTGAATACTACCGTTCTTCCTACTGTTGTTAGCAGGCATTCCCCTCTACAGCAGGGAATTGTCTTGGAAAGGTGAATTTTTAAAATTCACATGATGAAATGTTTATATGGTCATTGATGTAGACGTCCCATGAAGTATTTGTCTTGTTTTGTAAATAACCAAGGAAAAGCATGGCTCTGCAGGTTTTTGGCTAGTGTTTTCAGCTTCATGATCCTCATTTTTTGGACAAGGCAGAAAATACACCAGATTGTTTATTGTCTATTCATGCCTTAGTCATTTTTTCACCCTATTTCTATCAGTACTGACTCCATGTGTGTCCCTATGGCGCTAACTCTATTAAATCCATTCCTTAGAGAGTTTGTCACAGGGTTTTGGGAAAATGTGGGCAGTTGTATAGTTTTCAATGAGTTACATTTCAAAGAGTACTGGACCAGGAGTCTAGAGTCATAGATGCTGCTGATTAGGGTGTGATTCTAAATTTCCACACCTACAAAATGAAGATGCTTGGTTTTATTTCTTTTTATTCTTAACATTGGTTGATTTTAGAATTTAGTGCCTCTACAACTTGCCATGAATGTTTTTGTTGGATTTCAGGTGACTTTGTAATAATGTCTTAACTATTTTAAGATCTTAAAGAGCATCTCTAAAAGTTCCTATGCCTCCAAAAAAGTTTTCTTAAGGGGCTGGGTCTTACTGTAGATGCAAAAGTTGGCATCATCATCATCATTCCATCATCACTGTCAACATCAACATCATCACCAACATTTATTCAGTGCATTTTATGTGCCAGCAATGGCTAAAGACATTGTATATTTTCTCATATAATCTTACAATAGGAAGCACTGACATTATCTCAATTTTGCAGATGAAAAATGCTAAATTGAGAGGGAGTTCACCCAAAGATTCACAACTAGGGAAATGATGGAATCTACTTCTCAAAATCGGTTTGGTCTGATTCCAAAGTGTGTATCTTTCACCACTCTTCTGCACTCACTACTGTATGAACACAATAAATGTGATAAATTACGGGACCCTTTATGAGGTGCATTATTAAATTAAACAGTAGAGCAAGGACATGTTTTTCATTTTATGTATAGCTCCCCTACTTCCATATACACCCACAGTGTACATTGATAGCCATCCTTAAATTTTATCTCCATCCAATAAAAATAGGCCCAAGATTTACTCATTATGAGGTTGCCAAAATCAAGGTTTTAAACTTCAAAATGCTTTCCCTGGATACTCTCGGGGTTTTTTTGGGGGGTGGTTTGTTTGTTTTTTTACTTTTATTGAGAACTGTTGTTGCTCTATTCTTTATTTCTATGTTAGATTTTTTCCACTTATGTGTTTCTAGGATTGAATATTCCAATGACATTACATTCGAGAAATATTTGCTCACAGTCATAGGCAAATAAAAGGTCCAAGATATAGAGGCACCTCTGTGCTAATGTTCTTAATTAGAAAAGAATATTTGGTGTAAAGAATTTTTGCTATTTTTTCTCCTACCAAACTTTTGACAATTGAAACAGTTATTTCTATTTCTGAGTTTCATGTCTTTACCAGTTAATGCAGTGTGTTATTTCCCCATAGCATCACTCATAGAAAAAAGGGCACATTCTCCTAGAGTTGTACAGGGATCTCAGACTCCTTTCCACCTCCTCTTCTACTCCAACCTACCGTTCAAGCTAACTTTCATGGATTTCCGGTGGCCAGAAGCAGAGGGAAAACTGTTGGGAATAATTTGCATATGTTCTGCTATTTGCATATGTTTACTTAATGTGCTTCCAAACATTCTCCTGTGACCTTGAGTTGTACATTTAAAAATTAAAAGCCTTACATTTCTTTTCAGTTTGAGCAAGGAAATTTTTCCAGTGAATATTTGTGGTGGCAGTCATTTACCATGTTATCGGAAAATGACAAAAAAAAAGAACTTGAATTTAGGATTGGTTAGTCATATAACCCACCATGTTAAGTGTCTGTTGGCTTGTTGTATTCTATATTTGGCATTATAAGCCCATAGTGGTGAAGATCAAAACAACAACAATAACATAAAAAATTTGTACTCTGTATCTATGGACATTTTTGTGGAAAAAAAAAATACGGGTGAGTATCCCTAATCTGAAAATATGAAATCTGAAATGCTTCAAAATTCAAAACTTTTTGAGGGTGGACATGATACCACAAAGTGAAAATTCCACCAATGAAAAATTCCACACTGTTTCATCCACAAAATTATTAAAAATGTTGTATAAAATTATCTCAGGCTCTATATATAAAGGATATATGAAACATAAATACATTTTATGTTTATACTTGGGTCCCATCCCCAAGATATCTCATTATGTATCTGCAAATATTACAAAATCAAAAAAAAAAAATCTGACATCCAAAACACTTCTGGCTCCAAGCATTTCGGATAAGGGAGGACAAGGGACATTCAACCTGTGTGTGTGTGTGTGTGTGTGTGTGTGTATGTATCTTTTTTTACTTGACCTTAAATTTCCTCATACTAGCCCTATGAGGTTGGGTTAATTATCTCCATACTACAAATGATTATTCAAACAATAGGTACAATGCATGCAGTCCTCACATATCCAACCCTACCTAGAACTTAGTAGGCATAGCCTGTGGAAGGTGAGTGGAGGATGGAGGCAGCGCAGTAGATTAGATGTCTTTCCCCTCAGGGATTTACCCTCCACTAGTTGAGAAATCAAGAAGAAACATGTGAAAGATCAATAATACATGGAAGCCTATTATTATTCATAAACCCAGATCATTTATAATGAAATAGTAGGGTAAAAGAAGATCAATTAAAAGAGGTACTGTAGAATTATACAAGGACAGTATCTGAAGAAGACATTAAGGTGAAAAGACAACCCACATTGGGAATTATCCAATTACACTTGGCCCTTGAACAACACAGGGTTGAACTGCACAGGTCCACTTACACGTGGGTTATTTTCAATAAAAGTTACACCAGGTGTTCCTGCTTCTCCTGCCTTTCCTTCCATCTCCTCCACCTCTTCCATCTCTGCCACCCCTGAGACAGCAGGACCAACCCCTCCCCTTCTTCCTCCTCATAACCTGCTTAACATGAAGACAGACAAAGATGAAGACCTTTATGAAGAATACAGTGTGTAATATATGTAACATATGTAATACATGTGTAATATAACATAAAATATGTGATAATCAACTGTTTATGTTATTGATCAACAGGCTATTAGTAGTTAACTTTATGAGGAGTCAAAAGTTATATGCAGATTTTTGACTGTGTGATGGGTCAATGCCCCTAACCCCCAGATTGTTTAAGCATCAACTACATATCTATATTTCATATTTTGATACTTGGAAGATGCAATTAGAACTAAAAATGTTAACCTGGGAAGATATATATTATATATGTTCTTTATTTATAATGTGCTTGAGTGTTAAGTGTGTTACAGACTATATCCTAAGTATTCCTCCCACACAGCTCCGTGTGGTTCATATTATTATCCTGATTTTACAGGTAGCCAGACTACACAATAGGTTTAAAATGTGCATAATCTTTAAGTTTCCAATTTACAATATATAAATACATATTTCACTGCCTAAGTAGGGGCCACAGAGGCAAGAGTTAGAAAGAGTGAGATAGCTAATGATTTTGTTGAACTCCCAGGTACAGCCTTACCAGAAGGCATTTTCTCAGTTGATGTGTTTGCTTGTTTTAGCTTAAGGGCCTCAGGATTCAGTTTAAATTAGATTTTTGTCATTGTAATCAAGATAGTTATGATTTCAGTGTGGAAAAATGAATGGGACCAAGTTACATTGAGGTAAAATTCAGGGTCCCTCCAGCAGAGAGGCTGGGGAAATTATTCAGGGGTAACCTGGTTTCTCTTTTTATTTGGTAAGAAGAATTTCCTTACCAAATCAATTACCAAATTAATATACCTGAGAGTGCTTTTTCTTACTTTATGAAGGGGAACTTGCAAATTTTTAACTGAACTAAGCAAAAGATAAAGCAGGAGAAGACTGATATTTATTATTAAACATCTAAGATGAGTGCTGTTCTACTTTGACCGATTTAAAGATAGTAAAGTAATGGAAGCTGGGAAGTGATACATTTTTCCATACCCAAACATCATTTATTATATTTGCACAAGATGCTTTCAGGAGAGCCACTGACTTCTTCCTCTCTTATGCCGTGGCCTCTTTATCAATTAGTCAGCCAATTTGCCAGTTGTCTTTCTGGCTCCCTTTTCTCTTCCCTTCTCCATAATTTTTCATCTCAAGGAGATAAACCTCCAGAGGGAGAAACTTCTAACTCTGAACTGGGCAAATGACCCAGTGCTGGGTGACTCTGCCAATTATCTTCTTCAAGGAATACGATGCAGGTTTTGTGTATCTCCTGAAGGCTACATTCTCAATTCCTTATCCCACACTCAAAGAGAAAGTGGTGAAATTTTTGCCTTCAAATCTTAAACAGAGGTAGCCATTTTTCTTTTTCTTGGGTTTCTGATTATCATACTAACAAAATTTAGGGGAATGGATAGAACACAGGTAAATTGGTGTTTTTAATGAGAGTAATCCTTTATCATTCCCAACAGATCTTGAGTTCTGTGAAAGGAGTAATGAAATTAGGGCTTCAGGATTCATAAACACACGCACACACAAATAAGGTTTCTAGTAAATGTTCTTTATAATGACTAGCCTGGGACTGAGCTCAACATAACCACACAGACATTCTTGTAAGCAGCTGTTTGGAAATCACTTCAGGGATTGGAGGAAGAGAGCAGGTGAAGGATGGGAGCAGGTGAAGAGGATTCCTGTTGATTCCAAATCTGCCTTCACGTGTCCTCAAAATTATAGAGCAGTTAGAAGGAGCCACTGTAACCACTAAAGGGAGGCAGGGTAGATCTCAAGAGTGGCTGCAGACAGTGGAATTAGTTAAATCAGTTTATAGCCTGGAGGGGAAGAGAAATGAGGAAATGACTCAAGAGTAAGGATTTATGGAGGATAAATTGGTATGCATTTGTCCTTAATAACAACAGAGGTTGGAGCAAGAAAAGATGCTCTGGTCATGCTCCTGGAATGGGTTATATTGAGCATCTGGGAAAACATTCTGACAGGTAAATGGGAAGGCTTTAGAATGTATGGAAGAGGACATATACTGAAGTTTCATTTCTCAAGGTCTGGAAAAAGAGATATTTTCACCCAGAATGAGAAGTTCTGCAATGTCCTCAAGCTTTCTTCTCATCACAGGCACCAGGGTTTTGAGTTAGTGTTTGTGATGAAGGCAGATAGAAATATTGGTCATTTCCTCCTCCTGCTTCTGATTCTATTGCACAGAGAGAAGGAGAAGGAGGGAGAGGAGAAAGGGAAAGAACCAGAGTTAATAAACAAGGGAGAGGAATGGTGAACTTGAATATCCTGGGTGGGATAAGGCTTTGGGCAATGCCCAGCAACTTCGATGTGCACTGACTCATGAGGGGATCTTGTCAAATATCAGATTCTTATTTAGTAGTACTGATTTGGAGTTGATGTTTTGCATTTATATCAGGCAATGCCAGTGCTGCTAGTCCAAAGACAACACTTAGAATAGCAAAGGTAAGAGATGCAGGTGAAATGTAGGTTGAAATGAACATCAACAAGTTTGAAGGAGAAAAGGAGAGAAATATATACTACAAAGTAGAAACCTGTAGCCTGAGGGCAAGAGTGTAGGGAGCTGGAACTCTGTATTTACCATAAGCTTGCTATATTCCTTCTTAAAGTCAGGGGCATGGCTGAGAAGCTGGAATTTTCCTGCTATTATCTGAGTCTCTGCTTTTGGTATCACCATCTCATTCTCTCCCTCCTTTCCCATTTCTTACAATCTGTCTATTCCCAAAAGAATTAAAAGATTGAAGCAAGCAAGCAATTGCCATCCCCCAATGATGTCTCGGAAGGTAAGACTGGGAATAGAACCACAGCCACTGAGATAGTTTATGAAAACTATGAACCCCAGTTTGGGAGAAATAACATGGTGGTAAGAACATATGCTTTGTCATCTTTGATATGATATCCAGCTTTGGTACCTACAACATTTATGATATTAAGTTTCTCATCCTCTATGTATTTCAATTTTCTCATAAAATATGATAATTATATTACACCTAGGTTTATAAAAATACTAAATAATGTATGTACAGTGCTTAGTAGAGGATTTGTAGTACGGAAAGTACTCATTTTGATCATTACTATTAGTTGAATTAGAAATAATATGAACATCTTAAGGGAGAAATTTAGTGATTTATTTTTCAATAATCTCTATCTTGAACCCTGCATAAGATCCTATGTTCAGAACTCTGGGGTATCCCATTATCCAACTTCACTTTGAGGATGTTTATAAAATATGTTACTCATTGTGCACTGGAGATTCTTTGGTGGAATAAAACTGGGGAAAATTGAGTTGTTAAGGTGAGATTAAAATACTGACCCAATAGCTTGGAAACTTACAAACAACCATATTCTACATTGTGTATATATTAATGTGAAATCTAAGACCCACTTGTGTCTTTAAGCTTTCTGCACCATAGAAGAGCTCACACGTCCATGCATGTCCGAGTGGGAGCTGACAGCCATTTGCATTGACTTAGGGAAACTGCTCAAAGAAACATTACGTGTATTGGCATTGAATAAGGTAAATTTGCTTTACAGGCCATAGGTATGGTCAAGCAAAGGATCTAAAGATACTTGCTTATCTAGGAAGAGATGGACAAGATAATTTGGTCTATTGTAAATAATTTTGGAATCTGGAATCAGATAGTCCTGATTTAAAATTTCTATTTGGCTACTTATCAGCTACTTGACATTTGTACCATTATTTAACTGCTATGAAAATCCATTTCCCAGTCATAAAATGTGTCTGTATACACACACATATATAACATATGTGCATACATATAAAACTTGTAGGTGTTGTAAGCATTACTCAACAATATTCATTAAAAATAATAGGCATGATCAGGAAGTGGAGGCCTAACGAAGGTAACCCCATGGAAAGCATATATGCTCATCTTGGACCCATTCTTCACATTGGCTAGAAAGATTGGACTGATAGTGTATGGATTCAGAAAAGAATAGCAATTTAGGCACTAATCCTCCAAATCAGAAGCTTGTGGAAGCTGCATTGATATGGTAATTGGAGTTTGAGGAGCATTTCTCTTTGGGGAATAAGATTAAGGTCCAAGGGCTGGAGATGGTGAAGAAAACAGTGACTCTTGGTAAGTAGTAAGAACAAGGCAAGGGCAAGACCACCAATGCAGAAGTTTTCTAAAAAGGCAAAACAAGTCCTTAATGCCTTAACAGCTCACATTATGGACTTATCAGGTTGTTGTTCCCTCTGGTCAGCTTCACTCTGATCGGTTGTGGTGACCAAGAATCCAGCCCCAAAGAGACTGGGTCCTAAAAAATAAAACCCTCGAGAAACCTTGAGAGAATTGGCTCCTCTTCCTTGCTTGTCTGCACTTGTTTTAGCAAACCTGCGTCTGTCTTTCTCCTTGTACACCAATTTTCACTGCTATCTAAACAATGCAATGGTAGAAAATTACTACTCCTCAAAATCCAAAATGGATATAAGTCAAGTTTAACATGTGCAATCTGGCTCTCAGGAATTCCCTAAATTCCAATTAAAGATTATCACAAGAGAGTCAAGTGAGTCAAGTGGCCCTTGTGGTTCAATCAAGATTGGCCAGAGGGTAAGGGTCACACAAAAAGACTCCAGGATACCACTCCTGTGGGTAAGGGAGCAATTTTCAACTGGGCAGACACCACAAGGGAAATGGCCAAGAGTTACGTGGATATAAGGTGCAACAGACCTGCTGTGCTGCAGAGAGTGAATTGCTGCATTGAATAGAGTCACAGGAAAGGTATAATCCAGGACTATCTCAGACTGCCTCTCAGGAGGACAGGATAATAGAGCCCTTCCACCACTCATTCCATACTTTCACTTTACACTTAGGCACATTTTATTTTAATTTGGAGCCATTTCTTTTCTTAGAAGGATACAGTGTGAAAAAGTTCCCCTTTACATAATCTTCAAATAATGGATCACATGTTAAGAACATACCCACATTTCAGTGACTTCAATGTAAATTCTACATTGATCCATTTTTCTTTTTCATCTGTAAATTCTGCATTGAAGGTTAATTAACTTTCCCATAAGTGAGAACAGAGGTGCAGTGATATTTCTCTGAATGTTAAAAGAATGTGTTGGTTGTCATTCTCTTCCTTCCCAGCCATTTGAAGGATAAATGCTGCTGTCATGTTTACAGAATCATTTGCATGAATCTGGATATTATTGGAGATTCTTATTGACAACTCCTAAGATGTTATAATTTATGTTCTTATAAATCACCATTCAGGCATAATAAAGACTGAGTGTTTATGTCAAGGAATGGGCTTAGCAAATGCCAAAAGGAATATCAGCCATTATTTTCCTCCTGACTCTTTAGTCGTCTCCTACAACTTAACTCTCTTAAACTACAGCTCAGAATGATGTCATCAGGATGTATATCCAGAAGAATGGCAAGTGGATTACATCTTTTGTGCTGCCTAAGGTAATTTCATAAGTGGTATTCAGTGTATATGTTGAAAAGGATCATGAGACTTTGCATACACTCAGCTAGAAAATGCTTGGTTTGATTAGTGCTGACCATAATGGACACAGGGGAGAAGAATGATTATATATGAGCCATAAAATTTCCCAACTAAACATTTAGAAATAGACCAAGGTGTATACAAGTTTTCAAAATCTTTGATAGAAGTCAGATGTCATAGAGCCTGAAGACTGATAATCACATGTGATTATCACATACTGGTATTAAATTACCCAGAACACAACTAGGAAATATTATCATAGACCTCTGCAGATCCTTGAATGGAAATAAAGCTCAATGCTTACCAACCACTTACAAAGTTCCAGCACTCTTTCTTTCAGTCTTCACAACAGCCACTGGATAGGTGTTCTACATTTCCTGGTTTATTTATTCTCCCCAACAATCCCATGAGGGAACCATGATGGGATTATTGGTAAATGGAAAGATAAATATTAGCTCCATAAACACAAAATTACTATGACATACTTATATTTGTCATTGCTACATTTTGAAGATTAGCTTTTGGGAAAACAGAGCAGGAGGACAAAAGGTATAGACTTTTTCTAGTTCTTTTTCCATTACCCGTAATTGGGTCTTTAAATAAAAGTACAAAA
>VBSM01003143.1:10538655-10569183 GCA_008086735.1 Cheirogaleus medius
AAAAAAAAGAAGAGAATCACATTATAGAAAATTTTCATGCAATAGGATGCCCTGTTTATATTTCGTTATGTTCAGATACCACTAAATGCCACTTCACTGCAGATAAATATTTTATGGAACTCATTTATGTTTGTACTTCATTATGAATCTCATTTATTTTCTGCCATTATTTATTGGTTATTTTAAGAGGTAAAAATAGTACTTGAAAATTAAAATAATAGTTGGGGGCCACTTCTCTCCTCCACCAAGGAGGAAAGAATATCAGTCAAGTTGATTTATTTTTATTAAAATTTGCTTTGCAAGAATCCCTTCTTTATTCTGACGTTAGTGGTCCGCCTTCAATCCATTCCTTGAAAACTCATATACAGATGGTCAATGGTTTACATAAGTAGGCTCAGGTCATATAAACAAATCTTCAAATTCAGACATTATTATAGACAGACTATCTTGGAAATAAAGCTAAAATATGAGCAATGGCTATCTGTTTCTGCACATCTTCAGATGATCTTATTTGCAAAGGCAAGAAATGTTTCTGCTAAGCCCCGTGGGTGTGCTCAGCCATAGCTATACTGCTGCTCCATCTAAAAGATAGTGAGGTTCAGGGGTGAAGCATCAGATGGCAGAAAATGGAGCCATTTTTGAGGATTTTTTTTCCTTTTAGAGTCAGAAAGGTTTTATGTAAAAGAAATAGTAGTGAGAGGGATGTCTGGGTTCCCAGACAGAAAACACCTAAAATCTCTAGCTGTAACTGCAATTGCAAACAGAATATAAAAATACAATGAACCATTATAGAGTGGAAGGAACAAGAGCTTCAAACTCACAAAGACCTGCTCACAACCTGTATCTACCACTTTCAGCTATGTGAGACCAGGCACACTAATTAACATTGTTAAGACTGTTTCTTCATCTTTGAAATGGACAGTTAGGGAAATGTTCACAGCTGGTCTCATGAGGTAGGCTTGATGCCAATGTGCAGAAGGGACACTCGAGATTGGATTTTATAATCTACAGGAAGTGCAAATATTGGTTTAATTATAGAATGACTGCTCTTTCTAGTAGCAAATTGGGATGATGTAGAATCTGGAGAAGAGGAAGGTGGTTTTCATTCCAGAATCCTAGCGTTTAATATTAAAGTTTAAGATTATCCTTGCATCAATACACTTTCCTGATTCAAAATTCACAAACTAGGCTTGATAAGCATTAGATCTTTTAATTTTAAGGGGGGCAAGCATAATTTGTTGCCATATTCTGATAGTCTTAAAATTAGCATGTTGAAATATTCCTTTTCTTTTTTAAGATAATGTAGAGTGATGAAAAAGAAGGCAGATTGCTGTTTATAGTCCTGGATCTATTACCTTTTAGGTTTGTGATCTAGGACAAGTTAACTAGTTTCTCTAAGCCTCAGGTGTTTCACCTTAAAATAAAGATTGGGATCCTATTTCTAGAAACCTCATAGTTTTTAATGATACCATAAGCATTTTGTGAAGTGATTTCTAAGTGTTCTGGAACACCCTAACCCCAGATCATCCCCTTCCACTTCTTTCATGTCATGGTTTATGTGCTTCCCTGTTGTCTTCACTGCTTAATTAGAGTCCTCGAGGACAAAGAAAGTGTCTATTATATTTATACCAGTGTTTGCAACATAGTAGATGCTCAAAAATGGCTTTAAAGGAGGGAGGAAGAAAGACAAGGAAAACATACTTATTAATTGAATCATTAATCCCTTCATTAATTTTAGAAAGTACAATTTAAGTGCCAGGTATTGTTACAATGTTTAGTCCAAAATAGTAAACTTCTGAACTCAGCTCTTCTCACTGAAAGCATCTTGTTTTCAATGACTGTTATCATTTGTGCCCTGCCCTTGGGTGAGTAGGTTTTGTTCACCTTTTTGCTTAGAAAACTTGTAAGGATCTAAGCCAGTGGGGCCCACCTAATGGTTTTCTGAATGGGTTGAGGAAAGATAAAACAAAAAGAGAACAGTAAAGCTGGTTTATAGGTGATGTGACTTCTTCAAGTGCCTCTTTCTGGGCTTCTAGTTTCTGCCAGGGGCATGGGAAGGATTCTATCAGTAAGAGAAAAACCCTGGGTTTGCTGTCAAGAGAACATATACCTGGGAGAGGTGATATCTTCTCTCACAATGCTGGCTTCTGTCCTTTTCTTTTTGGAACAGAATTTTTCTTGCTTATTTTCTTTAGAATTTTTTCATAACACAACTTTATGTGGATATTAAAGTCAAGTCTTCTGGAGGAAAAAAAAATCTAACTAAAGTTTTCTTTAAGCCTGGCATTTCCGGATCCAATTCCTGCAAGCCCACTACATGGCCATAGTTACCTCCTCAGAATCTCAAAATATGTTTACGATTCTGTAAATTTGATTAACAAATAAAGTTCATGCTACCTTTTGTTCTACATGGTGTGCCAAAAGTCCCCATACATAGGGAAAATGGGAAATTTTATCTGTACACATTCCTCGTATACATTTAGCCACAATTGTCCATTTTCCCTGTGTATGGTGATTTTTGGGACAGCCTGTGCTTTGTTTTGTTGTTTTTTTTTCCTTGAGATGAAAATATGTCATCAACTTAAGTCCCTATAAAGACAGACTCTAAGTAGGGAATGTAGATCTTCATTGTTAGAGGCAGTTTGTCACAGATCACATGAAACCACAGGTATATATGGTCCTTTTTCCTAGGAGTGCCTATTTTGTTCAATGATCTTGGGAAACATTTTTAAACCAGACCAAACATGAATAAATGAAAAACATACTGGAATTGTTAAGATGAACACACACTGAAAAGAAATGTTTCATTTGCACCTGGCCCTTTTGCATGGCTACCTCAGGTCTCCCAAGTGGACTTTAGTGAGAACCACAGGGGTAGGGAATCCTCAGAGCTAGACTTACTCATGACACTCCATAAACAGAGAGGTTTCTGGTAAAATAGAATTATTGTAACCCTAAAAGCATTGTTCCCCCTATTTTTACACAAGTAATCTAAGCTTTGAAATTCTAACATTAGAATATTTTTTCTGCTTTTCAAGGATTTGATTAATTCAGACTTGACTATTCATGGCTTTAAAAACTCTCTAGTATTTCCTGCTTCAATGTCTTAGATCATTCTGTTTCCATGTGCCAGGAGATAATTTCCCATCACTTAATTCCTAATATATGCATACTCAAATCTTCTCATTCTTTAAGGTCAATCTCAAATTGTACTTCCTACATATACACACACTTTCTTTACAACTCTATCTTCCTGCCACTTTCAGCCAGAGATTATACTTAACAAATGTATATTAAGGCTCAATTCTATAAAAACATATGTTATACACCAGGGATATGGCTTTGACAAAAGAAACTATCTGGGTTTTATCTCCTCTGTTATCTCTACTTTCACATTTATTGTTTAAACCATTTGCTATAGTTACTTATGAACATATCATGCAGTGGAAAGAGCATGGAGTTGATATTAGCAGACCTGGGCTAAATCAAAGCCCAGTGACAAATATGTGACCTTGAAAAACATCATTTAACTTCTTCTTAGCTTTTACATCTTAAAATATAGAGACAATAATAATCATATCATCCATCAATCATAATAGATGTTAAATAAACTGTATATCCATAGTCTGGTCTGTTCAGTAGTCAGTGAGCCACAAATACAGCTCTCCCCCTACTCCCACTAGTCTACAATAGTCTTTGAGGGCAACATACTCCATAGCATTCAGCAGAGTGATAAGCAAATACTAGGAACAAAATAAACATTGAAAGAATGAATAGCAATGGATATACTCTTGGGAGAAGTGACACAGACACTTTCAAACACATGAAGGGGGAAGAGCAAATGGGGGATGGGAAAGGAGCATCGTTAGATATTTGTGAAGTGGAGATTGGGAGTGATTCAGTATTCAGAAGCTGAGTTCAAATTGGACGTAACTTCATTGTTTATCAAAAACCAGCTCTATCTACCAAACCCTTAGATCTGGCTCTTTCCTGCCCTTCTCTGTTCTTGGGTGGTGGGGAGAGGGTCATATGCATTTCAGGACCAAGGCCAGCACCAGATTGCCTTTCAAAACTCATGTCAGTGCACTTCTTCCAGGGTCCTACAACTACGATGGAGGAAGGAAGTTCTATAGGGCACCATCACAAGAAGGTTCATTTTTATCCTTGAATCAGTGATATATCCCTGAGAGTTGGATGTTTTATTCAGTTGGGGATTCTCTAATCACCCAGCTTTCTCTTTTCCTAGAATTAATTTTTCACTGGTGATTCTGATGTTACAGCTAAATTCTTTTTATGGTTCTGATATTATACTAAATAAAAACTAATTTCAGATCAAGAAAATATTAAAGGGAATAGAATAGTAGTCTTAAAGTTCTGAACACATAGGGTCATGTGTAGGACTTATGCTAATTGACTTCTTGAACAGAATTTCTCCTGGGGCTCCAGTGACCTTTCATTTTAATATTTGCCAAGATTAGAGACTTCTTTAAGCTACAGCTACCCAGGTACAAAGCAGAATTGTTAAAATGTCTGAACTAGAACATTTCAATGAGTCTAGTAGAGAGGATGGAGTGCCAAGAAGATACACTGATTTTAGAATTCATTAGCATTATTTTGGCTTCCTCAATTCCTCCTAAAGTCCAAGAAAGTAGCTTTATTTGCATTTTATGAATAGAATAGTGCAAATCTGGAGTTTGTGGTAGTTATAACTTGCTCTTTCAGTCAGTTTCTGTGTTAGAACTCCAGCTTCCTGGACCATATACCAGAGCTTCTACCAATTAGCCACATCATTAATAAATACTTCTGTTGTTTTATTTACTTTTATCACTATTGACACTTACATTGTCTATGATTCTTCCATTCTTCTGAAAAATATTTCTATAATCTTCGATATTTGGAGGAGATCAACTAAGGACATTTGAAGTAAAGTGCTTCTCCTTGAAAACCTTTCTATATAACTGGGGAGATAAGATAACATACATATACGAAGATAATTAACATGGCAGTTTTAAAAAATATCTGCTCCAAAGTTATCATGGGATGGTGCTATAAGGAGGCTTTCTAGAGGAAGTGATAGTTAAGAAGATTGTAATAAATGACTAGGGATTAGAGGGTGAAAAATAGAGTAAAGGCCTTCCAAGCTGAGTGACAAGTATTTCCATTAGCAACTAGTCTAACAGCATGTGTGCAACATCAGTTCAGACTGGTGCAGGGCTTTGACTTATCCTTACTTTGTTTTCTCTATGTAGCATATACATGTTGGGAACATGGCAGGCTCTCAACAAAAATTTGTTGAATGGAAGTTCCAATGATAACATGAAAGATTTGAGCAATGAACTGCTGGCCTTTCTAAGTTTACTTTGTCCCATAACACGTTTTCTACTCTGAGGTACCGCACTTCAAAGAGAACTCTTAGTTGGATTATCCAAATCCAACTATCCTCTTTTATTGGGTAATCAGACTTTTAGATATATACTCATTGTTGAGGTGATATGATATATTTATATGTAGTGTACTACAGTCATCCCTCAGCATCCATGGGGGATTAATTCCAGAATCCCTGCATATATCAAAATCTGCTCATTCTCAAGTTTCAAAGTGAAACACAGGTTTCTGCCTATTCTGAATACTGTATTTTTGATCCACCTTTGGTTTCTGAGGCAGAACCCACTGATACGGAAAGCCAACTGTATTTATTGAAAAAAATCTGCATATAAATTGACCTATGCAGCTCAAACTCATGTTGTTCAAGGGTCAACTGTATATATTTATATATAATGTTGTATATATATTTAAATAACAAGTAAAGGGGGAAGAGTTGCTGTGTAGCTATGGAGTTTTTGCTGTAGAATTTTTCTCAAGTATCACTGAGCTGGAAGCTTTTGAAGTTTCTTTTGCTGTTGTACTTGGGTACTACTATGTTTGCTTGTATATTTAGCAGTGTCACCCAGAGCTAATTTGAGTTTTTCAGGCTTGGCAGAAGTTGTGGCAGAGCTTAGCTTTACTGAAGGGCTACTGAGATAGTTTAGGTCTATGACTAAGTGGTTGGCAATCCCAAAATCAACTCCCAAGAAAGACAGGTTCCACTCTACCAAAGGTGATGCTTATGTTCAGGGAGACCAACCCTCATTCAGTCTTGTGTTTTTCAGTTTATTCACTACATGCAACTTTCTCTGGTGCTGAATTTGAGGCATTAAGTTCTGCCCATGTGATAATATCTGTGTGTTCTGCACTCTAGATATTCCAAAAAAAAGATTAAAATTTTACTCAAATCCTTTAAGAAGCTCATTCTGGAGAAACCAGTTAATTAGGATGTAAATGAGAGACTGTTTATAGCAGGAGGGGACAGCTGTAGACAATATATACTAATCTTTTTACAAAGAAATGGTTATCTGCAATTAGAGGAACATCCTTATAAGGGAATGAAACCACATTCTTAGAAAAGGGTATGGAATGTGTACACATGCTTGGAATTGATTCAATACGGAGAACTAAGCATAAAATACAATCTCCTTGATTACTCCAAATCCTTTGAAATGCTAGAAAGAATATTTAGAAAATCCATAAGCATTCTTGAATATAGAAGGATAACCTTCAATGGATGAGCAGTGGTGAAGACTCGTAAATATATAAAAAACCAAATGAGACTAATTGAAGGAGGAAACCTCAGCCCTGGTAGGCACATCAGAGAACTGCCGCAGAAGAAGCAGGTGGGGACCTTCTTCAAGTCTTCCATGCCTAATATGTTACCCATTGCACAGGTGTAGAAATTGAGGCTCAATTTAAGTAGCTTTTCCAAGTCACATAATAATAGAAACTTCAAACCCAGGACTGTCTCATTTTCACACATCTGAGTTTATTGCCTCCTCTACATCTTAGACACTTTACCTGGCAACTCTCATTGATTCTTCACAATTCTATGATGTTTCTACCATTTTACAGATGAAAAGTGTGGGCTGTGGGCCAGTGATTCCAGAGGAAGTGTACTTTCTAAGAGACTACTCTTAAAAACCATGCTTCCTCTTCCTCCCCATCACAGTATTATTAATAATAAAGAGCCAGATAAAGATTTTAGGTCTTCTAAGTCTGTCTTCTCCACTTTTAATTGGAGAAGTTAGTCTTCATTCTGGATTTATCCACTATAAAAGATGTGTGGCTGGTGTTGTCATAATTATAACTTCATTTGACTTCTGAAAAAAATATTATTGGGAGCATTATTTGTATCCCTATTTTACATCATAGCCTTTGGTCGTGGCCACTGGGTTCTCAGGTACAAAGCCTGATCTGTATAGCTTGACATGAAAAGTCAGTCTGAAGTTTACTTGTTATTACCCTGCATGTAGCACTGAGTATTTAGAAAATGAATTTTATGTATTTAGTTTTAGAGGGTAAAATGATGGAAAAGTGACCAGGAGACTCAGTACCCAAGGTTCGGAGATGGAAAAGTGTTACTGGAGGTCTGTAGCTTAAGGGAATTTCACATATGTAAAGCAAAGTTAAAAAACTGATGTATTAGTGGTGATTGTCAATTTTCAGAAAGATCTTCCGATTTACAATGCAGTAAAACTGGGAGCCTCTTTAAACGGAAACTTAAAATTTTAAGTGTTTGTTTATAGTTGATTGTCAAGGAGATGATCAAAGGGATGTTAAAAAAGAATAGAGATAAAATGAAACAAGACTATCGCACACAGAATACATCAGTGCATTTTATATATCTGGGGTCTAACTTTGCATTGGTCTCATTATCAGAAAGGCTGCTTGGGGCTTTAGTGGCAGATCCAAGTATACCATTGTAGGTTAAATGCAAAAGGAAGGAAAATCATGTTTTTCTTCTGGTTCACCAGCCACATTCTGAAATGAGCTCTGATTGCCAACATTTGAGTTCTAGCACAAGCCCTGAACTAGTTTTTGTGTCCAGAGGGATGGACTGTGCTGACTGGCTTAGGACTGTTTCACATACCCCACTCTGAAGCTGGAGGTTGATCAACCAAAAGATGTGATCTGAGAATCCAATGGTGAAACAAAACAAAACAAAACAAAAATAAATAAATAAAAAAGAAAAAGTACAAGTATACACTATGGTCAGCATATATCAGTTTTGGTGTAAAGGATGAATAGTCAGGTAATAAGGTGATATTGAGGCCAGCATCTGGGAGAAATGCTGACAGTATCCTTTTACTAGAGGTGCATTAAGATCTTGGCCTTGGTATAATATTAATACAAGATTTAGATAGAGCACAGACACAGTCACAAGCATCTCTCCCCACATGACAAAAGCTTCCAGTTACCTCTGGCCTATTCAGTAAAGACTCCCAACACATCTGTCATCACTCTCACCTGTAGTTCACACATGGGTCTCATGCACAGTCTCAACACCTGGTACAATCCCACAGCTCGGAAGGAGAGTATCAACCTAGCTGGAGACTGGGAAGAGAAAGGATGATTTTATTTTCTTATATTATAAGATAAAAAAATAGACCAATGGGCTCAGAATTTGGTGGTATGCCCCTCTGAGCCCGCCGGCGAAATAAAAGCTGATTCTCTGGAAAAAAAAAAATAGACCAATGTTTAATCTTCTGTGGGTTTTCTAAGTGATCTGAGACATAGTTTAAGAGTCATTAAATGCAATCTAAAACCTTGGGGAAAATATGATTCTTTGTTTTTAACTAAAAATGAAGGCGGCTACCATTTTCCATTTTAGCTACAATATTGTACAAAACTAAGTTTGCAAGTTGATCCTATTGCACACACACACACAACTAAGAAGGATCCACTTGAATTTCCAGAGTGGTGTTGTAGCCCCACAAGACCCAGCTAGAAAGACAAACAGATGCTGGAAAGTCTCTGACTTTCAATGTATTTCCTTTTTTTTCTTTCCTTGTTCCAGAGTTTTGCTGAATTTCTAAGGATTTTTGGTTGCTGTCTCTAAAGGCGTGTTCTGTCTTGGTTCAGTCGTCATCCCCTTCTGAGAAACTGATCCACACATTTGCAGCCCAGAATATGGGGTAAGATGAAGGGACTCTGGGGGTGAAATGCTCAAGCTAAATTCACAGAATTCTAGAATGACATTGATGCATTCTAACTTGGATCCAGTAATCTCATATGACCTAGAGCACCCAATGAAGCTGGGAAATCCTATATCTCAGATCTTATCATGTCTCTTCTTAGAAGCAGAAACTCAATGTTGTGAAGTCTTTATTCTCAATTAGTCTATCCAATTATTCATCATTTCCATAAACTATACTCCTGACCATATCCTCACATTTACCTATATTGCCTCCTTCACCTTAGCTGGAAAACTCTTTTATCATCGACTCATTTTCTATATTTTAAGTCCAATCTTAAATTATTATTCTCAGATAATTTGGCCCACACAAGTCCCACCTATGTTAGAAACTTTTGAGTACTTGTCTTCTGAATTACCCATGTTAATAACTAATTATTATTATTTTTATCTTTCAAACTTCAAGTTCTTTATGTGTTCAGGGCCTTAGTCAACAGCTCATTTCAAGAGAGCAAGGACACTACTCTGAATGCCCCATAGTACCCAGTGATATTCAACACCTGTTACTTAAGTAAATTTAATTATTTTCTTATTACTACAACCATTTCTAAAGCTCTCACCTGTATTCCACCACTGATTCCTTAATACAAGTTTTCAGTATATATCAAATATCAGTATGTATGAGTATCATCTTGGGTACTTGTTAAAAAGGCAGATTCCTAGGCCCCAAATATAGACACGTGATTCAGTAGATTTGGGGTAGATTCAGAGATATATTTTTGTGATTCAGAGAAAGGTGAACTCAATTCCAAACTCTGAGAAACACTTCCACAGATGTTTTCTACTTACAGAAACCTTTTTTACTTACAGAACTTTAAAGCATCAGATAGTGTTGTATCAAAAAATGACTACATGTTTGCTTCTCTAGTCTGAATGTTCTGTGGCTGCATAGCCCCCCAATATCTGATGTAAGATAGAGATCAAAAATGTCCAAAATTGAGATAGTTGATGAAAATAAAAAGTCTGCAGAAACATGGTGGCCTAAGTTTGGGGACAGGTGAATAGCCCAGATTTTTAGAACCGGTAAATTTTCCAGCTTGATGCTTCAGTAGTGACACTACAGTAGCCACTCAGTGTACTCACCTACATGTATAATTACTTGTTCAAGGCTCTCATGAATATTTGAAAATAACTTTAGCTGCAAATCAGTTTTTGATTTGTTTAGCAAGGTACTCTTATTTCCAATCCTTTAAGAGTTGGGGTACATTAGTCATAACCCATCCAGTCCCAACCAGTGATGAAGACTAAGTGAGCATAAGACTAAGTGAGTCACCACTCACATGGGCTGCTCTTCACATTTCTAGTATAATATCTGGTGGAGTGTTGAATTGGGGCATGATCTTGAGACAACCCAGTGGGCCAACTAGTGTTTGGCTATGAATCAGTCCTCATCACCAGCCCAGGGAGACATTCACTTTGAGAAGCTTCAGAAGTAGGAATTAGGGAGGCACGTGGGACAGAGTGGGCATAGCAGTGTTACACAATGAGAAGAGCCACACATTAGATGTTGGGAGGTCCAGGTTCCAGTGCCCAAGTTTTATGAACATTAATGATAAACATTTGGTAAGTACTTGCTATATTACCAGAAACTGTGCTAACAGTCCTATTAATTACCTAATTTAATCTTTCTTGAAATGCTATAAGATGGGTATTATCCCATCATCTTATTTTACAATCTTAAGATACCAAAAAGACTAAAAAACATTGCCCATGTTATTAGTTATTAAGTAGACAAATTAGGATTTTAAATCAGGACATTTTGCTCCAGAAATGCTAACCCATTATACTCTCTTCACCCTGACCTGGCACATGTCAGATGGCTTTGGTATATCTTTTATTTTATATACATCAAAAATATACATATATGATTGTATCAGTCCCCTTCTATTTCATAGGATTGACCTGAATTTCACATTAAATTGCAGGTATGAAAGTTCTTGTAAAAGTATGCAATACTATTCTGAGGAGGGCGTGGCAAACCTAAGTCTGTGCAGAAGCCAGACAGGAAAAATGAAGAACATGAGCCCAACCTAAAGGGAGGTCCAGGACATTGCTGCTGTGTGGGAATGCAGGCACAGAACTGCAATTGCTAACTTTCTCAGGAAAATCCATGAATCGTTAGTTTAATTGATATTTTATACTGATTAAATATTGGCTTAAATTAAAGCAACACTTATAAAAAAAGAATTGAATCTATTAATATGAAGATCAGCAAAACAAGCCTAGAAACTGGTGGCTTGAGACATCTGTACCATGTACGTAGGAAATAGTTTTGTTACAAAGAATTATTGTACCAAAAACCAGATGGTATATACTAGTTATATAAATTCTGGCAAGGCACATGACCTTCTAGGGCCTCAATTGCCTCAACTATAAACTATTCTCCCATATTCTGTACACCTACTCCTGCCCCAAGGCTAAAATCTCAGATGCTTATAATAAAGACCATGGTATTGAATTTAAGCAGTTCAAAAGATGGTTGAGGAGATGGAAAACACTTAGATTAAAAATCAAAGACATGAGGATTCTTTTGTAGCAGACAACAGGTAAGTTCAAATGGGCTCTCCTTCATGTGCATCTTTGGTCTCCTCTTGCCAAGTGAGAGATTAGATTAGGACTATGCAAAATTCCAAAGGTGGTTCAGTAGTCAGAACCTAGGCAGTATGTAGGCATCTGGAACTCTATCAGTGGGAATATATTTGGCAAGGATTAGGTAAACATGAACTTGGGATTTGGGGATTGGCATTGGTAAGTAACGTATTAGTTTAAAGGAGTAATGACTTGAAGGAGGAAAACTGTGATTTCAAATACATGCATAGCTATTAGACACAAAGAAGGGTTAATATTTTTTTCTACATGACTCGAGAGTTTTGAATTTGCATCAGTGAGTGAGGGATACTAGAGAGAAATTTTGCTTGGATAGACGATATCACTGGTCAAAACTATTGTATGTAGACAGAGATGTTTCAGTAGGCATTTTGAATTCACTGTTATTTTAAGTATTTAAACAGAGGTTACAGAAAAACTTGGCAGCAATATTGCAAGAGGACATCCACAATGAAACTGAGGGTAGAATGAATAAGATAGTGGTTCTCAAGTTCAACTGCCCATAGAACTACCTGGAAAGATTGTTAGACATGTAATAAATACAGATTCTAATTCACTAATTCACTGTGTATGGGATAAAGAATTAAAAATGTATGTGTTATCACACACTTCCTTGTGATTCTATTGCATCCACTTATCCACAGCAACACTGGAGTAAGTTTCTGTAAATCTCTTATATTTCCAAGATTATTTTTAAAAAAAAGATCATTAACATCTATTGAGCAAATGCTTTGTTCCAGACACTAGCTACTTGCATTACATTTATTTCATTTTATGCTCATTCATTACCACTGTTTTATAGATGATGAAAGGGAGGCTTCAAGATGTTAAATAAATAGTAACCATGAGGTTATGGGGTAAGTGAAAGAGCAGAAATTTTAATTTGGATGTTTACTCCATAACCACTCAACTCATACACGTACTGTTCATTTTTTGTGCTTTAGAGCATGCTCTTGGAGACAGGAATCTGGCCAGGCGTTGGGTGGGGTAATGCGCTCAGAAAGAGTCAGTTCTGCAGGCACCGGCTTCTGTAATGTCTTCCTCCTCAAACAGAATAATTATGGCTGCCGTCTTACCCCTGAGCACTGAAGTGGCATCTGAATATATGAATAAATTAAATCAAAGGTCAAGGGCATGAGAACTGGAAATGAAGCAACAACAAACAAAACTATTTTCCAAATGGAATACTATTTATCTGATTAATCCTCTAGGCTGCCTGCCCACATTTAATGAATGCTGTCCTTAGAGGCACACAGAACTCTGTAATGAATATGAGAGGGAACAAAACAAAACAAAACAAAACACCTAGTAATACAAACAGAAGCAAGATGACCTGTTTCAGAGGAAGTGGGGCAGTGCCCACAGTGTTAGACATTTTAATTTTCATATCTCTACAGTTGTAGCAAGGCAGAACACACTTTTGTTCACTTCTTTAGTTTATTCTTTTCTCCAGGATAGGACAATGCAAGTGAGAAGGAATTTCTATTCATAAGAAGACCAGATTTTCTAAATTGAAATGGACTGCAGATTGTAAAGGTTGGCTTGGCCTTGACTTTTTTTCATCCATTCTTAACAAATCAATGTCCAGTCTTTGTTGCTTCCAGCTCTTTTAACAGAGATGCTTGAAGATGCCATGAGAAAGGGCCAGTGATGCATATAATATGTTTCAGAATTGCAAATAGCTGAGTTGCAAATTGCACACACTGACATTGGCTAAAAGCACTGTAAATATACTGCACATGATTAAACTACTAAATTTACAGATAATGATCTTTCTGGAAAAGAACAATGGAACAGTAGAGTTGTATAATTCTGCTTACTTATATTGTTTTGAGTCCTGCAGTTGCAAAGGCATTATCAACAAGAAAATCAGATGGCTTCTAAGACACACCACAATATTTCTTTCTTTTCTAAGGTCCAGGGCTATCTGGATGTCTTCTTTATGATGCAAAATAGGTGTTACCACCCCAGGTACATTGACTTAAATCCATGTAAATAAATTTAATATATAGTGGAAGAGAGAAAGTAGATAAGGAGACTAACTAGGAGATTATTACCATAGGGTAGTAAAAGTAGAAGGCAGATATATGCCTTTGAAATTCAATTCAGAGTTAGGATTTCTGCCTATCACCATACAAGACGAATAGTAAGCTTCCAGTAAATATTTACTAAACTGAATTCACTCTGGCAAATGATTGGACAAAAATGAAATTAAAGTTGATTTTAAATTGAAAGCCAAGGTGTTTCTGGTTGAAGATCCAGGAGACACAGGGATCTGGAAGTACATGAAAGCTAGTGATTTTAGTTTTGACTGTATGACTTTGCCAACAGTTACAAATGCTGCAAAAGTTCAGATTAAAAAAAAGCATGAAAAAAGGCAAGAACTGACAAATTGTGAAATGTCAGTGTTGCGACAAAAATTGATCTTCACATGTAAGGAATTCAGAATTTTAAAATTTCTCCTCTAGTTGGCACAGAGGCATAGTATTCTCAGTTTGCACGGGAGTCACCATTGCTTATAACAACCCATTTCACAATGAACTAAGTTGAGGAAATGCTTTCTGTCCTGGAAGAGGAAGACAAAGATGTCTGAGTTGAAGACTGTAAATATATATCTTGAAGTCAGGTGTCAGTTTTACTGTGAGCAATGCTATCTGTCAGCAGAGTGAGCATTTCATTATATCAGGTCTCCATCGACATGTCCTACTAACATACTTATCATTCCTTACAAATAAGTCTCAAATATTCTAAATGTATAGATCTGGGACTTTTATTAATACATAAGGATAGCTTTACATAGAGATAAAGTATCCGATTTATTATTTAAAATCTTTTTGCCTTATGAACTTTAATGACTTTAACAGGAAAATAGAGACAAATAAATACATCTGATCACCAGGGATGTAAAACTACTGTATTTTTTTAATACCTTCTGTCTTAAATAACTATTTCAGACTTTTAAGCCTGAAAGCACAATCGTACTTAAGTCACACATACAGTATCTGTGGGTTGTCATATTTATTTTCTGTGCCTCAGCATGGGTTGATCTTCAGCTTTCAGTATTCTGCCTAACAGAAATTTAATTTCTCATCAGCCTATTTCATGGATGGTGAGGGAGGTACACAGTGGAACTTATTTTATTGGCACAAATTGGCCTCATTTAAAACCATATTAATGCTTTCTTTGGACTTAGCCCTTGGCCTTTGGTGTGGAAAAGGTCTAATACAGAACAATACCAAGTCATAGGAGAGAGGATTTGTATCTCTTTTAAATCATGTCTCTAGTTTAGGTGGCTGGTTAATTTATTTCTTGATGTGTGTAAATAAAATGATATCAAATCTACTGTACATTGTACTGTAACAGAAAGGTGATTTTTGTTGTTGTTGTTCCATGACTAGATGGACTTTATTCTTGGATACCTAGTAATTATTATAATAGCTTTGCATTGACAATTATATCACCTCTTTTCCATGGTTTCTCATGTGTTGTGCCTAAAAGAGGTAGGGATGTGCTTCTCCGTTTTAGTGATTGAGAATGTTCTTATTATAAACTTAGTTACCTGATTTCTTGCACTTATCATAACTCACTGTGAGATCAGTGTTGAACCCTGCTTTCTATGCCATGTGTCACAAGGTATAATATCAATTTCTAAGATTGTAGAAGTAGATTGTAGGTCTGTGTAGTTTATTTGACTGAAAAGAATACAAATCGAAGACAATCAGAAGCACTGGTGATAAAGCAGTTTTCCCAAGCAGTTGTTTTTCTTATTTTTCCAGAAGTAAAATGCAGTCTTACCTGAGAATCTCCATTCAAGTTGGGCATCTGAGAACATTGAGAATCTCCATTGAGGTTGGGCATCTCAGCAACCTAGCTGTGTTATGTCAAGCAGCTAAAGCATGCCAACTATTACTACCTCATGCTTTTTATGACCTCTAATTAAAATAATATTTAATGCTGAGAAGGTATTCTGCATTCCTGTTATGTAGCATTTTTATCTTTGTATGATGGAATAGCTCCATGTCCTCAAATACCTGGCTGGAATCAGGCACTTCTACCACCAGTAAACCTCACCAGGACACATTACAAAACAAAAACATGACATGGAATAGCGGGTTACTGGGAGGGTATTGAAATTACTTTTTAACTGAATTCCTTTCTAAATAGTTTCATCATTTACACTAAGTTGATGTTTGGAATCCAAATAAATAAGCCATCCAATTTGTCCACGAAGCAATGAGTAGAACAACTTGGAATAAGTTAATTGAATACTTTATTCCATTTAGCATGTTGAATCATCAAAATATCTCAAGGGCAGTGATACAAGTTTGCATAAACAGCAGTTTAATTGTCTTTGTACAGGAAGTAGAAAGCTTTTTAAAAGTTAAGTATTACTTAATACCTACATCCTCTGCAATCTGGACACATGGAAAAAGGAATTGTCCTGGAAGTGGTTTAAGTCAGACAAAATGGGAAGAAAAGGCTGAGGAAAAGCTAGAATGTGAGAGTCAAACTGGAAACTATTGGCCAGAATATGATTTTCATTCAAATGCTATTGTCCACAAAAATTGCACTAGTAATTGCCAAATAATCCTGAGCAATCTAAAGAGAAATGCCATAATTGACATGTAAAAGCAAGAATGTATAAAGGTGACCCTTGGTGTGATGAACAATTTTGCTGAAAATCTGGGAAAATTATTTATTTATATCTGTGTGTATGTGTGTGTGTGTGTATTTGCATGAATGTGTATATATGTTTGAACTTCTCATGTGTATATTATAATTGATTATTAATTTTAGGACATACTGAGAAAAAAAATTAAAAAAAGAAAAAGAAAGGAAATAAATCTCTTCTGCAGTTTAAACTGAGCTTAAAACAGAAGAAATTGCCTCAGAGTTAAATGTTATATTTTTAATTCTGAATGTGGTAATTTTTCTTGAGAGAAAAATATGACCAAACTAATAAGGGAGTACTTTGGAATTCCAGTTAGGAAAAACACAACATGTTCCACATTCAGATTTGTGGCTCTTCAAAAGGTAGAAAAACTGGCAGATTCATCAACATAAGGCTTTCACTTTTCATCATGATTTAATGAGGGTAAACCCTGATAGTCACCCCAAATGTTGGCTTCTAGTGTCAACCTTTTTTCACAATTACTATTAAATTAGCACTTTTGAAGAAAAGTTATATGTCCATTTCTTTGAGGGTTAATGAGTTTGTAAATACATGAAGAGATTGGAATCAAAATGAGCCAAGGCTTGGCTAGCTCACAGTTGTTTAGATCCAGGAACCTGGTAGGATGCCTGGATCACCAGGTCTTCATGTTAGTCAGAACTCAGCTGGCTGGCAAAATATTCCTTCCAGCCACTAATGTGGAAGCCAATTGAGTGAATAAATTTTATTGAGCCAAGAAATCTCCATCTTTGGCAAAATTTTTCTCTCTGTCTATGCATTCTAGTCTCTGCTACAGCTGGGACTTAACGTTTCCAAATTTCACAAAAGAAAATTTGTGGTCACTCAACTTCTTCAGTGGACTAGATGCTGCTACCAGAGATTCAAAAGTAAATAAGGCCTAGTCCATGCCCTGAAGATGTTTGCAGTTGTCTAAGGGGAGATATAATGAGAAACTATTATCATTTTATTAGTAAGAGCTACTATAAATGTATATCGTGGGTATAAGAACAAAATGAAGGAGTGAGAATGGTGTGGAATAAGGCAAAGGAAGTAAGTCAGCAAAAGATCTTTGAGAATATATAGCCTGCATGTTGAAAAATGAATGAGGACTTGGGAAATGAACAAAAAAGGACATAAGAATATTAATAACAATAGCTAATATTTGTAGAGTGCTTGACAGGCATACATTATTGCCCTTAATATCCTCAATCATCCTGTGTGTTAACTGCTATTATTATCTCCATTTTACAGATAAGAAAGTGGAAACTCAGTGGAGGGTGAATGATGGACACAAAATTCAAACCTATTCTGTTTCCAAAGGGTCTACTTTACACCAAGGCTCATATATAAGAACAGAAGGGAAGGGAATTGAGGTAAAGGTAACAAATAATAGTTGGTTTTCACATTTGTATAGTAGGGATATGTGAGATAGTATAATAGAGAAAGTAGAGAAAAACAAGAAAATAGTAACTATATAAAAAAGGCAGGAAGGTGCTAAATCAACAAGGATCATCCAAGTTGTACTATAGAGAATAGATTTTACCTGGGAAACATTGAAGTGTCATTGAGTAGTTTTCAACAGTGGAATGGCAAGGTCAGGCTTGCATATTAGAGATTAATATGGAGGAATTATGAATAAATTAATTGGTAGCAAGTGAGGATAGAGTTAGGAAGATAACGCAAGATGCCATTGCAATAATTCAGGGAAGAAATAAAGAATGAGATCCAGGACTTCCAGGTTTTCTGGGTAAGGAGCTTGACTAAGTTGCTAGGCAGTAAAACAACAATTTGATGGGGAAAATTATATTTAAGCACACACAAATCATTCGAAGACCCTGGAAATTGTCCTAAGGGCATGGAGCAAATGGAGAAACATTCATTCAGTAAAATTTACTGAATCTCAGTGATTACAGTGAGCATCTGGATATTGGAGCCATGACTCATTCCCTCGCCTACTCCACTTTAACCAAGCTCTGTTACAAAGTTTTTCCCTGGCACCCTATTCTGCATAGATGTAGCCAAGAAGATAGGGGCTCCTTCTCCCCAAGCTCTCAACATAAATCTTTGGGTTCACCACAAGAGGTAAGCTGCCTGCATATCTCATCTCTACTACCTCTGTCTTGTAAAAGTTCTATTCTAGGTAGGCACACATGAGAGAACTGGGACTTCTTTATTCCTCCCAGGCCCCACCCACCGGGTGGAAACTCTGTCTTAGGCATTGCAGGCCAAGAATGCTAGGGCCATAATCACATTCACTCCAGCTTGAGAAGCAAAGCTTAAAATAAAATTACACAAATCTCTTGCAGTGCATGACCAAGATTGTGTTGTCTCCGGAGTGATCAGAGGAGACCTTACCTAAGAGTTGAGGGTGATGAAACAATACCCAGAGGTGTTGTTAGAACTCTTCTTAGTAATGAAGTTACTTGAAGTTTTGTTTTCCTTTTAAATGAGCCTTCTAAATCTCTTATAGTGATTTCACAGAAAATGTGACTTATTTTTGTTGAAAGTATATAGGTCATTAAATATGAAATGTCTGATTTCAAATCAAAGTTTAGTTTATTATTATCTCAAACAAGAAGAAGTACAATTAATCAAAGTTTTTGTCTAAACTATTGACATAGTTTTGTCATCTTACCGGTAGCTTGTTTATGCCAGCAGCAAAGAAGCCTGGAGAGTGAGTGGCATTGAAATTGCAAAAGATCTTTTCCACAGCTTGTTGAGAATTGAATATTTTTCCTTGGAAGAAGTGGTCCAAAGCCTGGAAGAAGAAGTAGTCAGTTGGTGCAAGGTCTGGTGAATACAGTGGATGACAGAGAGTTTCCAAGTCCAGCTTCTGTAGTTTGAGTAGTGTTGTTTGTGTGACATGTGGTTGAGCATTATCTTTCAAGAAGATTGGCCTGTCTCCATCGACCAATCTTGATGCTTAGTCAAAAGCATCCTCATCATTTCGTCCAGTTGGTTTCCATAGACATCTGCTGTAATGGATTAACCAGGTTTCATGAAGCCATAGTGGATAATACCAGCACTGGACCACCAAACAGACACCATTAGCTTTTTTTGATGAATATTTGGTTTTGGACTGTGTTTTGGCATTTCCTCTTTATCCAGCCATTGTGTCAAATGCTTGTGATTGTCAAAAAGAATCCATTTTTCATCACACATAGCAACACAGTATAGAAATGGTTTGTCTTTATGTCGTGACAGCAAAGAAAGGCGAGCTTTGAGAAGATTTCTCTTCTGATGCTCATTTAATTCATGCGATACGCATCTATTCAGCTTCTTTACCTTGCTGATTTGTTTCAAATGGTCCAATATCATTGGAATAGTAATGTCAAACCTTGCTGCTAATTCACACATAGGTTGAGATGGATTTGCTTTCATTGTAGCTTTTAGTTTATCATTATCCACCTTGGTCTCAGATTGCCCATGTGGATCATGTTCAAGATTAAGGTCACCAGAGCAGAACTGCTGAAACCATTGACATACAGAGCATTCATTAGCCACATCCTTCCAAAGGCTATTTGTTGATATTTTGAGCTGTCTGTGTAGCATTGGTTCCATAATGGAACTCATATTCAAAAATAACATGAATTTTTGACTTATCCATGGTTTCACAGAAATTGCTCTAAAACAATTTGAAAGATAATCTCAAGCCAAACCATATGTTTGAAAGAATGAGAATGTACCTTCACCATAAAAATAAAATAAGAAATGTCAAAGTGAAATATCAGAGATACCAACTGTCAAGCTTAGTACTTAAGGAAATCAGATATTTCATACTTAATAACCTATATGGCACCAAGATTCCAAAATAAAAATAAAGGCTAAAATATTTTACTCTCTTGAAGTTTTCTCTGAAAATATTTTAAATTGTATTCAAGACAATGGCCCAGAAACGACTGTCTATTTCAAATTTTTGTTTTCTTTTTTCATATGTACATTCTTCTACTAGAAACACAAAAAAATGTAAAACATAAAACTTACTGGAACAGTAAAGGTAGGACCCCACTTTGCACAGCTGCTTTGCAATTCCCCACTAGTGTCCCTGGTGCCCTTTCTGAATGTTAGTACCCCTATTTATGCTCATAGTTGTAATGGAGAATTTTTAATGATGTGGTTAGAATTTTTTTTCTGCTCTCATGTTATAATAAATGATGCAACTATTGGTTTTATCTCTCCATCTACTTTCCCTGGACTTAATCTAGAGTAGTGCGTTTCCCGTATTCAATAGTTGGCATGATATTATTTCAGATGCCACAGGGAAGAATTGTTTTCTTCAGAGGAAAAACATGTTAATAACTATATAAAACTGTAATCATTTCAAAAAAAACCTGCAGAATTAATTTGAGAATTTGAGAAAAAGTGCAGGCATCCACACTCTAATATGAAACTATAAACTTATACAACCAACTGGACATAATTTTTAGTCATGCTGATGCATAGAGTAAAAGAAGTGAGTGATTTTTCAGAGGAATCATTACAGGATTAGTTCAAATATTGAGTTTCTTTAATGAGTATACCAAGGATATGGTTCATGAAATCTAACTGATCTAGACTTGAGATAAATCCATCCATTAGTTTTGTATTAAGCAAGTGTGAATTAAAAATAAGCCCCTCGCCGACTGAACAGACCCCCTGCAGGCCAAGGGGACCCCAGAGAAACCTTAAAAGTGAGGTTCAGGTATGACAGGCTGAGGGTCAGACATGCATCATTTTCCCCTCCCTTGCTGAGGGCCATGAGGCTTTTTTCCCCCTAAGGTCCAGACCAGTATTCTCTCTTGATAAAAGATCACCAGACATGAAATGGTTTGAACAGTCTACGGAACATGCGCAGAAAGGGTTTTCATGTCCTTTCACCTTTTTGACATAGAGGACAGCCATTTTTAAATATGGATCCCATAAAAGGTCAGAAAGTTCCATTGTGCAGGCATATGTTCTCTTTTCATAAATATTCATGACTCCTTCCATAGCTTGTTAAGTATGTATTTTTTGCCACCACGCTCAGTATAAATTCCTGTTCCCATTGACCCTGACTCAAAGCATGTGTTCCTAGCGTGTGGTCAGGGGCTCTGCTTCCCAGCCTGCTGGAATGATCACCTGCAGGCTGCAAGCTTTTATGAGAAATAGAACTCTCTTTTTCCAAATTATGAACCTCTTTATTTCTCCAGTTAACACGTGGCACCACAGTGTTGAGTATGGGCAAACTGGAATACTATTCAATGTCTGATGGAGTTTCTTTGCCAAAAAAAAAAAAAAAAAAAAAAGCCCTATAATTCTTTCAGCATCATTTGTAATCACTCACTGTTCTAGTATGAAGTTATTTTCTTGTTCCAGAAAGGTTCCCTGAAATGAGCTGCCTGGAAATCAGTATTTTAAATCTGTACAAAGGTGAGCCTGGAGAACATTGAGAATAAAATTGAGTGAGGAACAGGGGCCAGGGTACTATTTTTTTCCCCTTTCTCCTAATCAGAAGTGTATTTTTGTCATGTTTCTTTGGCTTTATTTTCTCTGTTGGAGTCGCATTCCCTATATGTGAGAAAACCATTGCTTATTAGATTGTGCCACTAACATAGGAGATTTATCCTTTTGGAAAGACAGCTTGATTCTGCTGGTTGAGACAGATTGAAACTGGCTTGCCATTGCTTATAAGGGATTATAATTTTGATTTAAATGTATGCTTCTCTTTGTTCATCTTATCTCTACTAATGCAAAGGAAGAGCGAGCAGATATTTGTGTTCTCTAAGAAAGTTTGGCTTCTGTTAATGCTTAGATTAAAATGTAAGATCTTGGATTTTCTGCTTTATTGGAAATGTCTCCAATTTGTTTCAATACAGTATTTATTAGGACTGTCACATGCAAGTATTGTGGAGGATACAGAATACAGAGAGCCTTGCTGTTTAGGGAAGCTGCCATTTCACCCTAATTTTAATTAATAACATTGAGTTCAGAGCCATACCACCTACCCAGAAATAATTAAGTAATTATTACCCTGGAATCAGAGGTATCTGGGTGTCTTAGTTCAGATTCCCTGGGGACAGAATCTGAAACAAGGAATTTCATGTACGAGATTGGTTAAGGAGTATTCCTAGGTGAAATATCTAAGGATACAAGGAAAGAAGTGCTGGGCAGGGAAAAAAATCCAGGCAAAGATGTGAGTCCAGGTGAAGTCTAGCCTCTGTCTTTCCCAGAAGGAATTCTGGAGGATAAATAGCAGCATAAAGTTGTCCCATAAAAGGGTTTGATTTTTGTCCCCTGTGTCATTCAGCCATAATATAGCATTCCTTTATAATTATAAGTTGATGCTAACTGGTAGAATCAGTAAGTCCTATAAAGTTTTCATATGAACAATATGGTGAACTTTGTCAATGAAGTCTTGAATTTTGTGAGGATAGTAAATAGTAGAGTATATTTGCATGCTCAAGAATAGTACCTTTCTGCCTTCCTACATACACCTAAAATACTCTCTTCTTGATGTTTCTGGAATAATACAGCAACCAAGGCAAACTCAGAGAATCACAGAGTATAAATCTGCCATGAATTTTCTGTATGTACTTTTTGTGTAAACAGAAAGTCATGGTAAGTACTCCTGTCTCAAAGCTCAGTTGAAACCTGTATCCTAAGCCCTTACAGATGCTAATAGAGGAAATAAGGCAAATTAGATAAAGTAGTTAAGTACTTCCAATCAGCTTTATCCAGACTTAAAAATAAGTGAAACCTGTGCATAAAGAATAAATGAATTGCAACACCCAGAGGAGTTTGGTCAGATTTAAATAAATTTCAGGAAGTAAGGACTGAAGTTGCTATTATCCAAGCATTATTTCTCTGGTTTTTTTCATGTGAACAGCCCCCAGCCCTGTGCCACCTAGACCAGAAGATTGGTCACTCTTTCCTCACTAAACAGCCAAGAAGAGAATGTACTGGAAATCACTTTGAGGTATGGTGACTTGGAGGAAGCATCTATTTACCATGTGAACTTGAAATTAGGATGTTCTAAAAAGGTGACAAAGATAACTGAATATCTAAACTAAACCCAGACAGAAGTTCCCAGTCATCTCTGATAAATCAAGGAGTGAGCAGAAAAAGCCTTTCAGATCTTCAAGAATATTTCTTTGAATGCTTACCTTCCACTCCCTCTCTCCAATTGCCAAAGATTTCCATCTGTCATCGAGCAATATTCTCCTGTGGTCTTCCCATTCCCTGCCTTGTCTCCTCCACTACCCACTCTTCCTCACACCCCACTGAAATATCATCTGAAGAGAGAATCATATTTCTTCAGTGACATACATAACTTACCTTTGGAGTGACATTAATTCAGGAAGGTGGGATCACTGGGACAACATGAGGGCTTTCTTAGGGATGCAAATGCAGTTGAGACATAGTCGCCCAAAGCACTCCACTAACGAAGATTCTGAGGAGCATCTAAACACAAAGTGAGGGCGGTGATGGGAAGGAGTAGGGATGACCAATGATCCACTGAAATGTTTTAAACTGAGAAAAGGAGGATAATGACACCAGGTTTGACTTTTTAAAAGATTTTTGGTTGTCATGGATAAAATTGGCTAAATTGGAACAAATTTAGATTGGGAGATGATTTATTGGGCTCTAGCAGTCTAAGCAAGAAAACTTGGATCATGGATGTAGATCCACTGATACAGCAAATATCTATCAATTTCTTACTCTGTGTCCCCCTGTGCTAAATGCTAGGGGGAGAAAACAGAGAGATAGATCTGAACTTTGTATTTGGGGGCAGTAAATCTGGGAGGATTGAATGTATCCAAATTCTAGCAGGTGGTTTGTAATTTCTTATACTTCGGATTATAGGCATGACATAAACCTGACTTTTGTGGTCATAGTCACCTTGTATTGAATTTACATATTGCAAAACTCTACATAATTGAATATCTCCCACTGTGTCAGCTCTGATCAAGGGAGATTAATTTTTTCTTTTCATTTTTTCTTTTCACATATATCACCTTGAAAACTATCTCTGTCTCTAGAGTCATCTGCTAGTGTGTGAGAGGCAAAATGTTTTAGGAATAGAGAGGTGCCGTGGAGGAAGGAATTCAGCATGGGCTAACTACCTGCACTCTTTAAAGTCTTGCCCTCCATACTGGAGAAATAATGAGACATCACTTAACAGATCAGTGAATTTCTTGACATATTTTGGTCAAAATTAAAGAATCAGTGGCAGTATGATTTGATAGAATGGATACTGGATAGGGTATAGAAGACCTAAATACAGCTTTAATTCTTGTACCAACTTTATATGTAACCTTGAGCAAGTCATTTTTTTTTCTTTTTGGACTCATGAAAAATGAGCAGTTTAATTTTAGATAATCTAGTTCATCTACTTAAATCATGGGACAAGAGAGATTTGCTAGCCTAGGTGGAGGTTAGTGAATGGAAAAAGAAAAAGACAGCTCTGAGGTTCTAGTAATATTCTATTTTCTGATTTCTGTATTAATATCAAGGGTGTATTACTTTGGTAAAAAATTCATAAAATTGCATATTTATATTTTGTACACTTTTCCATATGTTATCCTCTAATAAAAACATTTACATTAAATAAGGAAATAAATACAGATAATGGCACACCAGTTTTTCAATTCCCTTTGGATCCCAAATCCTAATATAAATGTATGACTAAATAAAAAATAAAAAAGAGCATTATTTAAACCTCCATATGAATCTTTATCTCATTTTGAGGAGTTACCAATATTCCAGCAATTCTGCATTGAAAAGAAAGAAGAGTTATGTCAATGGCGACCTCAGCTCAGTATCAAGGTGGCCTATCTGACTAACAAATCCTTATGTGAATAATCACCTTGGAACTAGTTTTCCTTGAAATGTGGCCTGAATACTACACAGTTTGCTTGGTTTTAATCAACTGTTCCGAAGCATTATGGGATTTAATTAATTTCAGGTAGACATTTGGTTGGAACCTGCAATTTGCAAAACCTCAGAATCTTAGCAGCCTTGTTGTCCTTGGTGCTATTATCCCATAGCACAATGTAACAGGATATTAAAGCTGTCAGGACATAGGAAAACCAGAATCATATGACCTGGATCCAAATACTGTCAGCACAGATCACATTTAGATAAATGAAACCGTTTCTTTGTTTTGAAAAGCAACTTTCAATTATGGTATTTACAGTGAATGAGCTGTAATATGCTAATGGTTGGAAGAAGAAACTCATATCCTTTGAACGCTGAGGAAGCAAGGGGGCTTCTGGTCATGAAACAGCCATGGGAGAATTAGAGTCTATTTAGACTACTGCAGGCCTGAGTTCCTTCTTTGAATGGACATCAAAGGTTTGGGCAAATTCAGCATCAGGGTGACTTCTTAAAGAAGTCATTTTCCAAGGAGTTTAACCCTAGTTTTGGAAAACTGATGTTAGACAGAAATGAGGATTCACAAAAGTTTGAATTGATGCAACTACTTTGAGGAGTTACCCAGTGATCCCTACTGAAGTTCAGGATGTACATATCCTGTGACCCAGAAGATTCCACTCATCAGGATAAGCCCTGCAGAATTCTACTCACATGTGCACCAAAAGTAATGGGTAAAAAGTGAATGGCAGCCTTGAATGTGGCAGGGAATTACTGGAAGAATCTGCATTTCCATCAGTGTAAGAGTGGAAATAAATCATAGTTTCAAATAACGAAATATTTTTAATTAAAAGAATGTATATTCACAGCCACTAGGGCATTAATGGAGAAGTGAGTGCTTTTTACAAGATTGCGCTGGTGTAACATTCACATACACTGTTCAGAGCAAGCCAGGTAGATGAACAAAATATTGAAAGTCAGGAGATCATACTTTGCTTCTTGATGGCACAAGGTGACATGTTGAAATGAAGCCAGCAATGCCATTGACCTACTGCACTTTTCCAAGGTGGGCATATATCAACTTCCACTGCTTTCAGTATTGTTTGAGTTATAGTTACTTCAGTCCTTACCAACTTAGTAGTTTTGCTACTTAAAATTGTTCTTCCTCCTCCCCTTCCCTTTCCTCTTTCTCCTTTTCCTCTCATTCTTTTTCTCCACCCCTCCTTCTTATATCAGTCTTGGGAATATGTAAAGATTGGACATTATAATTTTGTTTAAATTTTCCTGATGATTAATGAGGCTGAGAAAATTATCATAGATTTATTGGCAATTTAGCTATCCTCTTTTATGAAATGCCTGCCTGTAAAAATTGGTTTTGTTGTTATTGTTCATTTGGAATTTTACAAGTTTTTTCATTGGGTTGTCTGACTCTTTTATTTATAGGGATTTATAGGGCTGAACACAAGTTGATATATACACACATACACACACAATCATGTGTCACTTACCATGGGGTTACATTCTGAGAAATGCATCATTAGGTGATTTCGTCTTTGTGTGAACATAATAGAGTGTAGTTAGACAAACCTAGATGGTATAGCTTACTACACACCTAGACTAGGCTACAAACCTATACCGCATGTTACTCTGCTGAATACTGTAGGCAGTTGTAACACAAATAAGTGTTTGCTTATCTAAACATATCTAAATATAGAAAAGGTACAGTAAAAGTATGGTGTAAAAGATAAAAAATGGCATACCTGTATCGAGCACTTAGCATGAATGGGGCTTGCAGGACTGGAAGTTTCTCTGGATAAGTCAGTGAGTGGTGAGTGAATGTGAAGGCCTAGGACATTGCTCTATACGACTGAAAACTTTACAAACACTGTACAGGTAGGTGTCGTGGCCCGATTACAGGATTGGGGAGGAACACAGAACATAAAGAATGACACAGACACACATAAAGACTTCACATGACTTGAGCACCCAATGCACCGGCCATTTTTTATTTATACCCCTCAGACCCAGGGTTAGTTCCTTGTAGGTGAGCATCTGAGCATAGCAGCGATAACCATCAAGTTAGGAGTTACCTCATAAGGGAACAATTTTCCCATGCTCTCAAACCTCAAAACATTTACTTGAAGTGCCAGCACCAGATATAACTCAGAGATCAAGGCCGAAGTAAGCAACAATAAACAATGCAGCCATCAGAAGAACTTCTTGTGCTCTCTCCCAGTCAGCAGCAGGCCCCCACAGTTGTGCCTGTCTTAGATCATCCCCCCCGTGGGAGATCTTACCCGTCTTTGGCCACCAACCATCTTACGGGGCCATACCTTGGGAAAGTTCTTTTTATCTTTATGGCCTCCAGACTCCCATCACGGGGGCCCACCGTGTGGGAGCTGGGCAGCATTTGCTTATGTGCAGAAACTCAGGCTTCTTGTCATGTCTCAAGGCAGTAACTGTGTCTGAAGAGAATACTGGTTACCGCTGCATCATGCAGCACACGTACGTTACAGACTATAGTGAATGATTAGTATAAAGCAGGTAATCTCCAGAATCAGTCCCCTACAGGTAGGATATACTAAATTAATTTTAAATGGTTTTTTCCTCAATAATAAATTAGCTTACTATAACTGCTTTACTATATAAACTTTAATTTTTTACTCTTTTGTAATAACACTAAGCTTGAAACACAAACATATTTTATAGCTGTATAAAAATATTTTCTTTATCTCCTTATTTTATAAACCTTTGTCTATTTTTAAAACTATTTATTTATTTATTTATTTATTTTATATTTTAAACATTTTTGTTAAAAACTAAGACATAGACACCCACATTAGTCTAGGCCTACACAGGGTCAGGATCATCAATATCACTGCCTTTCACCTCCATATTTTGTCCCTCTGGAAGGTCTTAAAGGGCAATAATGTGCATGGAGCTGTCATCTCCTGTGATAACAATGTCTTTGTCTGGAATACCTCCTGAAGGACTTGCCTAAGGCTGGTTTGTAGTTAAGGATTTTTTTTTTTTTTCAAAAGTAGAAGGAGCATACTCTAAAATCAAAATAAACAGTATAGGATAATAAATATATAGGCCAGTGACATAGATGCTTATTATTAACAAGTATTATGTACTGTACATAACTGTACATGTTATAATTTTATAGGAGACTGGCAGTGTAGTAGGTTCATTTATACCAGCATCACCACAAACACGTGAGGAATGGATTGCTGGATTGTCCTATGACCACAGCTACAATATCACTAAGCAATAGGAATTTTTCACTTCCACTATAATCTTATGGGACCACTATTGCATGCGTGGTTTGTTTTTGACCAAAACATCATTATGCAGTGCATCACTGTAAATATATATATATGTAATTATTTCTCTTTTCCTATAAGGTGACTTTTGATTCTCTTAATGGCATCTTTAATGACATAATTATTGAACAAAGCCATTCTGCAGTGCATTGGGCATTGGCTATCAGTTTGCTCAGCTTTGTGTTAGGAGACATGTATTAGTAACCATTGGTGGAAAGAGCATCCTTTCTCCACAGAGAGTCTGTGGTCTAGGCTGAGGGTCAACCAGAACATTCCTGATAGGAGGCAACCTGAAACCAGATATAATTTTGAGCTAGTAGTTAAGAGAAAGAGCATCAAAAGACCTAATTTAGAATCCTGGTATTACATGGACTAGCTGTATGACTTTGTATAACTGTTTATTCCTCCCTAGGTTTCAAATACCTTGAAGAAGACTTTTGGTTCATCCCTCCTATTTAGCACTATGTCAAGCAAAGGGGATTGTAATCCTACTGAAGCTCTGTTCCAATATGGGGTGCAGGAACTTCCCATCTTAAAAGCAAACAAGACAAACAAAAACAACAAAAACCACTAGTTGGAAAGATCAATATTATCTACATTATTCTTTAATAGTTCAGAAAGAAATAGAAACACACATAACGCTATCTGGAGTTAGACTTAAAGTGTTCACTTACAATTTCCTAAGAAGTGATATTTAATCCATTAAAGTGCCCTAACTTTTTGATGGACATCTGTATATCTGTTTCATATTTTAGAACAAGGAGGAAAAATCCCTAGGGGAATATTACTAGGAAGTTTACACAATGGCAATCTATCAGGGAAGGCCAGTACACATTATGAGGAATGGAACCTGTGAAGAATTGTCGGAAATTATTTCACAAAGCAAACTGTTGTGTGAAGAGGAGGTATTTTAAAACCTTGAGCTTCTAGAAAGAAGAAAGTTCTAAATGTATGCACAGGCATCTTACCCTCAGGTTTAGGTTTTGCTCCAGAACCAGTTTCAAGTCTTGTTTTGAATGAAATTTTTGTTCAATCCGTAATGCACTGGGACTGAGAGAATGTCTTCCTGCACTGAAATAGGATTTACTCATTCACATCTCTAAGTTATTTAGAAGAAATTATCCATGGAATTATATAATTAATTTACTCATTTAAAGCCACTCTGTTTTTTTTTTTTTTTTGTCTCGGTTAGTATGTTTTTACTCAATGTAAAAGTTGTAATAAAAGTATTTTTGAAAAGATAGCTAAGAGTTTCATATTGTTGATTTTAGGCCTTTAGAGAAATTTGCCTCTTGATGCATATGATAAGCTGAAAAAGGCCCCTCGGCAAAGATATCTGTTTCCTAATTCCCAGAACCAGTGAATATGTTACCATACATGGTAAAAGGACTTTGCCAATATATTTAAGTTATGAATATTAAAATGAGGAGATTATCCAGAATTATCCAAATGGGCCTGATGTACTCACAAGTATCCTTATAATAGGAAGGCAGTAATTAAGAAAGGGGAGAAGGCATGTGAGGAGGAAGAGATTGGATGACTCAACACATTTAAAGTTCTATCACAATTACTGAGAAATAAAACTGCCAGGTGTTGAAGATGAGATAGCGCATAGTTATTTCATAAATAAAATTCCTAATTTCTGAAATCCCAAAGTGCCTTGCCAAGTTAATTGCAGAATTGGGATAGAAAGGCTGCTCAGTTCTGAAAGCCATGGCCTTTCCCCTGCCCCAACTTGCGTCCTAAGTTCATTCCACGTTTTCCATCTTCCAAGAATGTCATGATAGGCCCTAGATAGTTAACTTTGAAGGTAGGGTCATCGTAAATGCCTCTACTTTTCTTAAACTTGGAGGTATTCCCACTGACTTTTGCCTTTAGGGAAGACTGAGCTAGAGAGAGAAAAATATGGTACGGTACAGGGAAAGTTCCATAAAGGAAATATGCTCTCTTCTATTTTTGTAAAATATATTTATGACATTTATTTTTTTTCCTTTTATTTCCTCTTATTATGGGGGTACAAATATTGTTAG
>VBSM01003143.1:10569283-10597074 GCA_008086735.1 Cheirogaleus medius
CATGTAGCTAACCAGTTTTCCCAGCACCATTTATTGAAGAAAGAATCTTTTCCCCATTGTATATTTTTGTCTTCTTTGTCAAAGATTAGGTTACCATATACTGAGGGTTTCATCTCTGGTATCTCAGATGCTTCTGTTCTTGTGCCAGTCACAGGCTGATTTAACTATTATTGCTTTATAGTACAGCTTGAAGTAAGGAAGACTGATGCCTCCCAGTTTGTTCTTTTTACTTAAGATTTCTTTGGCTGTGTGTGGTTTTTTCTGGTTCCATACAAAGTGAAGAAATATTTTTTCTAGATCTGTAAAGAATGCTGGTGGTATTTTGATGGGGATTGCATTGATTCTGTAGATCACCTTAGGTAATATTGACGTTTTAACAATATTGATTCTACCAATCCATGAACAAGGTAGATTTTTCCATCTGTTTAAATCATCTGCAGTTTCTTTTTTTAGTGTTTCATAGTTCTCCTTGTAGAAATCTTTCATATCTTTCATTAAGCATACTCCTAGATATTTAATTTTCTTTGGGGCTATAGTGAAGGGTATTGTGTTTTTGATTTGAGTTTCTGCTTGAGTTTCTTGGCATATATGAATGCTTCTGATTTGTGTATATTGATTTTATAACCTGAAACATTACCAAATTCATTTATCAAATCTAGGAGTCTCTTGGATGAATCCATAGGGTTTTCTAGGTATAATATCATATCATTGGTGAAGAGTGAGAGTTTGGTCTCATCTGCCCCCACTTGGATGCCCTTAATACCCCTCTCTTGCCTGATTGCTATAGCTAGGACTTTGAGCACTATATTGAATAGGAGAGGAGATAGTGGGCATCCTTGTCTAGTTAGTAGTTGATGTTTAGTTTAGATAATGGGGAAACTGCATAACAAAAGCTCATAGAAGATAATAAAAATCGTTATAACTTTGTCATAAAATACAAACACCATCTTGTGTAAATATGCATATAGTTTTTATTTTTATTTATTTATTAGTTTATTTATTTTTGAGATAGCGTCTTACTCTGTCACCCTGGGTAGAGTGCAGTGACATCACTATAGCTCACTGCAGACTCAAACTCCTGGGCTCAAGTGATCCTCCTGCCTCAGCCTCCTGAGTAGCTTGGGCTACAGGTGTGCGCAACAGTGCCCAGCTAATTTTTCTGTTTTTAGTAAAGATGGGGTCTTTCTCTTGCTCAGGCTGTTCTCAAACTCCTGAGGTTAAGCAATCCTCCCACCTTGGCTTCCCAGAGTGTGAGGCTTACAGGCATGAGCCACCATGCCCAGCTTATAAATATGCATATAAAATAATGGATAATGATAAATAATGCATACATTCTCCAGCTAGCTATCTTTTTTAAAGAGAAAAGAGTATAACCTCAATTGTTAATATTAATTATTACAGTGGTTACTTTGAATTCCAGTGAAAGAATAATGTACCATAATTTACCTATACAGGTATGTGTGTGTGTGTCTTTGAGGGAGAAAAACCTCAACAATAGTTTTCTTGCTAATATAATATATTAATAATAAATTTTTGTGTTCAATATGTCTTTATATTAGTGAAAACTGGTATTTAATATATTTGCTTGTACATATATTGTATATTAAGCTATTTAATATTTATTTTTCCTAATTGAGGAAGTTCTGTCTGTATTTAGTTCAGTAATTCTTTTCTGTCGTATATAGTTCAACTATTTTATCTGATGTTTTAATCTTTTTAGTTGGTAAAGGTAATGCTTTTATTTGTTTATGTATTTATTTTAGGGGTGGAGAGTGATAGAACCATTCTTTCCAAAATCAGTATTTTCAACATGAAAATTTGAAGTTCACTTGCCCATATCTACTATCTTATTACATAATGAATTTCCATAGAATGCGGTTGGTGTTTCATTGTTTCTATTCTTCAATCAGTGATACCTGTTTTACAGTTTAAAATTCTCTCTGCCCAACATTTAAAGATGTTAATGTTCTTGCATGCCAAGCAGTAAATTTACAAGAAAACTGTCCATAAAGTCTCTTCAAGGTGCTTAGTGAGATAGGCTCTGGAGAAATAGAAAATTTGACCTATATTGATTTTATGTCCTTTGAGAAATAGGCAGCTTGGGCTTGATTAATGAGCATTTCCCACCTCATTTATGTCCCAAATCTCTACAATTGACATCTGAAAATTCTCATACATTGTTCCAAAGTAAATTATGTTAAATGTCTTCTCTGATTGTAACGTCTCTTTCTCTCCTATGGCCAAGTGCTGTATTCTTGGCTATGCAGACAGCAGTTTGGGAAAGAAGCAAAAGGAACAAAACAAAACAAAATAATGCAAAGCAAATTAAGAAAACTCTAAAATATAATAAACATTATCTGAATCTTAGACCACAGCTATCTTTAAATATCTTTGAGATTATTTTTCTTGAATCCCTGGCCTCCTAAATGACTTTTTTTTCATATATAAATACAGTCATAGTATCAGTATAATAGTATCAGTACTGATAGAGAGGAGAGTAGGAATATTGTGTCATTACTCTAAGATTAAAGTTGCATGTGTTATTTCATGAAGTTTTACTCCCACATCCATATCTAGAATTAAAGAATCTCAGAAATGTAAGAGAGCATTAAGATATGTTAATGGAGTGGTTTCTACCCAAGGGTATGCATTAGAATCATCTGAAAATATTTATTTTTTTTAAAATACACATATCAGGTTTTTATACCCTAGTTGGTAAACAACTTTTGTGAAGGGGCAGATGTTTAATATTGTAGGCTTTGTAGGCCATGCAGTCTCAGTAGCATTCACTTATCTCTGCTGTTCTAGTCCAAAAGTAGTCATAGATAAGATAATGTCTGAATAAATAGATGTGGCTGTGTACCAATAAAACTTTATTTACAAAAACAGATGGTGGGGTTCAGATTTGTCCCAGGGCTATAGTTTACTGACCCCTGTAATACAAGATCAGTTTGATGTGCCAGTAATTTAATAATATGATGCAAAAGCAAAATTATTAGTCTTCATAGGATGATTACAGAAACCATAGTACCCTCTAATGTTTCACCCCCAAAACCTTTAATAAATGGAAAGGCTACTATACATGAAAAAAACAATAGAAAACATTACCCATAGTGAAATGGAATTTTACTTTTATGTAAAACATTTATAAATTACCCAGATGTTACAATTAGAAAAGACTTTTAAAATGACTTTAAAATAACATCGATAAGTAAGCTAAAATATATAGGAAATGAGGGCTCCATTGGTAAAGAGATTAAGAGTTTGAAGAGAGATAGCGAAACATAAAGAAGCAAATTTACTTAGGATTCAATAATACAATAATAATGATACAATAATATCATTATATATATTATATCATATCAATAATACAATGAAATGAAAAATAAATATGAAGACCAGACAATAGGAAACAGAATAAGAAGGATATAGAGGAAAAAATAAGAAAATAAAGTGAACATCCATGACCTGGGGGGCAATATTAAACATGTTTACATTAATAAAACTGGAACCCAAGAAAGATAGGAGGAAGATAGTGGGGCAAAAACTAAGTGATGAAATATTTGTTGACTTTTTTCCCCAAAAATTTCATCAAGAACAGCAATTCTGAAATCCATGAAGTTTAGTGGAATCCAAGCAGGATAAATAGACAAATAAATATCTATCAAGGTGTATTATAGTCAACTGAACACTGAAGATGAGAAAAAGTCTTAAAGACTAAAAGACACAAAACATACATTATATAGAGAAGAATAAAAATAAGAAATCTAGCAATATTTTTATCAGAAACTAGAAGCCAACAGACAATACAACAGCATAAAGTGTTAAAAGGGGAGAAAAATACCTGCTAATTTTTGTATACATTGAGAGCTTTATACAGTTAAATCTACTTTAAAAGATCAGGGAGGACATAATTATAGATTATGTTGAAGTTGAAAACTTAGAAGGAGAAAACGTCTACCAAGTGGATCTTGAGTGAAAGGGAGGAGGGCATTTTTAGCAGAGGAAACAGCTTAAGCAAAATCATGGCCACATTAAATAGAAGTTCATGTGATTGAAATTGCATAGACGTGGGGTGACTGGTCCAATATCATGCAGGAATTTGGTGGCAGAGCTTGTTTCAAGTTCAATATTCTTTTCACATCTTCCTTCCCAGTCATAAGTATCCAGGCTCTGCCTAATATTGCTTCAAGATTCTTGAATGCAATGCTGTATGATCAATTGCCCTCCAAATGCATACTCAGAGAAAATTATCATCTTAATTTTATATTTGCAGCCAGTTTTTTTAATTTTTATTTTCCAAGGGAAACTATCTATTCACACTGGCAAATTAAAACAGTTATGATCATGGTAATAAAAGCACTTGAATAATCAAATGCGATTGAAAAGAAAAGGCACCAATTTAGGCTGGACTTGAGCTACTGCTATAATGTGCATTTTTGTTTAATGCCCTTTATATTTCCCTGGATACTATGATGGACTGAGTTTCAGTTTAGTTTTACCATCTCCATTTCTATGCTTGGAAGGGAGGGAGAACAACCAACTTGGTATAAATTGACTATAAACAAACTATGCTAGCACTAAGGCAATGAAGGATGAACAATTATATTAATAATTGCATTCAAACTATTATCACTGGCAAGGCTGTATTGGACTAGTGTAAGTAGATATAAAATAACCTTTATGAAGGTATTAATTAGCCAAGCAAATCTATCTTTTTGTATACTTCCTGTACTTTTGCACACTTCCTATAATCTTGTTGAATACTATAGTTTATCCTATAGTCTATTGCAAAATGTGCATGTTTTCATTCTGGCTGCTCTATAAATTCTCATATGAATGGAAGATAATGTCTGCTTAAATTTTTAGTTTTTTAATACAGAGAAAAGGACAATGTGCCTGGAAGTTGGGACTCCAAAACTTATATTGAAGCTTCATTTGCATATCAGACATTGCTTTTATCTATATTTTGTATTTATTTGAGATAGTTTGGGTTGGAGAGCTGAGTGTGGCTTTCTGTAGTTACAGGTTTCCCAGGTCACCCCTTTGATGTCACCAATTTTGGAGAACAGGTTATCCTACCTTCAATAGTAATTGAACTTAGACATCTAGAACTCAAACCCTTAGCTCCTGACAATCTATTTTTGATATCAGAGTGTGGACAACAAGTTTCTAATCTTGCTCATGGTTTCCATCATTAGAGAGAATTATGATTCCCAGTAACTGAGATATCTTCAATTAAATTAGCACCTAATTCCATTTTTCCACTTTTTATTGAGGTAAATAAAAACTTCTCAATCATTCTCACCATTTTTAATAATTTACAACTTTTATGTGCAAGATAAAGATTGGGATTCTCTTGGTCTACATAGCTATTTATCTCCAGCTGGATTGCTTTTAGAACAATGTATTTGAAAATAGCCTTTTACATATTTTACACATTTACAGAAATCCTTTTTCCTTTCACAACAAGTCTTTAGAATTTTCAGTTGTATGTTTAGGAAAGAGTGTTGCTTAACACATCATACTTTCCTCTTTGTAAGGGAAATGCCTGAAACAGGTGTGAGGACCACTATCTCTGCATGTCAAGGTGTTCAATTCTGGGAATTGCAGCAGAAGTCATTATTGCTTGCAGGAAAGACAGAAGAAAGTACAAGTGGTCTCAGCATGGAGGAACTGGTCTTGAGTACAAGGCTGCAGAAAATACTGCAGCTTTGCCAACTTGTGCCTTTCAGTGAGTGAGGTTGTTTCTTCACTGGGGACCTGTAGAAGAACTTGAGAAAGGGAAGAAAAGCTGAAAACTGAGAAGCCAGGAATAAAATGTATATATCATAGCTCACAACGTTGAGAGTACTAAGTAAGTAATAATTCCAGTAATAGTAGGCAACATAAACATGCCAAATCCCTACTCTCCTCCTTCAGAATGAGTTAAAAATATTGACCAATTACCAAATAGCATAGCTACTCCCAAAAGACTATAATATTCTGGGAATAGTAATAAGTACTAACATCTTTAGAGAGGAAGATGATCTAAGCCATAAAAAATAAATATATCTCATAATCTTATGTTTTAAACATGGAAACTAAAGGAGGAGAAATTGGATGAGAGAAACATTAGCTTATTGGCCTAAAGAGTTTTCTATTTCACAGATACAAGCGAGAAGGGAGACCCAGATCTGTCAAAATTCTGGGGAAATAATATGCAAATTTCCTATCTTATTAAGAATCTTTTGTTAGAAAGCAAAAAAAAAGTTAGATAAAAATGTAATTGAGTTTGCTGCGCCACTGTAGGGATTCTGAACTTGCAAATAGGTCAATTGCCAAGAAGAAATTATACAGGAAGGGAAAATCTGGATATTACTGTTTAATACGTCAATTGAGAGAATCTTCTATGTGTAATATCATTATGTTTATCCCACACACACTTTGGTTACTGAATCATTCAATTTTATTCTTTAAAGACATGTTCCTGTTTTAATTTCTATGTAGGCAGTGATCATAAATCTAGTAGCAAAATAAATTTTACAACATTTAGCCTGCTAAGTTCTGATAATTCCAGCAGTCAAACAGTAGATGCCACATAAAAACAAAAATAATTAAAGTAAAACACTTTATTATTAGCTTCTAACTTAAGGTTGAATTTCCTCCCTTTCAATATTTAGGGAAAATATTTTCTTTTTGGTAACACAAATAATAATAAAACATATTGTCATCTGTTTTTGTTTAAATTAGCATAGCTTGATTAAGTGAAATAAATATGCAATTATAAGAATTATAAAAGTATGGCATTGGCAGCAGAGGATTTTTGCTGAACTTCTGTATGAGATAGTGAAGTGAAAGATATACCATCTGGGTAAGGAGAAAAATGGAATGTGGGAGTAGAGTGTGAAAAGTTTTGAACTTACCTCCCCAGCTATGGTTGTAAATAGCTGGAATGAGTCAAGCAAATCAGTGTTCATTTGACACAATTTTAGAATAGCCATCTTAATTCCTTTCACAACTTGCTTTTGCATAAAGTTTTGCAATTTTTAGAAATGTTCATACATATTATGATGATGATAATAATGATGTTGATTTAAGCTGCATATTCACCATGTAGGAATGCACAGTAGATAGTTATGGGAGAGTCAATTAAAGGATAGAGAAATTAGGAAACTTGCAAAGGTCACACTGCAAGTTAATGGCAAGAACTAGGACTTAATTTATTATTTATTAACTCTTTTGGATAGCCATTTCATAGGCTCATAGCTCATCTTTATTAAAGATATTAATAAGTTAGATCAGCCTGTAGTTAAGAAATAAAAATTAAGCCTGTAGAAATAAAAATTTATGGAAAAGCTAACAGACCCAGAGCTGCAAGAAAGGACTAGATCAAATGTAGAAAATCTAGATTTGTTATTTCACATTGGTCTTGTGAATATACTCCTTAACTTTATAAATTACACTGAAATGAAATACAATCAGTGTTTCTTACTACATCTCCACTTGTGTCACCAGATGGACTTGCCATGGAACAGGCTTCGATGCACAGCCATGCCTTAGCTTTTCCTTTCTAGATTGTTTAGCATCAAAGCAAATTTCTTAAGTCTCAATGCATGTGAAGTACAATGAATTCAGACTTTGCAGACTAAGACTGAAACTTATCTTAGTCCATTCCTGCTGCTATAACAAAATATCACAGACTGGGCAATTTACAAATAAAAATGTATTTTTCACAGTTCTAGAGGCTGAGAAGTCCAAGATCAATGCACCAGCAGATTCCATGTCTAGTAAAGCTTCTCTCTGTGCTTCTAAGATGGCACCTTGTTGTTGCCTCCTTCAGAGGGGACCAATGCTATTTTCTCACATGAGGGAAGAGATGAAAAGGCAAAAAAGGAATAAACTCTGTGTGCAGTCTCTTTTATGAGGGCATCAGTCTCATCCATGCACAAGGAGACTTCATGACCTAATCACCTTCTAATACTGTTGCATTGTGGTTTTCAACATTAATTTTGGAGGAGCACAAACATTCTAACCTTAGCCAGCTCTCCTTTTTTGTCAAACCTTGTGTCCTTCGCTAACTAATTAGGATGCAAACAGTCCTTGATTCTGGACTTTCTTTTGTTTTAGATTTTCTTTCTGTCCTTGGTGGGAGTCATACTCACCACAGAGGGACAGATTTATTCTTCGTAGACCCAAGATGACCTCTGTCACTAGGAAGGGGTGAAGCAATTAGGATGCTCTAAGTCTTCCTTCAAAGTGGGGAAGAAATCCAGACCACAGCATCTCTTTTTAAGGAAAAACTCTTCACAAATATTTCTTTAAAAATTTTCTCTTCTTTCTTTTTGTCAATTACATTTTATGTCTTTTATCTAGTTGAGAGATCCAGAAATTCTAGAACTTACTTACAGTATTCCTTTTAACAACTACCTTACAAATTCTCATGTTTGTATATTGGTGAAAAATTGAAAATTTATTGTTAATATCTTGCAATATGTGACTTACAGTTAAGACTATGGCTATACTGATCTTAAAGAAGCAGTTCCTAAAGCAAAGTAAATATTTATTAGCTGTTTGTTAGATGTTGAGATAATAAATAGATGGATAAAATCTAATTCAAGCCATGTGGCTGGTTAACATCATTTGTGAGTTGAAGTGAAAAATCTTTTTCCCAATCTAGCACTTGCATTGGGGATGACTGGGAGAAGAAAGTGTTTACCAAATCTCATATAGTGATTATTCAGTTATGATTTTGACTTACTTCCCAAAACTTGCACAATTATAATTCTCTAATCAGATGATTCCCTCTACACTCAATTAAAATTTTAGGCATATATAGTAACTTTTTACACTTTCAAAAATAAAGTTTAAAAAAAATTAAATGTTTTATATTTAAGTTGTAAAGTCCTTCATGTTCATATGTATTTGCCATATTATTGCAAATTTGAAAAAAGTGCTTTATTGGAAGCCATTCATAACATGATTATTTATAAAAAACTGAAAATACAGTTTACAGATCATTACACTTATAATCTTCCTTTCCCCATCATTATTGTTTATCCTCCAGTAAGCTCTTCAGGAGTCAAAGGCAGAGCTATATTGACAGTGATGGGCAAGAATATTTTGTGCTTTGTCAATTCAAATAAACTCCAAGCTAGTAAATTACAAGCTGTTTTGCTAGCAAGGGTTATCATCCCAACAGTGTCTAAAAAAAGGACCACTGTATACACAATCACAAGTAGTGCTCATAGTATTTTAAAAATTATTCTTTAAAAAAGTCTATCATTGGTTTGACATGGTTTGAGCACATTGAGTGTTCTTTTCTCCCCAGTTTTCTATGATTGTTTTTCAAAACTTATCTGAAATACAAGACACTTTCTCTCATTGGTGACCATTAATAATCAAGTATTTTATTAATTTTTATAAAAACATTGTATTGTAAGACCAATATTATGTGATTGAGTGCAAGATGAAACTAAATTACTCATCAAGTCTGAGAAGACCACAGGAGGAGGAAGGGGAGCAAAATGAGAATGATATTATCTAGTGCTCATACTGTAGGATTACAGGAGCAGTGACCATGTTACTTATTTGATCATTGTTCATTCCATATAATAGCAAATTGAAATGGCTAACATGTTTTTCCTTTAAATACTTTGTACAACCAAATTTGTTTGTACAAAGTAACCAAAAATCACACAAAATGCTTATCAAAGGGCCTAGAAATTATAACTGCCCAATAATGTTGTCTGACAATATAGCTAAGTGTGCATTGTGGGAAAGACTTCCACAGCTCAAACCTGGCCTCTTTCCATTAAGTGTTAGCTCTGTGATCAGGACAATTACTTAACTTAATAGTAGTTAAGTACTATTGTTACTTAAATAATAGTACTTAGATAGATTTTGTAAAAGTGAATGAGATGGTATTGTAGAACATGTAGCAAGTTCCTGACATATAGTGAACTTTTGATAAGTATTAGGTGGTAATATATACAGCTGCTATGCAGGTATCACTCAGCCAGCCATTATTTAGTGATCACGCCAGGGAGCCAGACACTGAAAGAGCCATTAGGATCAGAGGAGCTTGACCAGTGGTCATGATCTCTGTTCCCAAACGCTTTCCATCCGGTAGGGAAGATAGACAAAACACAGAATCAAATGAAATAATTGTACATTTCAATAAATTCTATAAATAAATAATAAGGATCTTAAATAGAGAAAAAAATAGTGAGGGACTTATGTTAACTAGGGTATTAGAAATAGTATCACTAAGGAGGGAACATTTACTATTCCCAGTGATCTGCTTAAGAGATGAGAAAGCTGTGTGAACAGCATCCAACCCAGTGAATGGTATGTGCAAAGGTAATGAGAAGGGAAAATGCTTGGAACACTGAAGGAAACTGATAGACCAGAGAGGCTTGAGCACATTGTGAGTGGAGAAGATATCGTGTATTTGAAGAAATAGTCAGGCTTCAGCTCACTCAAGATCCCACAGAGCATTGTAAGGATCTTGGACTTCATTGTGTGAAACAGGAAACTATGGAAAGGTTTTAAGCAGAAGTGTAACATGATGTATTCTATGTTTAAAACATTTCTTGTGCTGCTTTATGGACACATATCTCTAAATGTTTTGTATCCTAATCAGTTAGTGATGAACGCAAGATTTGAACCTATGTAAACTTTCTCACAACATGTGATTAACCATTGCGCAATATTGCTTCTGCTCCTACAATTAATAACACGTAATTTATTGGGGAGGTATGTCCAGGCTCTCTGATATACACTTTGAGTTATTTTTAAATATGTTGTACAAAAAATCTGGTGTGCAAAGTATTAATATTTGGAGGAAAAATGTTTTTACCACTTCAATTTGCTATTGTGTTGAAAGGACAATGATTAAGTAAATAATACGGTCAATTATTCATGTAGTACTGTACTACAGTATGGACACTGGGTAACATCATTTTCATTTTTCTCCTCTTATAGGTCATTCTTAAGGGATAATCTAGCTTCATCTTGCACTAAATCTCATGTCTTATAATTGAAACAATTTTTAAAAAATAATTAACAAAACCCTGGGTTCTTAATGGTTACTGGTGTGAGAATGTGTCTTGTATTTTAGATCAGTTTCAAATAGAAACAATGATAAAAAATTGGGGAGAATAAAGACACTAGATGTGCTCAAACCATGTCAAAGAAGTAATGCATTTTTTTAAAGAATGACCTTTAAAATATTATCATCTCAGCTTGTGATTGTATATGTGTCTGTCCTTACTAGATGTTAATTCTTGCAAACAAAATAGATTGTTATTTACTAGCTTATTTGAATTGACAAAACACAAAATATTCATGCACATCACGATATAGTGATTTGCTCTTCACTTGACTCTGGAAGAGCTTACTGGAGGATAAAGAATAATGATGAGGAAAGAAAGATTACAAGTGTGATGATCTGTAAACTGCGTTTTCAGTTATCCATCAAAACGATGGTGTGACATGAATGGCTTCATGGAAAAAAACAGTTATTTTTAACCAATTGGCAAGTAATAACGGCAAATATATGTTTATATAAGGACATTCCAAGTTAAAGAAAATAGCTTCCTCACTGTAAAACAGAAAGGCACTTCATTGGGCATCATAGAATAGTTGGTTTTTATAAGGTAGCTTGAGCAGGAAAAAGTAAACAGCATAATAAAAAACATGGCTTGGTTAACATCAGGTTACTTTGTGTTACTTTTCTTATAAAGGTTAAAGCAGGATGGACTTCCTTATTATTCCTGTTCAGGTTGACTGTTGATTGGACCTTTTTTGATTGGTTGCTGTGAATCCTCTGTTTTTTTGGAAAAACTGACCCGTTTGGGGACTTTCTTACCTTTTTTTTCTTCTAAAGTTTCAGTCTGAATACTTGGCACTTAACACAGGTGACTCCACTTTGTTCTGTTGGGCCTAGTATAGAGCTCAATCCAAAACATTTGCCTCCCATAAATTTTATTCAACAGTACTAAAGTCATTAAATGAAATCGTTAGGTAGTTGAGTGTTAATAAAAGTAAATTTCTATTTTGTTTAGGCAAAATTAAGTATGCATATCATTTCCATCATTTTAATTCTGTTTCCATTGTCCTGTGGGGCTGCTGAGTGGATATAACCCATGTTGGAGACAGTGTAGTGGAAAGGGATTTGAGAGGAACATCAGTAGAAGCAGAGAGTGCAGCCATGTGCAGCTACTGTGGTTGTCCAGCTGGGAAGAGATGACAGCTTCAACTAGGGTGGCAGCAATTCTGATGATGAAAAGTCAATGATTTTAAGATATATTTGACTCATAACATCAATAGTTTTCCCACTGAATGCCTATTCATTTTATGTCCACTCATGAAGTCTATTGAGGAAACTTACTAAGTCAGTGAATTAAAACACCTTGAATTAGACTAGCTCACTTTCTTACATGATTGGCAATGGGGTTGGACTGGAGAATTTGTGATATTTTCACTAATGCTTATCAACAGAGGTCAGTGGGTGGCAGAAATGAATAAAATGAAATGTAATGATGTAAAAAGAATGAAGCCAATTTAATCATTAACCCTTTCCTCACATGAATAACTAGTATAAGACCTTAAAAATCTTTAGGTCTCAGTAAATTGATATCTAATTGATCTAAAACACCTCCTCTTTAATAAATAATTGGAGAAAAGTGTGCTTGGGAAGGTGGGAGGTTTATTTTTATGGAGAGAGAAAAGTTTAGCTATATTTTCACTAAGTTTATAAGAAATGTTTCATGTTAGAAAAACAATTCTGGCTCATGCAAGGTCAATAATAGCCTAGGATTAGATAATTAAGTGTGTCTACTCAAAATCAGCCTCGTTTCTAAGCCTTCAAATCCACTGATTTCTTGCTTTTCCTCATCATTTTCAGTTCAAAGAGAATCAGGCAGAACTTATAAACTTACATTGTATTCTGTCATCTAACCTTGGGAGTCACATAATGTCACTTCCGTCATAGCCTCAGCCAGCTCAGATTAAGAGAAGGGAATCTAGACCCTATCTCTTTATGGAAAGTATCGAAGTCATATGATAGGTCGAGTACATGGGATGAGTGAAATTCTTGCAGCTATTTTCAGAAAATACAATCGGTCATAACAAATTTTTCTTAGACATCACCTAAAAGTTTTCATTTTTGATGAGAAACAATTACTTTATCTTTAAGATGTCACTGCCAAAGACAAAGGGATTAAATTTTCAGTGAGGTTGCCATGTAAGTGCTAACAAAAACAAAGTTAGAATTAGAAACTAGAAGCAATGCTGTTTTATTGTAATTGTTATTTGTATTTTGGCATGGTTTTCTCATTGCTTAAATAAAGATATATTAGGATTCTGAGAACAGCAAAGGAATTAGAAGAGATTTCAGTTTGCTACAGGCAAACACACACACACACACACACACACACACACACACACATTCACATTATCCTCCCTGCCCCACCTTACACAACAGAAACCCAGCAGCTGGCTGCCTTGCATCTCTTGGGTATCCTTAGGGCTGGGACACTCAGCGGGTGCTCTGGGTCAGATCAAGGTCATTTACAAAGACCAAGAGAAAAAAGGACGCCCCCTTAGACACACACACACACACACCATTGTGAAAGTTCTTAGAGCCCTGGAGACAGGTTCCTGACGGGACAAGCAGGCAACAAAGAGAGAAGAGGTGAAGTTGGGGCGGAGGACCAGGTGGCGGGGTATGGGCAAGCCAAGAAGAAGGCGGGTCAGTGAGGGCGCCCGCAATCAATGAGCAGCCAGGGTCCCCACAGCGATCCGACAGCCTGTTGAGATTCTAGGAGCCTCGCACCCCCCTCACTTCCGTGCAGCCCGGCCAGCCAGTCCGCAGCCCCTCCACTTGCGACTTGCGTCCATCTCCAAGGTGGCTGCATCTTGTCCCCAGAAAGCAGCCGGCGCCTACGCCAGAACTGTGTACGCTGAGTCTCCTCCAGCTTGAATGGAGTCAGGGTCCTGAGTGTCCCCCCCACCCCGCCCCCTTCAATTGCCTCGCGGAGATCCATGCGGCACCACTCAGGTCTGCGAACTCTCTCGGATCCAACGGTGGGAAAAGGTGGGAAAAGTTGGCAGGGGGGCGCCACCTCCCCAGCAGAGCTGTGCGCGCCGCGCGCTCCGGCCAGCAGCGCAGAGCTCCGGAGTTCCTTCGCGCGGCGGCAGGCGGTGGCTTCTGTTGCCTCCGGGGTACTGCGGCGAATCTGCTCTAGGTCGGACTCTAGGAAGTAAGTGGTGCTGGAATTTCTACCTGGGGCTGTGAGGCTGGGCTCTCGCCACGCCCTGGCTTCGCTAGCGGCGCCCTCTGCGGGGAGCGGGTAGAGAGGAGGAAGGAGCCGGATCTGTAGGGAGTGAGCGCCCTTGGCAGAGAAAGTAGAGCGCGGACCGAACCGCCCGCTTCCAAGGGGAGGAGCTGAATGAGCAGCAGATTCCCAGCCAGAGACACAGCCCAGAAAGGAGCCACAGTCCGCTCATCTGCTAATAAAAAAGTGTTTAAAGAACAGGTTTTGGGCTGGGTGCAAACGGATGAAAGGTGGTTGAAGTCAGCAGAGGGGCATCTTCAAAAGCCAAGTCCAGAAAACTTGTAAGGAGCAAATTTAATTCCAGTCTACTCCCTCATAAATGTACAGATCATCCAGTCTAGTATCTTTCCCTAGTTTTTAGTTGTAATGTAATTGCCAGACACCTTTTCTGAAAAGTGCTACTTTAGTTGCACTCATCTTTAGCTTTTTATTAAAGTTAAATACATTTCAAAATAATAGTCTGCTCATTTTAAAATTTCTTTGGTACATAGGCAGATATTATATTAAGTAAAATCATGATAATAGCACTTAAAATGAGATCATCCACAGGGTTTGCCCTGCAATTCAGTCTTCAGGTCAGCGGTGATGATTTTGTATGGTTCCCAGTAGTTTAATCAAATAATTGAATCAGAGAGTCTATCCATTCAGGTTTGAGAGACTTTTGTCTTCACTTCCTAATTCAATCACCATATCTTTTCTCTCATAACCCTTGAAATTGAGCCTTCTATTTGAACCTGAATCTTCTTATACTAATTGAGTGACTTTCCTGCTGCATTAGGTAATTGACAGAAGTTCTGTATTTAAGTAGAAAATTTAAATTCGTGAAACAGGTAATATTAATACTTGCAGAGCCAAGATTGAAAGAAATTGGAAAATATCCTTTACTCTTTTGACTTCTGTATTTGTTCATATCTTAAAAGGAAGATGTTGGAAAGACTGAGGAGAAGAAAAATCAACTTTGGCAAATGCAAAACTCCAGTTAAGAAATGGATTAAAAGCTGCCAGGCTTTTGTCTAAAATGCTCTAAATTACAGTGGGGCTTATTTGGGTCAGGATGTAGGAAGAGAATGACAGCATGACATTTCTGGAATAAACAAATGACAAGGGATAGTATTTGATAATATTTGAGTATCCAAAGCATACTTACCAGTGAAATATTTTTTTCCCTGAAACCCCCCCGAACACATATAGAGGTGGGTTTTTTTTTTTTTTTTGGTATGTACATAGGTATTGAGAGGGAAGAGCTTGTTTTGTTCCTCTAAAATAATATGCAAAATATTGTTCTGCCTTTTTGTATTATCTTAATTACTTTGTTGTTTTTCTAAATTAAAAATGTAGGCAGTGATTCTGTCTTTTCTGAAAAGGAGACACCGACCAAACAGCATTCCTGCAGCACTCAAAAGTAATGGTAAAGAGGAGATGTAGTTATTGTGAGGATGAGCTACACCAGTGCAAGACTAATGGTCACCTAGGAGAAGCAGGTGTTTCTCTTTACTTTGGATGGGAAATAATATTCAAAAAGAGTGCATGAAACAAAAATGCAACCTACTATGTGATGTTTAATATGAAAAAAATAGAACTTATTCTAAGGTATAGGCAGAAAAAATAAGATGTAAATGTTCTGTAGGATAATTCATAATTTTTTAAAATTTCTTATTTTGAAATAATTTTATATTTACAGAGGAGTGGAAAATTGGGAAAGAGAGTTTCTGTATACTATTGACCCAGATTTCCCTAATGTTAGTATCTCACCAAACCATGGTATATTTAATGAAAAGATGAGATTAACATTGATAATGTCAAACTATATAACAGAAAGACAGACTCTCAAAAAGAAAATGATATTTATTTGGGAGTAACATTGTAATGGGAATATACATGCCATGGTAAACTATATGCATATTCAAAGAGGTTGAGGAAAGGGGAAATTTTTAAAGACAAAATGAGGAGGATTACATAAATTGTTTTGAGATAATTATTCTGGACTACAAATGTCAATAACAAGGATGGCACCATTCCAAAGTTGGTCAAGCGGTTACGGGACAGATATTCTTGCAAAAGTATTTTCCATGTAAGGTTGAGGTGGCCTTTATGCAAGGTGGTGGGTTTTGCAGTCTTCAGTGATGTTTCTTGTTACCCTCCCCTCATGCCCTTCCCTACATACAATGACTCCATTTTGATCCTGACAACTTTCATAGTGCAATATTATTAAACTTCAGATGTGACTTTTTTTTTAACAGCATTTCCACTAATGTCCAATTTTTATTCTAGGATTCAATTCAAGAGACCATGTTGCATTTACTCATTATGTCTCCTCAATCTCCTCTAATCTGTGACAGGTTTTTAGTCTTTCCTTGACATTGACATTTCTAAAGAGTACTCGTCAGTTCTTTTACAGAATATCCCTCAGTTGGTATTTGTCTGATGTTTTCTCAGTAATAAAGTAGGATTACAGATTTTTAAAATATGATTTTTATGTTAAAGAAATTTTAGATTTATGGAAAAATTGAGAAGATGTAAAGATCTAGATAGCTCCTATATACCCTACACCCTGCTGCTCTTATTATTAACATCTTACATTAGTATGGAACATTTGTCACAGGTAATGAAGTAATGTTGATAAATTATTATTAACTACAGTCCATGCTTTATTCAGATTTCCTTAGTATATGCCCAGTATATCTCTTCTGTTCCAGAATCCCATCCGGGATACCATATTGCATTTAGTTGCCATGTCTCCTTACCTTTCCCCTGACTGTGACAGTTTTCTCTGGTTTGCATTGCTTTTGAGGACATTGAAACTTTGGAGGAGTACCGGTGAGATATTTTATACAATGGCCTTTAATTAGGATCTACCTGATTTTTTTATGGTTATGTATATATGTGTGTTGAGGAGGATGACCGCAGAGGTGAAGTACCATTTTCATCACATGATATCACGGGTACATACCATTCACATCAATTATCACTGTTGATATTCATCTTGGGCACCTAGCTGAGGTAGTGTTTGTCAAGATTCTCCACTAGAAAGTTATTCTCTTCCCCCTTTTCAACCTGTATTGTTTGTAAAGAAGTCACTATGCACAACCCACACTTAAGTAGTGGGGAGTTATGCTTTCCTTTCTTGAGAGATATTACTGAATTTAATCTAGCACATGGGGTTCACTCAAACCTTCTGTCCTTGCTTAGTTGTAACTTTTTTCTCCCAACAATGAAAACATGACTCCTATTATATACTATTATTTATGTATTGGGTCCATCTTAGTATATAGGGAAGGTAGTTTGAGAATTGCTAACTCATACCCCTAGTGGCAATAAACAAAATTGCCACTAGAATATAATATTTTTATATAGGTAATTTCATCTTTAGACTTAGGAGTATCCAGTCCAAAATACTGTTTTCTAGAGTTACTTAAATCAGCTATTTTACCTTTACCCTCTTCAGTGAGATCATATCATACATTTATAATACAATTAAATTAATTAGTCTCAGAAAAATAAAAGAAAAACCCTGAGTTCCAGTCCAGACATCAACATTCAGGGCAGCCTCAAAAAAGTGAAAAGCTCCTAAGAGAGTTTTCAACCTAAGGCAGCTAACCAGTGGAGAATGAGGGAGACCCATCATCTCCCTTTTTCTTTGGGGCTAGTGGTGTTCACAAATTATCTACTCATGTCTGAACTTTAGTTTTCAGAGAGAGAGAGAAACGGGGGATGGGGGGAGAGAGAGAGACAGAGAGAGAGGTGGGGAGAAAAAAAGGAGAGGAAAGAGAAAAATACATTTTGTACTAAGTTTAAAAGTACAAAAGCAGTAAAGTAAAATGTAAAAACTAAAAATTGTCCCCCTCCTCTAACCCTACCGTCAAAAAGTATCCAGTGTTAAGTTTGATGTGTTTTTAGTAGATTTACACAATTTTCTTTACAAAATGAAATATTTATTATCACATGTAAAAGTATTATAAAGTATAATAATGGACACTGGTTTACCCAAGAACATATCTTTGTCAAACTTATCTTTTGACATTTTTCAATTTTTTTCTTTGCTTATTTAAAAATATAAACCCACAATTAAATTGGTTGAATTCTGAAATAAGATGGAATGAAATAAAACTATTTTATATTGTTTCTAAGCTTGTGCTTTTAGTCGTTCACAAGTCATGCATATTTTTTCAGGTTACTATGTATAGGATAGTGTTTCTCAATCTGTGATGCGCATTATATTCATTTTGGGATCTTTGAAAACAACACGCACATGCACACTCACACGTACACCTGCAGATTCTGATTCAATCAGTCTGGGGAAGGTTAAAAGTGCCCACCTGAATCTAATCAATAGCTAGGCTTGGAGCAATTGATGTGGGTAAGCCTCTTTTAAAAAAAATTACTATTGGATGTTCTATAATTTACTTTTCCACAACCTGTTCTCATTTCCGCAAATGGATATTTAGGTTAGGTTCAGTTTAACAACATTTGGCTTTGTTATCTTTTTTCCTATGTACATACTCAAGTCATAAGAAACCTGTCTGATTATAGGTTTCTGATTGATTGATAGCAGAGATGCTCCTTAAATTGTGGGACCCGATTTGCCTTGGCCAGAAGCTGGCTTTGTAATTAGAAACCAGGGTAAGTGATGTGAATTTAGACTTGACTTTGGAAAAGGCAGGTAACAACCCCGAGCAGGTGTGTCAACTCAGGGCTAATCTGTAGGTTAATTTCCAGCACTCTGGTGCTCTAGGATGATTTGTGCTCATTTAAGCTCATTGCCAGGGCACCTGGCACACAGAAAGCTCCAGTAGCTTGATCTACCATCTGACAGGACTGCTCCCCTGCTTCACGGATCAGACGTATGGTTGCCCGCTTTTCTGCTGAGACATCTCATAGAAGATCCCAAGGAAGCAAAGCAGAGGATAAATAAATATTAAATCCTTCACTGTGCTACGGGATATGAGGTAGGAGGAAATACTGAGTTTCACATTCAGACTCACGAAACTTGAGATTGCATGCCAGTGTGACTCGATATGCCTTTATTGTTCAAAATCTTTGGTTGTGTTTAAAAAGAAAAATACTCTGAAAGAAATGCAAGGAAGGGAATTAAATGTAAATTTAATGAAATTAAGTTTTTTTCTGGACTTTTGGCTTCTAGGAAATGCGAGTTTCTGTAAATTAGAATTTATTTGAAAAGAAATATCTACTGCATAAAGATAATGCTGGAATCATGTTTTATGAGTGTTTCTTTCTCCCCTGCTGAAACCTATATCTCTCCTCTGCCTAGACTGGTTTGATATTCCTGCCTGGGATTTTTTTTTTTCAAGAAAAAGCCAATACTGGCAGATACAATGGTTGTAATTGTTGGCAAAAATATGTGTTTGAGGCTAAATTTATCTTTTTCAATCCTTAGCAAAACATGATTCTGCTTAACTTTATTTATCTTCAGCTTGTATTCATTGAGTGCCTACTATGTCTCAGGCACTGTTCCGGGGTAGAAAGTTGGTGAACAAAGCCACGTATGGGCCCCTCTTGCATTGAACTAGCAGTCTGGTGGAAAAACAGATGAAAACGTAACAGTTAATATATAATTATAGAAAAATTTACCCTTTCTCTATTTTTACTTCTTTTCTTTCTATTTTATCTTCTCTTCTGGCTTCCCTTGATTTTCTTCTTCTTTTCTCTGGCCTACCAATGAGGAAGAGTACCTGAGGTCCCTAATGATAAAATATCTGAACCTGTGAGAAAATGGCATGGTGCAGCCCCTTATGCAGCTGAGTGAGAAAGTCTTACACCCTGCAAGCAGGGCACAGTGAAAGTGTCCTGAGTGAGAGACCAGCAGCTCAGCCACGGGGTTGCTGAGGGGAAGAGGGGTTGAAGGCTGGGAAGATGGATGTACCAGGTGGGAGGGTGCTAGAGTCAGATCTATGAAATCATAAGTCATATAAATGGCTAAAAAAAAGTCTATTTTTAGAGCTATAATGATTGAAGGAATGAAATGTAAGTAGTACAAATTGCCCCTCAGATATAACAAGTGCTTGGCTCAATTCATGAGCTGAGGCTGAAGAAACTTAAGACAAATTTACAAATGAGTCACTCCACAGAGGATGTGTGGATTATAATAGATTTTAAAATTGAGGTAACAGGGCCAATCACCCCTTGAGCCATCATCAGAGGTGAACCTCTGATTTGAAAGGCCTTGCTAGACTCTGGAAGGGGTGAGTTGGGTGCACAGCAGGGATCAATAAAAATTTTCTATAAGGAGCCAGTTAGTAAATATTTTAGATTCTGTGGAACATAAAATGGTCTCTGTCACAATTACTTAACTCTGTTGTTGTAGGTCTGAATCAGTTATAGACTGGCTGTGTTCCAGTAAAACTTTATTTACAAATATAGGCTGTGTACAGACTTGGCCCGGGGCCACAGTTTGGCAGCCCCCACTCTAGAGAAAGAGCCCAGGTCTGGGAGGCATGAGATGTGGGTGTGAATCTCAGCTTTGCTACCATCTCACTGAGTGACCCTGGGCAAGTCACACTGTATACTGTGGACTGTCTTTTTAAGGGACAATAATATTTTAATAAAAGTTGTTTCATCTCTCTTGGTTGTGGTAAGAATTATATGACATTACACCTTTGGAAATTCCTTGGGGAGAAATTTTTAAAACTGCGTAGAATTCCAAGGAGGTCATGTTTTATAGTTGGACTTTGCATTGCATGGAAACACCTGCTCACTATCTTCACAACCCTCCTGATGTAATAAGCACATCACATTTTCTGTTTCCTTCTGTTCTTTCCTTCACTTTCTTTCTTGTCCCTCATATGTCATGTTTAGCTCTATATGCAACATCAACTCATCTTTAGTGTCCCACAGTCAGCAGATAAACTCTTCTGCAGCTCATTTTTGAGAATTGACATTTAAGGCCCATGAAGCAGCCACTACTGCCTCCTTCCCACAAAACCTGTACCGTTTTCCCTTCGTATCCGTGGAGAATTTATTCCAGGACCATCTTGGATACCAATATCTAAGGCTGCTCAACTTCCTGATATAACATGGCATAGTATTTGCATGTAATCTATGCACATCAACCTGTATACTTTAAATCATCTCTAGATTCCTTATAATGCTGAATAGAATGCAAATGTTATGTAAATAGTTGTTATAACATACTTCTGTTTGCATTATTTGTTATTGTTCTATAAGTTTTGGTTTCTTTTTCTGAACATTTTGTCTGCTGTTGGTTGAATCTAAGGATGTAGAACCTGTGGATATCCACTATATTTCCCGTTGACAGCAGCAGGCGTTTTACATGCTTTGATGGCAGTTGTTAGTGCGGAGTGGTTAAACTGCATTTAGAAATAAATGTTAAAATAACAGTTGACCAGGAAGCTTTTTAAAGATCATGTTTTCCTCATGTTTAATGCTTCTGCACCTCTCATGGCGCAGCCAGGGTTCCATTATGCCTTGGAGGGCAAGCCCAAAAGCAGCTTCTTCCACTTTCCTAATAAGCATTTTCATTTTAAGTAAGGAGTCCTTTCTTCCTGGGGAGGCTCTTCCTGGGGCTGCCTTTGAAAGGGTCAGTGCCTCTCAGTGCACTGTGTTCTTGGTGGGGGCGGCTGGGGTGGAGAAAGCAAATATGTTGACAGGATAATGGGAAGGGGCTGCTTGTTTACTAGCTTGTGGCCTTAGCAAGCCATTTACCCTCCCAGGCCTCCCTTTCTGAAGAAGTCTGAGACTGTAAGATTGCTTCCAATGCTCCGTGTTCCTTTGATTCTTATTCTAGCTTCAATGGGGTAAATAACTAAGATTTCAAGTCTGCTTCCTGCCGGAGATTGATCCCATTTCAAGGCTGGCGAAAAGATGGAGAGAAAGGGAAGGTGAATGTGTCACTTCCTCAGTTCAAGGAACCCTGATGCATGAGAACCTTAGGTTCTGACTGGGGGGCCTTCCCCCCGCCCCCGCCCCTCCTGGCTGGAGGGCTGAGTGGACAGCGGGTTGTCCAGGGCACCACAGCCCTTGCTATAGTCCTGAGGAACCATGATGGGGCCTGAACCAGGCCAGGAAAATCCAGCATTCAGGCCAGCACCTGCTCCTCAGTGGGTGTAAGAGAAATATTTGCTGACTGGATAAAGTGAATGCACTTCCCATCTCTCCTCATCACCTCAGTGGAAGGAGACAAAACCTGCAGGGCATCAAAGCCTCCAGGAGCTGTTTGCTGCTTCTGCCAGAGCTGGTCGGAGAGCATAGGTCTGAAGGAGTCAGCACGTGACTGGTATCCATCATGAGCTGCATTTCACTCACGTATTTTTCCTGGCCTTCCTTTATTCGGGTTTCATTGAGTATTTATTGTTGATGGCTCAGTGAGGCACAAGGCATTTACAGTCCTTTCCCTCAAGGAATTTCCATCATAACTGAATGGCTCAAACTATCTGGACTCTCCACACTACATGACCTCCATAAAGCCTTTTCAGGCCAGCTCAGGTGTTTCTTCCTGTGCTGAGAGAGATTGCTATGGTTTTTATCATTGTGGGGTAACATAGCATGTGATATTTCCCCATCTGTAAATGGGTCTGATCATCTCTGCTCCACATAATCCATCAGATTAATGTGAGATAAAATTCCATTTGATAAACTCTAGATCAAAAAGTGGCATGCAAATTTAAAACACAGAAATCATCCCTGATATCTGTATTTAATATATTTATTGCTCTAGACTTCAAATGGATGTCCCTCCCTACTCCTCACCCCACCCACCACCTCCACCCATGATTTTAAAACATCTTTAGAGGGACTCATCCCGTTCGTGGAGCCCGGTGCTGTTCACCCTCAGGTCTCATACTTTCCTGGTTCTCTCCTGGGTATTTTTCACTGGGCTCCAAAGCATTTTGCTTTTTTTCCAAACCTTTTCTCACTTTGTTTCTCATTCCTGATTTCTGGTTCCAGCTGTATTTCTTGATTCTCTTGCTGCAGATGCTGCTGCATGAATATTATGGATTTTAGCCAACAGAACGCCTTGCCCCACTTGAGAACAGAGAGAATTATTGCAGCTAAATTAATCAGATTCAACTTGTAAAAATCCATGAAATCATGAGCTACTCCTTTTGTGATTATGCCTAATTAATCAGCCAATCAATGCATATTTTAACAAAAATGGCCTCATACTGTAATACTGATTTGTAGCTTCCTTTCAACAGCCACTTATCAAATATGGTCATTCTGTGGTGTCAAGTAATTATATTTTATTTTTTAATATTGTATTAATTTATTATACCAAAACTAATTTTGTACTCTTGAGCATGCAGGTTGTGTTATTTGCTATTTTAAATAAGAACTTTATAAGAACTCCATGAGGTACTAGCAATATGGAATTCCCATTTTACAGATGAGGCTCTGAGATAAAGGAATTTACTAGAGCTCACATATTTATTTCTCTGTTAATAAATAAATAACTAGGAGTCTACTTTTTGAGCCTGTGTAAATATAGGGATCTAAGTTTATTGAAAACTCCAGATTTGGTGTCATTATAGAGAGATTCAGTAAAGCAATTTAAATGCAATAGCTAGTCAGGCTTTGAAGTCAGCATAGCTGAGCCCAGACTCTCCCAGAATAAGGAGTATAAACAAAGAATGGCATAGTTGGCTGTGGGCTGGATGGCTGTTTGTGTGAACCCAGTCAGCTTTCAAACTGGGCAGAGAAAACTCCCCAGGAAGTGGGAGAAGATTTGAAAGGAGAAAAGACATTTTTCTCAAGATCCATCAGCATCACACATTGAAGGCAGGGCCAGACTGATGTTCTGGGCATGGGCCAAGAACAGGAGCCAGGGAATTAACAGCTTCCTCTTTATCAAAGTTCCTTATCTAAAGAGGCCAGACAAGGGGATGGCAGGTCTTCCTTTCCCCACTCACACTGAAGCATAGTGCTATTCTTTCTCTGCTAGACCTTAGGAACTACCTGGAGAAAGCTTATTCTAACATTGAGAATAAGGTTGAGCAGAGCCCTTGCTGATGGTCAAGAAGTATGAAGAAGAAATATTTTAAGCCACCTGGATTTGAGAGTTGTTATTGCAGCAGAACCTAGTCTGTCTTTCTTGCCAGCCACACAGATATCTCTCTCTCTCTCTCTCTCTCTCTCTCTCTCTCTCTCTCTCTCTCTGTGTGTGTGTGTGTGTGTGTGTGAGAGAGAGAGAGACAGAGAGAGATATGGAAGGGGAAGAAAAGGAGGAGGTGGGAGAAGAGGTAGAGTTTATGTTTTTCTTTTGTTTTTAACTGAAAAAAGAATAGCCAAATGGGTATTGAAAGCCATAAGGAAGCTTTAGAGGCAACATCACATTTAATTCTTATAGAAACCCAATATATCATGACTTACCATGTCCTATCTATAGTCCCATTTTACTAAAGAAGAAACTGAGGCATGGCATGGTAGGATCACTAAACCAAGATCTCACAATAAGTGCTCAAACAGGAGCTCAAACATAAGGCTGACATAAGGTTTGAAATTTAATTACTAAACTATGTCACTTTTCTATGGTTTAAAGCTGTTTAGATGATGACTGATGACCAGCATGATGTTGACTATTACATTACTGCATTTACGGATCCTGATTGAGCCAGGATGGATACATCTGTCCTATGTGTCCAGCTTTGCTCTAGACGTGGTGAAGGCTAAGGCAATAAATAATTCCCAGGGTATTTTCAAAGAGGGTGTAGTCTCGTAGAGAAGATACGATGTACATGAATAACTCTATAGTGAGGCATATTGTGAATGCCATAATAAAAGACTATACAAAAGCCTATGAAAATGCAGAGCAGTGGAGAATTTCTTTAAAAGACTATGAACTGAAGTTCTTTTATGGTAGTATGAGTTTGAACAATAAAAACGCATAGAAAAATTGTGAAACTAAGCAAAAGAGAGTCTATATAAAATGTAGCCTTGAGGAGGTATATCTTATCTAAAATATTGTCATTAAATAAATAAACCTGGAGCACTGTAATTACTAGAAAGGCTAATTGCCAGATGCATTGATACGATAACTAAGAGGATTGTGCAGACTTGAAATGAAGTGGTCTTGGGAGGTGAGGAGGGATTAAAACATTTTCAAGGAATTCACTGCTAGATCAATGACCTATGCTATGGATAAATTAGCAATGATAGTACAAAAATCCCTCAGGACATTTGTGAGGAAACTTTAAAAATCTTCCCTATAGCTGTTTTTAATCACTGACATGGAAATTAACATCGCTTAAAACTACACAGATGAAAGTGGACACTGTAGCTATGATTTAAAATATGATCTGGTCCTGCATTATTCTAGTACTTTCATTGAGAAAAGGAGCTGTTTCTCTGTTCCAGAGAATAACTGGCTGTTATTTAGAATCTGTAGGTTTCTAGGATCCAAAGCAAGAGGAACTCTTTACTTCACATTTTTGTCCTATGAACATGGCACAATGAAGGCAAGTTATCACTTTTCAATGTGATAAAACCTTTGACACTTATGCTTGGCTGAGGTTTGAATTTAACTTCCTAGTAACTCCCTGCCTAAGGCATGCCCTAAATAAGGGTTTGCAACTGCCCGTTAGGTCTTCTCTTTGTTGGAGGCATTCACTTGAAGCAGCCTGATGGAATGGATTCTCCCCCTCACCACATCAGTAGTAGATCTGAAGAGGGGAAATCATGTGAGTGAATGTGATGTCACTAGCTGGTTTGACGGCAGCTCTAGGACACTCTCTGGAGACCAGAGCCCCGAGGTGGCAAAGGGTGTGACCTCTGAGTTCAGAGTGCCAGGGTTAGGATCCCAACTCTGCCTCTTACTAGAACCAACACCAAGTCTTACTGAAGTCTCTCTGAAGCAGTTAAGAGTATACATGGTCTTTGGAGTTACATTTATGATCAAGTCCCAAATATAATCCTTAATATCTGAATGTCTTTGAGTAAGCCACTTTTCTTCTTGGAGCCCAGGGCTGGAGGATAGTGATAGGTTTTACTTGGGTTTAGGAAGTATTTTGTGAGCTGAGAATGCAGAGGGAATTCTAAGTCAAGGTGGACAGTCTAATGCTATGTTTGGTGACCTATGGGGGCAATGGATCTTACTGGTGGATGCTGTGGGGAAGGAAGTATTAAAGAGAAAAATTTGTTTCTTTGGCAATAAGATAGTTTCTAATCTTTACTAACCATGAGGCTCCAACCATGGGCGTGATTTCCAGTGGGCCTACATAGACCAGTAGCAGGCTGAGTAAGACAATTGTGAGAGATAAAGGAGGAGAGGTAAGCATTTGTAATTAATTACTAGGAACCAGAAGGCAATGGAGAAACCAGATGCATGTATGTAGGTATGTAGGTTATAGGATCCAAGCCCTAAAATTCTTTTTTACCAGCCTAGTTTTTGTAATGAATGCAGTAAATTGCTGCTAGGTCCGGAACATTAGCCTTTCTTTCATCTAAAGAAAGAGGGCTTATATTTGGAGAATAAAGTTTGTCATCATGAAGACTTCTGGTCCCTGAGTATGTATCAAATTGTTACTGTTTAAAGAACATCTAAAATTATGTCCTCTAAGGAGACATTGAATCGTGTGAGAATTTCTGCATGGGTTGTGTTTTGAAAGGTTCTGTAATAATCTGATCGTATGCATAGAATCTGATCTTTCTCTCTCTTGAGCCAGCAAATAATAATAGTGAGAAATATCCTTTGGAGTTAATATACTCAAGGACAACTTATTTTGTGTTGTTTATCAGCCTGGGTATCATAAATGTTGGAATTGATATTAATGAGTCCAAAGAAAGCATGGGAGCTCATCCATGGTTTCCAAACGCCAGCTTACCTAGGAATTGACAACTCCAGGGTAGTGAAGAGTGAGAGTGGAGGAGGGTACGAGGGGTGTACAGAGGTGGGAAAGGTTGTAATTTCAGAGCTTATCTATTTCCATGACTTGTGTTCTTTATTTTCTTGAAAACTATTTGCAGAATAAGTATTTGGGGGAAAAAGAAATGTCACATGAAATCATGAACTGAAATTAACAGATGAGTTGACTGTCTCCAGTTTTTGTAATGCCTCTAAGTCTCGGCATACAGTATTTATTTTCCATAAAACAGTATTTACTTGTTCCACATTATAATTCTAGATGCCAGTAGCTTGATATTCTGCTTTGCCTTTGCGTAGTTAAACTCGTGTTTCTGTCAGATCTTTGTTAAATCTGAGTTATGATTACTTATTCATTCCTGATTTATATCTTGCCTGTTCAGAAAGAAAGAAAATAAAATATCTCAACCAATTTTGATGGACATCATTGTGAGCCATTAGTTGAGACAGGAATAATATTATGTGATCTTTCATAGGAAAATATGAAGTTCTCAGCCATAAACTTATTTACAATGTGAGCTAACAAGGAGAATGTCAAGGCTATAGTAACCAAAAAAAAAATGGTACTGGTACAAAAGTAGACACATAGATCAATGGAACAGAATAGAGAAACCAGAAATAAAACCATATAGCTATGA
>VBSM01003143.1:10597174-10621020 GCA_008086735.1 Cheirogaleus medius
CCTAGAGTGCTAGGATTACAAGCATGAGCCACTGCACCCTGCCTTGCTCTGAGGGGTTGAGAAGGGGGAAGAACAAAAGTCTATTCTGTTTGCCTGATTTCTTGCTAATGGGTGAGAGTCATATAATTATGAGTGCTACAGAGAGAGCTCCCCAAATGTGAGAGCTGGAGTGAGGTGGGGCTCAGTGTACATCAGGCAAGTGGTCCCTTTCCATCTGGGCTTTTTGGTATGCTCACTGAAAAAAAGGTGTTTGCTGAGGAGGCAAATGGGGCTGAATTTTGGAGGAAAGAGGGAATTTATTTTGTGAAAAGGCATTTTTTTAGGGTGAAAGAGGCTTGCCTCCCAAGGTTAAACACCTGCAGTTTTATTTCTTTTCTTCCCAACCTTGGATCCCATCTCTGTTTCTCTTCTATCCTTAGATACTAGTACTTCAAGGAGATCAATTTTGTTGAATGCATTGTTCTTCCTCTTTTCATTACTATGTAAAGAATGCCTGAAAACTTGCATTTAAATTTTTATGTAGTACTTGTTTTGTTATACTAATAAATCCTCTTTTTGTTTGCCAAAGGCCCACAGTGGCTGTGGAGAATTTATATGTAAATTAAAAATCATTTTATCTTCTTAATTATACTGAGGTATACATAAGAGCAAACAAAAGCTGGCTGAAAGAGAGGTGGGCAGGGGAAGAATTTCTCCTTGGTTTTTCCATTGGTTAATCTGGGGCTATTGTTTATTGGCTGCAGTTTGGTGGGACACCTTTCTCCTCATCAGGAAAGGGAAGCAGGTCTTTTCTATATGACATAAATTATTTACATGTTCTTCTTTCCTCACTGCTGTGAAATAAGCAAAGTCCCATATAATCAAAGCACATGGAAGCATTCCATGAAGAAGTTCAGCCTTTTCACTGGGACAGTAATTCTCAAACCTGGCTTTATATTAGAATCAACAGGTGAGCTTTTAAAAATTACTGATGTCTGGGCTTCACCCCAGAAAAGATATAGTAATTAAATTTTTACAGGAATAAGGTCTTACCATCAGTATGTTTGTAAAGCCATCCAGGTGAATCTGTTTTGTAGCCGAGTCCTGAACAACTGGCCTCCTTTTCCCAGGGGTCTGTTAGACAGAGGCACAGAGTGATTCTGGAGCATTGCTGGACCAAGCAGAAGTTTCTTAATCTCTGCCTTTATGACTCAAAAACTCCTAGGCATGAACATATGGTTCAAAGATAGTTTCACTGGCAGACACGCAAATATGCTTGGACATGGTCACATACAGCCCCAGATACTTCAGACACAAAGTCATATTCCAGGATATTCCCCGGCACAGGCACAGAAAATAGATGCACACATTTAAAACACAGGCACATAGACGCATACACACATACCTATATATACATACCTATAGACACAGGTATACACAGAGATACATACAGGCATACAGTGATGTGCAACACATACATACAAACATATATGCATAATAAGTGTTACTTGTGTAGACAGCCCTAAACACGTGGACTCGCCCCCAATCGAGACATTCAAGGGTTCACACACACAGAAACCTCCACACAGAGACACCTGATACCAAGCCATAAACTGACAAAAATGGGAGATATTAAAAAATTGGTCTTAGAATTTTTTAGTTTTTTATTTTGTGCAGGGCCTTGGAATGTCACCGGTGATTATCTGCTGCCTCTATCTCCGTGCAATCTCTGTGATCTCTCACTGAGATGGGTGTTGTGGAAAGCATGATGGCAGTTACAGCCTCAAAGCAGGAAAACACTCAAAATTTCAGTGAGGAAGGCAATTCTATTGAAAAATTCCTGCTATATGACCTGGGATGAGTTGCTAACAGACATCTGAATAGCAGACCCAAAGTGCCCTAAAATGATAATAAATAATATTTGAGAGGCATTGTACATTTATCAAGTGCTTTCATACCATCGACCTCCTTTTATTATACCTATGTTTATAGAAAGCTTTACAGGCTTGACCTTCATCTCATTTGATAATGTGAGCAACTCAATTAATGGGTAGATTTATTATTCCCATTTTACAGTGAGATTGGAATTGGCATTACGATTATTCTTACTTTACAGATGGAAAAATAGAGATTCAGAGAGATTAAGTGCCCAATTCAAGGGTACTTGAGGATAAATTCCTAGTTCACTGCCAACTTCACCATGACTATTAGTTGTGCATGAACTTGACCAGGTATAAAAAGGAGAGATCTAACTTAGATCTTAAGTACCTAGCTTTGGAAATTAAATAGCAATATGCATATGTCAAGTAAACTTAGAAGCAAGTGTGCATCCTTTAGAAGACAATGGGGGCGCATATCTGAGATGTCTGTGACTGCTCTCTCTGACACACAGGCCAATGTCATTTCAACAGGTCTTAGAAGCTACTACTGCCTTCTATATTGGGTGTTGAGAAGATCTGGACTTTGACAGGAGGTATCTATCCATTTGCCATTTTCTGTGAATATCTGTTAGATAGAAATAACATGGGGTGGGAAGGCATTGGTCACAGTGACACGTAGAATTATCTTTTAAAGCTCTCTTCCATATGGGACTGTGGAGACAGCTGTGTGATTATAAGATTTCCTGCCAACCAACAGGCAACTGTGGATGTAAATCCACATGAGCAGTTATCATGTGATTTTCCCTGACACTGGATCTGTGGTAGATACTAATGAGGGATTCTATACTCAAATGGCATAAGTTTTTACTTAGGAAACAAATACTGGTTAGAAATTATAAGATGATTAGACAAAGATAAAGAAAACAGATTGAAGGCCAAAGAGATGAATCCTGGGTGTAGATACATTTTGTCTGGATTGTGTATTGTTTTAAAAGTGAATGGAAGCAATTTTCAATGTGTAAATACCAATATTTTTAAATAGAAATATAGATAGATTTATAATAACAGTTGCATTTTTAGAATTTCATATGATTAGCAACTCTGGACCCTTATTCCCACACTCTCTATATTTTTATTGCCTTCATTCAGTTCCACTTCACTCATTCGTGTTACTTTCCTGGTACTGGAGGTCTACGGTTTACAATCTCTGATTAAGCAAAAATTAAGTCCAGATGCAGTGACTTCTGCCTTAGGAGTCTAGGAGGGAGAAAGCCGGTGAGGCAGGAGCAGGCAGGGAGGCCCCGCGATGGAAGTGGGGAACTGAGCTCTCTTGAAAGAAATCAGGATTTAAATCAGGGCAGTGGTAGAGCAGGATACTTGAGAATAGGGTTCCCGAGAAGAAGCAGGAAAAAGCAAATACCAATTAAATTCCAGGTGAATTAAAGTTCTACAAGTGTAAATCAACACTTAAAACTTTAAAAAAACAATATAGAAGATTCTCTTTATGATATCAGGACTTAGGAAGATTTTTTTCTTACACTAGAGAGAACAAGCACAAACCATAAAAAATAATGTTATACATGTGTATAATTTCTCTAGAATGTACACACACAGAAAATAAAGAATACATTTGTAGGTCTGCACATCTGAGATATGTGCAATTGTGTGTGTGTATCTGAGTACATATTCTAGAGAAATTATTTCATATTTGCAGAAGGAATCATTTGGAGGAATATCCAATGTAGCACTGTATGTAAAACCCAAAATAATGAGAATTAGTTAAAATATTCCTCAGGAAGATAATAGATAAATAATCAGTGGTATACACACTCAAGGGAAAACTATACAGTAGTGAAAAATGGACTAAGTAGTATATATTTCATCTTAGTCAAAACCTAAGGTAAAGAGAAAAACAAGTTCCACGTAATACACATATGTGATAAAATTCACATCAAATATGAAAACATGTAAAACACAATAAACCAACAGAAATATAAAGGAACATACTATATGGGAGAGGAAGGATTCTGGACTAGGAATAGGTCCTGTGGCAGGAGATAAGACTGACCTGCTCTGGCTCAGACGCAGGGTGGCTGGTGGGTGGGGACAGTCTGAAAGATTCAGGCTCTGGCACTGGAACTTTGAGAATCACTCTGCTTTCATTATCTGATCAAGCAGCCATTGCTACTTTCCTCCTTTCAAAGCTTCTACCCAGGGGGAAAATAGCTGTTATAGATTAATGTGTAAGACACTCTTCATATGTGGTTACAAAACAGTATCTGAAGAAAAGATGAAAGTCTGGCAGAGCAGCCAGCTCTGAGAGATAAAGGAAAGGAGGAGTCACAAACTATTTTTCATTCCTCTTTTGCTATGAAATATCACCTGGAGAGAAAGTTCAGAGACTCACAGATCATTCACTCAATCGAATAAACATTACCTAGTGCTTGGAATGTTTTCAGTTGCCTCCCAAACTGCTCTTTCCACCCTCTGTGCCTGCCTATACTCTCTGCCTTCTCCAAACCAGATGAATCCTCTAACAGCATAGCTCTGATAATTAATGTTTAGTTCCATCTTCTCTTCTGAATAAGGTCCAGACTCTGCACCTTCCAACATCTGGCTCCAGTTTTTCTTGTTAGTCTTACCACCTGCTCACTCCACAGATGTTTGCTGAGAGCCTGTGTTGTGCAGGCTTCCTTGTAAGCTTTGGGGGTTTGAGGAGGCAGAGATGGACAGTGTGCTTTCTTCAGAGTATTCTTATTCCAGGGGATACACAGACAAAAATAAAGCTACCAATAAGATCACTGCACATGGCGTAAGTGCTATGCATTCAATAAAACAAGTGTGTGGAGTAAGGGTAAGCACACAGTGGGGAAATGTATTGGTTTTGATGAACAAACCATAGAATGAGCAAGGATAGAGCTAGTCCCAGGGGTGGCTTGATGTTGAGATCTGTCAAAACGGGAGGTGCTTCTATAGGTTGCCTTCTATCTGCTTGTGATTCCCTAAAGCATCAGCCCAGAAATGCTTCTCTACCCCAGCAACAGCTGAATCCAGTTTGCATTTTTTCCAGCATTTGCAGAATCAGTTTCTTCAAGCCTTCCTCGTCATCCCCTCCCCTGGCCCCCCATGTACTTCCAGACCCCAGCACCAGCTTCCTGGCAGCCCATCTTCAGAAGTCTGGGTCCTGGGTCCCTGTGATCCTTCCTCCAAATTCAATGACACCAGCACTAGCCATCAAGCAGCCTCTCTGAGAAAGTCTGGGTCTTTATCCCATGGAGTTCCTCTCTCTAGAAGACTGAATTTTTATATATAAATATATAAAATCAAAATTTTAATAATTCCATATGTTTCCCTTTTTTCCTTTATCCAAAAAGAGTTGTTCCAAACAAAGCATAGAATTATTTTTTCTAGATCTGTGAAATATGATGTTGGTATTTTGATGGGAATTGCGTTGAATCTATAAATCACTTTGGACAGACATTTTAACAATGTTGAAAGAGTGGAAGTGTTTATTCATTCACTAGCTCTGTTATACCTGAGTGCCTTTTTTCTTTCCACATGTTCAGGTACCTGTCTGTAACTTTATACCTAATTAACAAGGATGTTTATTAAGTTCCATCTGTTGAAATAACAGATGTAATAGTAGCTGAAGAACATTTCCAAAAGTTCTGGAAGCTAGATAATACCACATAGAAACATAGCACTGAGTCTTCTAAATTTCCAAGAGTACTAATATCAACTATTTTCCATAGTATATAATAATAAAATAATGAATAGTGAACTAAATGTATTCATCCTAATAACTTACCATGTATCTGGGATGAGGTGGTCTGAGGAGGCATCTTGGAAAGACCATATTTCAATCAGTTCAAATGTAGTTTGTTTTGGAACTAAAAAACCTTGCCTTTCTTGAGGAGAGTATCATGCATCCTTTCTTTCTTCTTTTAACTGGTACAAATATTAGTATTTAACCTCACATCTTTCACTCCATCCCGAACATGAACAATACAGTTGCCTGAAAACTGTCCTGGCACATGACATTTTGTTTATACCTTTTAAGGCATATAACTAGCATTTCTTTACATCTGTGACTGGGATGAAATAAATGATATCAATTTGTAAGTGTTTGCAATTGTTTCCCTTCCTGCTGAATTTTATAGAGGAATAATTGTTGATTTTTATGTCAGCTCCTAGGTCCTTCTTTAGGGCACAGAATTCGAGTAAAGATGGTTAGAAAATTCGAAAGTAGCAATAGGCTTAAGTTGATGTGAATGACAAATAATTAAGAGAAGGCAGAAGTGGGGGGTGGAATAACATAAAAGCTTGTTTGTGCTTAAGGCTGATTTAGAAAAAGATGCATTTTTTAAAATTTGTGTTTCTTTTTCTTATTTCAAAATATTACAGGGGTACAAATGTTTTTGGTTACATGAATTGCTTTTGTAATGCTTGAGTCAGGGATGTAAGTGTGCTTGTCACCCAAATAGTGCTCATTGTACCCGTTAGAGAAGTTTGTGGCCATCCCTTAAGGAGTTTTGGAATAGAGGAAAGGAGAGACAAAATTTGAAAGACTGCTGCCATGCACAAGCGAGGGAGATTGACTGTGAGAGAACTGAAGGTTTGCTGAGAATTAAGAGTGGGATCCCCATCTAGTATAGTAGCTATAAATAGACCTCAAAGATAATAAATATTAAATTTCAATTATCTATGCTTGTCACTCTGAGATTTCTTAAGATGTGACTCCATGCCGGAATTTTACCAAAGTCTGCTTGGTTTGATATGTTTTATGTTGTCATTTTTCCTGTTGACACCCCACTCCCAATACAATGAATGTGTCTGGAAAGCAGAGGCTTGGCATCTCCCACAGTGCCTATGCCCATGCCTTGCACATAGTATGCACTTCATGATTGTTGAAAAATGATTGTATTCTTATTATTATCTAACATACATGGATCATTTATTGGCGATATATTTGTACATACCTGGACTCATTTAATCCTCACAAGCAGCAGCAATGAATAACATAATTATCATTTCTCCTTTTTCTAGAGAAAACAGAGCTTTCTAATTTGTTCAGTAACTGGGCCTTAAGTCATCAATCTTAACACATTGATTGCCACACTAGAAAAAAATTTTTTTTTCCTTGGGGCCACGGTGTTTTATTAGAAAAATAGAATAAAAACTTTGCAAACAAAATGATCCTTTCTAAGTTAATGAAAATTTTATTTTTTATTATTTTCTGTGTGTGAGTTACATGCAACTTGAAAAATAGTTCACGAGGCTCCTAAGGTAAAGAGATGTGATTTACATATGCTTCACGAGGCTCTGGGCTCAAAACTAGCATGAGTTAAATATGACAGTTAATATGTTAAGAATGTTTTTAGCAAAAATAGTCAACCAAGAAACTTGTAGAACTCTGGCATTTTCATTCATCAGCATATCTTTACAAAGTATGGCTCTCTAAAAGACATTTTACTAGCCTGCTCTTTCTAGCTAATCAAATGGGAAACATCAGCGGCTGCCAGGATGGACTTAGTTTTTGGCAGGTGAGCCTGTGGTCATTATTTCCTAGGCTATTTCAGACCATTAGTAAGAGAAATTAGATCTCTCTCCATCCTCTTCATTTCTTCCCAGGTTTTCATCCACCCCTAACTTTCCCCACATTTCCCAAAGTACTTGAAGGTGGCCCAGAGAAAATTCACTTGTCTCTCTTGTTCTTTTTGGGAAGAAAAGTGACTGAAGACTTTTCTCAACCTATTTTATACCTGTACTAATCTGGGGATTCAACATCCTCTTTTCACTTTTTAATGTGTATGTTCCTTTAGGAACAAATGGATGGTGGTTCTGTCAGAATAGTTCTCTTAAAAATGTTGTGGGTTTTCTATGAATTTTATTGATATTGACATTCCATTAGAATAGAGCCATACTCACAAATCTTGTTAATGTGAGCTCTGCTCTGCCTTGGGCGGTCTCTAAGGCTTCAGCGGGACAAATCCCTGAGATTTGTAGAAGGCTTCTTGTTTATCTGACAAGATCTAAGAGAGTTTCCTTGTGATCATCTGAGTGTCTTTTATCGTTTAAGAGGGTTAATGTGGCAATGCTTAGATATTTCTGAAGTCTTAACAATGGAATTTATAGTCCTGCCCTGGATTTGATCTTTGACTCAGCACCTTCTCTTACTTTAAGAATCTCCTGTCTGTGAGACTGGAAATAAGAATCAGCACAGTTTTTGAACCCAGAAATTTCTGGATCCTTTATATTCCTTCTATTTTTTTTCTTTTGGAATTTAAAAGTTCCTTACTTATCTCTTTTGATTATTATTTTTGGTATTTTTAAAAAAAACTACTTGTCCCTTTCAACATTTTGTCTTGAAACTTTATTAGCCAAATCCACAGTTCCTGAGGTATATGTTATAGTTTTTACACTGAAGCAGGCAACAGTGTTGCTTATTTTTCTGCCATTACATAAAAGGGTACTGTTATATTCAGCTCCTAGTAACTTTATCCTAACTTTAAGCCCTTATTGCCAGCCGCCTCTAGGATTTGGGGCCATTGGGCTTTCACTAACAGTATCTTCAGGACTCTTTTTAACTCTACCCACCACCCAACTTCACAGGCACTGGTACGTATTTTAGGTTTTGTAACAGTACCCCGATAATCTGTTCTGGTTATCTATTGCTAAGTTAAAAGATGTCTTTTGGTTATTTATTTATTATTAAGTGAAAAAAAAACCACAAAATAGTGCATTTAAAATATAACAATGATTTATTTGTTTACAAATCTAGGACCTGTGTGGACTCAGCTAGGCAGTTTTAACTTAGAGTCGCTCCTGTGATTGCATTCAGGTGATGATAGAGGTTGGGCTCATCCCAAAGGTTCCTTTGCATACGTCTGGCACCTAAGCTGGGACTCAAACAGCTAAAGGCTAGAATAGCTGAGGATCCTTGGGTCTTTCTCTCTCTCTCTCTCTCTCTCTCTCTCTCTCTCTCTCTCTCTCCCTCTCTCCCTCCCTCCCTCCCTCCCTCCCTCCCTCTGTGTTATCTCCCTATGATATTTACACATAGCAGCATTAATATAGGTTGACTTCCTATTTGATGAAGGAAGACTCTAAGAACAAGCATCGCTAGAGAAAGTAGAAGACACTTCTTGATTTTTTCAAACCTATCCTTAGAAATTGTCAACAATAACACCCAATTCTATTAGTTGAAGGCAGTCACAAAGGGCCACTAGACTAAAGAGAGGAGACAAAGTCTCCACCTCTTCATGGGAGGAATATCAAAAACTTTGTGAACATGGAAAAACATCACAATCCTCTATGGTAGTTTAGCTTGCTTTTCAGCCAATGGAAGCTGTTGAAGTTGACCACTGTGTTAATGATATATAATAGTGAAACATAAGAAACAATGTAATTATTTTAAAATATGAAAATCTATGAATACATGATGCTATGTCTATATATTTGATCATTGCACAGCTATCAGAAATTATAGTTTTCAAGGATCTTAATTGTATGTGAAAATACTTAGTATGTAATAGCATTTGAAATCAGGGTACCAGATTATATATAAACAATCATCCCATGGGGGAATGTTCATGCATATAGAATGTTCATGCATATATAGAATGAAAAAGAAATACATAAAATGTAGCAGTCATCTCTGGGATGTGGCATTATATTTTAATATTAAATATGACTATCTAACATTTATTTCTATTTTCTGTATTTCCAAATTCTCTACCAAAGGCTATGCATTACTATTAGGAAAGAAATGAAAATAAAATAGAGGCTCATGGATACTAAATAACTTTCATATGATCCAAATAGCTGTGAGTGTTTCACTTAAGATTTAAGTTTAGTGTCTCATTGCACAGTTGCATGTCTTTCCTCTGAGTGCTGTGCTTTTTTCTCATAAGAACTAGAATCACACCTGCCTTAGTTAATAGCACTTACTCTATATATAGCTTCTATCTGGCTTTAAATAGTCAAGCCTACTACTTTGTCCACCCACACTTACTCAGCAGTACATACCTGTAGAGTGATATGTGCCTTAGATTGAGTATTTATGTTCTATGCTCCTTGGTCTTTAGAGAGCACAGGACTCACTGTCCTTAAGATGTTACCTGTTGGGACTTAATGTGTACGCTTGACTCACTCTTCACGGGACTCCCTGGACTCAGTTTTTTGTGTCAGCCTCTGCAGTGGCTCCTAGCCTCCTGCCAGCTTTGCTTTCTCTGTGGCAATATTTTCTTGCATATCTCACATTACTCAACCCACACCAGCCTCATGCATCCATCTCTGAATGGAACCAGCCCTCATCTTTTCCTGTACATGATCCTAGAGGTCTGCATCTAACTCGCTTCCTTTTCAGATAGTTTTAAACAACTCAGACTTGCAAGGTCAAGATTTAGGTGAAAGGCTAATCAGCACTCAACCCAAAAGTAAAATGTCAGCAGTTGGTTTCCTTCAATGAGAATAATCAGCTATCGGACCTCTGTTAACAACTTTATTGTCAGGTGCTAATAGGTTTGGCAAGGGAGCAGTTTTCTATTACTTTAATTGAATAAAGATTGAGATCAAAATTTCTCATCTGTCTATCTCTATCTGTCTCTGTCTCTGTTTATCTCATCTGTCTACCTCAGTCTATCACTTCAGGCCCTTTCATTTCTTTGAAAAATCAAAAAGCCCAGGGGCTCAAATAAACTTACTAAGAAGACAAAACTGTGGGGTCATCGCAGTATTTTCAGAGTCTCTTTCCCTGGGGCAATTTCTTTTCCTCACTCCAGTTTGATTCTCTTCTTTACCTCCTCAGCCTCCTTTTCTTTCTTTCTCTTCAGGAAAATGCAAATTTGTTCATAACCATATCAGTCCTAGCCTTACCATATTTATGTCCCAGAAACCTTCTAGAAATGAGACCCAAATAAGAAGAGAGTGAGCTAATATAGTAATGAGAATATGTTTCTATAAGTCACAACAGGTACTCATGAAAACAACCACACCACATGACCGCATTGTATATTATTCTGCATAGCACATTGCATTTGTCTTTATATGTAATTAGACCTCTTAGTTTTCTTTCATATAACATCATGGGATAAGTTGTGCATTATATAAGATCAGGAAACTGAGGCCAGGAGGAATTAAGTGACTTGCCCTTCTTTTGTCTCTCCCTGCTGGAAATCATTTTGCACACTGACGCCCAAATGATGCTGATGCGCTACTGACCGACTCTGTCAGTCTCCTCCCTAGAACCCTCTCACTGCCAATGGGTAAAGTACAAACTCCCGAGTATGGACTGTGATATTTTCCCTGATTTAATTATTTGTACCCCTCAAAAACATAATCCCATACCACTGTATACTATCTCTAGCCAAAATTATATTAATAGTGATGTCTAACCTATGGAGCACTTACTATAATCCAGGTAACTGAGAAATACTTTACATAAATCATGTTATTCATAACAAATATGTGAGCTAAATACTATAATGATCACCATTTTACAGATATATTCACTCACTCATTCTACAAATATTTGTGTATGTCTTTGCATGTGCCAAACTATAGTAGATAGTAAAAATACAGCAGTTAACAAAACGTACAAAATCCCACTATGTACTTTTTAATGAAATATTTGTCACTTTAAAAATATTTTACCTGAGGATCTTTTAAAGTAATCTCTTCTGGTGTATTTAAAAAATAATTTTTCAAAAAATTCAAACTTAGGGGCAAAACTTTTTTCATTTAGTGTAAAATGGGAATGTAAAATGGGACATTAACTTGTAAACCATAGATTTTCTCCCCATGACTGAGTTGGATACTCAGCCTTCATCAAAGGACAAGGATCAACTGGTTTGGGCTAAATTGTATTGATTTTCTATACAAATGCTAGTTCAAGAGGCTGACATTTACTTGTGATGAGTAAAGCAATCAAAAGACAAAAACAAAAAAACAAAAATAGAGCTAAAGCTTGTAACACACTGTATTATCTCTACAAGCACCTCTAGAAATAGATGTTTTGCTGATGTTCACACTATTCATTTTCTTCCTTCCCTCCAGCCTCACCTGACTTCCTGCTGGGCTCACACACAGTTTTCGATCTCTGAAGGTGACATGCTAGACCAAAGTTTGGTTCAAAAAATGTAAAATAAACTATTATTCTGGATTATTAATAGTATCTACCTTTAATGAGTACTTACTATGTGCCAGGACCACTTTTGGGCATCCAAATCATGTAGGTAGAGTAGAAAGAAGAGTATAGCACTATCCTTTTAAGATTTAGGGTTCTGGGGTTAGACTGCTTCAGGTAGAATGCTGTTTCTGCAACATTGTATAACCATTTTTAATCTTCAAAATAAACCTATGAATAAGTAATATTATTTCCATTTGCCAGCTAAAATCACATAATTGGCTACATTTTCTCAGCCTGAAAGAGTAATGGGTAGAATTGAACCCATGTCCACTGAGTCAAAAAGCCTGGCCTCTTGGCTGTTGTCTTGTACAAATGATGACTGATGCTCAGTTCCTTCGTCTCTGTGTACCTTACTCTTCACTGAAATTATAATGCTACCTACCTAAAACACATCCTAGTAGGCACAACTGAGAATTACAAAGATCCTCCCAATGGAATTTAATATCCTACTGAATACTGAGTTTAAATAATTTCAATTTTTAAAATATAACTCTTTTCTAAAAAAAACCCTTCATATCATCACTTCTTTCAATTATTATCATAACCTCATTTATTGTGATTTTTCTAAAATTAGTTAACATCTCATCATTTAAATTTAACCTAAATAACACAATTGTTGTCATGGCTGTTGTTAATCTCCAGAATCTTACTTCTTTTACTCCATAAATATATAGTGTCCCTTAAATACCCCACCTTCTTGCTGTATCAAGTTGAGTGAACTCTGAAATGGATATTCCTTATAAGATATACCTTTGTTTCTTCAATAAGCCAGTTTTCTTAACAATATATTAAGTTAACATAGATCTTATCTCAATGAGAATTTGATCATGCTTTCGATTTTTGTATCAATACAAAGGTTCGTTTTCGAATAATTTAATGTTGCAATTTGCTCTTTCAAATTACACACTAGTTAATATTCTTTTACTTGCTTATTTATTTGAAACTTGATTTTTTCATGACAGGGTCTACAAAGATGTGTGCATTTCATTAATGATTCCAAAACAAAGTACTAGTGTTGAAAATCATAGCAGTTCAGCACCTTCATTTGGCAAAGATGCAACTCTTAAAGATAGTATTATCTTGACAGTAATTGAAAACTGCTGTGACCCTTTTTCAGATAAAGATGCACTATGATTTTAATAAGTTTCTGAATTGAGATAAATAAGTCCTTTAAAGGTTTTTTTCCAACTTAGAGTTTCTATACAATTATAATTAGAGGAGCAAGGAAAATAGATGTACCTTTTTTGTGTGTGTTGGTTAAAATTTAAAAAGCTAGAACTTATTAGGAAAAAAAATTTGTTGAAAACCTTTTATGTGCCAACTCCTGATTTCATTTCATTTTTTAATCACTCCCAATTGGTGGCATTTAAGTCCATTTTATAGATAATGACATTTGGTGTGTTTAACTATCCAAAGTAGGTTAAAGGATGTTTTAGTCCCTTCAAGCTGTTATAACAGAATGCCATAGATTGGGTGGCTTGTAAACAACAAATATTTACTTCTCACAATTCTGGAAGCTGGAAAATCCAAGATCAAGGCACCAGCAGATTCATTGTGTGATGAAGGCCCACTTTCTGGTTCACAGATGGTGTCTTCTGTGTCCTCACAAGGCAGCTCTCTGTGGTCTCTTTTATAAAGGCACTAATCCCATTTGTGAGGGAACCTTCATGACCTAATCACCTCTCAAAATCCCTGCCTCCTAATGCCATCACATTATTGAATAGATTTTGGGGTGACACAACATTCAGACAATAGCAGGGGAGAACTGCAGGCAGAGAGGCTCACATGCAAAGATCTTAACTTCAAAGCAAGATGGTTTAGGGTTGGAAAAATGAGAAGAGTGGTCTGAGTGAAAGGAATGGCACATAGAGGGCTTTTCCAAGAAACGTTAAGAATTTAAGGCTTCAGGAACTATATGCTGGAAAGATTACTCTTGCCACAATATAATAAATAGATTGGAGGATGAAAGAGATGGAGTCCAGTTGGAAGGCTCTTGCAGTTAGTTGCCAAAGCAACATTGATAGTGGCACAGACTAAAAAATTGATAGTGGAAGTGGAGAGTGCATGGTTTTAAGGATTTGGGAGATGGACTAATTTGTGGTTGGATGGAGGCAATAGGCAATGTTGGCGAAGCATGTGCTGGACAGATGACAGGCTTGTAATACTTGGGGGAGTTGTAACCATATATTGATATTTGTAACACTGAAAAAAATAATTTTTTTAGGAAAAGGTTGTCAGTTTGTTGTAGGGCATAATATGTGCCTTTTAAATAGCCAAAATAGATAGTTGGATATACAGAGTCGGAGTTCAGAGGAGTTGTTTGGGTGAAGATTTAAGTGAGAGAGGTAAAGAACACATTATTTACTGCAGTGATTCTCGACAAAAATCCCTGTGCAATCTTAACCAGAAGGTTTCTTCATATCTATCCTTAATGTATTTTAGACATTAAAGTATTTCGGGATTTACCTGCGTATGGTGTGACAGGAGAGATGCAGGCTTTGGAGTCACACTGCCTGGGTTTAAATCCCATCTCTGCCATCTCCCTAGTTTAACTTTTATAATTTAATCTTTCAGTGCCTCAATTTTCTCATCTGTAAAATTGGGTTAACAATAGCTAACTTGTAATGTTTCTTTGCAGAACAAATAAGGTAATTCATATGACACTCCTAGAATAGTACTTATAACATCTTCTATGCTCAATAAAACTTAGCTAACATTATCATTTAAGGAATTTGTTAAAATGAATATCCCTAGAGCCAGACTAGGATGTACATATCACTAAGTTTGAGAGCATTTGAGTTCCAAGATAGGTATCCATTTAAGAGATGGTTGGACCATGCCTTGTTTGGAGGTAGGTGACAGATTTGAATTAAGTAGTCTGGTTCGGCTGTATCAGGGTGGCCTGGGGAATTTTTTTAATAATAACCATTCCAAGACCCTGCCACAGACTTCCTAAATCATATTCTATGAGTCAAGAGCCATAGGAATATGTGTTTTAAAATAAACTTCCTAGGTACTTAGTGATAATGACCCTGAGCTTAATTTGTAAACAATTATATGATGCTTAGATGCCCTGTTGAGATCCCCTCCCTGTCTTAGGTGTATAGATGGCCAAGAAAATGCGTGTTTCCCCTTTCAGAGTAGCGAGATTTTGTTGACAATGGGCTATCTACGTACCAATCACACTGACCAGAGCATTCGCTTCCAAGGATGTCCATGTGATTAATTTTTTCCATTAAAATGTGGAAAGATACTTGTAACTATTGGAAGCATGTGGAAATAATGGTTGTAACTTCTGAAGCAAAGCTGTCCAGAAATGGCCTTGCATTCTCCATATTCTCCTTCCTGTAGAGCTGACTGACTGCAGAGGACAAGGAGGTTCTAAGGGGATGTAGGAGCCAAAGATAAAAGGAGCCCAGGTCTTCAAACAACCACATGCAGAAAGAGTGCTCATCAGCCTGGAACACCACAGGGGGCTGTTATCCAAATAAAGCTTCAGATTCTGTTTTGTTAAATCATAAAAATATTGGAACATATTTGTTACAGAAGCTCAACAGTTTTTAACATGAAGATCCCTCCCCTACTTCATACTCTGTGATGGTTAAATTTTATGTCCACTTGGTTAAGCTATGATGATACTCAGTTACTTGGTCAAACACTAGTTCAGATATTGCTGTGAAGACAGTTTGTTGATGTGATTAACCTCTATCATTAGTTGACTTTAAGAAAAGGGGAAATTATCTTTGGTAATGTGGATGGGCCTCACCTAATCAACTGAGGACCTTAAGAGCAAAACTGAGATTTCCCAAAGAAGAAATTCTGCCTCAAGACTGTAACATGGAAATTCTGCCAGAGTTTCCAGCCTGCTGCCCTGACCTATGGATTCCAGAACTGCTGGCTCCCACAGTTGCTGCATGCATATATCCTATTGGTTCTGTTTCTCAGACAGCCCTGGCTGATACAAAGTCTATATTCTTCAGAAGAAGCATGATGCAATGTGTGTCTCCATCATCATAAACATACATCTGTAATTCATATATGTTGTGGATTGTGCAAGACCCCGAGGAAGAAAATAAGATCATTTGTTTGGTGCTTAGAAAACCACAATTCTGAATTAATGTCAACAGTTCAGTCTTATTGGTTTCATATTTTATATTGCTCAATTATGTAGTCACTTTTGAAATGTACATTTTGTAGACTCATTTTAATATCCCAAATTACAGTTTAATATCTGTACCTTTACGCTCAGTATCACCCCTCTTTTCATTCTTTAGCTCAGAAGGGTTTTAGTGGTTACAATTTTTTTTTAATAAGAGTTGGATCTATATTCTGTAGCTACACATACAGCCAATTACCGAGTTTTATAAAATGAAATGATGTGCTTCTAAACCATGATTTAAACTATAATTTTAAAAAGCCTTTATAGACAAATAGAATTATATAAATATTCATAAATTATTATTCTTTTAAATATGTTGGCTAAATTTACATAGAGATTAAAGTTGAAATTTATGAAATGCTATTTTATGCTCATGCTCATGGCTGAATTCCAGTAATATTTTATGGTTGAGATCCCTGGACAAAGTGGGCTACATTTCTTCATCTGAATGAGAACATGTGATTCCCACCCCTGTTCAAGCTGCACGAGGCTAAATTACACACTAGTTTCAAGATGGCTGGGAGTGATATAGCTTGGAAAGGGATGGCAGCTCGGAAATTAGAATTATGTGAAGTCAATTCATTTGACTCGAGAAAATTATAATCAACCTATCTCCTCTTAGAAGAGAGGTTATAAAGGGAGATTTTAATTATCGAGGCTGCATGCCTGGTGCCAGCCTTTGATCAGCATCATCTCAGCTGATCTATGCTAGGAAAAGAAAGTAATCTCTTTGCCCAGATGTTTATTGCAATAATGCATGTGTGTGCACAGACATGCACACACATACACACACAGCACACACACACACCCCTTTGATAGGTCAAAATGCAAAACAGTGCATTTGTTTGGTAGGGCTCCTTCACTCATGGCTTGATTGAAAGTGGATATGAGTTTAGAATTTTTATTTTAGATCTTCTTTTTAGTTGCCCTCATTTTGTGATTTAGTAACAGAAGCTACCATTTTTTTGTTTGTTTTCAAAGCCACACTGTTTAGCATGGCCAGCTACTGGCCAGCTTTGATCCCTCGGAATAATGCTATATTAATATCTACATTGGGCCCCCTCAAACTGAGATTTGACAAATATCCAATTTGCAATAATCTTCCCTCCCTATTTTGTTCTTCCTACCCTTTCTACCCCATTTGTGACCTTGATCCAATTATGGATCTCTGAACATCAGTTCCTCCAACTAGCGAAAAGAGGGGCTATAATACCAATGTTTCTAAAGATTCTACAATGATTAATTGGGATAATTCTTTCTTTATCACTCATATATCTGCTTCTTTTTCCATTACTAGTACTGAATTCCAGAGCAGGCCAGCTAAAGGTGTTTCTGTTCTTATGCAGTGACCTTCATAGTTGGGGACAGTTTACCCTCACACACTAGACTAAGACACTTTGGGGAGGATGCAGGGGTGGGGCATGGGATCAATGGAAGAAAAGGAACAGCCATCAATCACTACGTCATGTGCAAGGTATTAACCTATAAGGCAGAGTGTATGGACCACTTTAATACTTATCAAAGGGGACCCCAGCAATCAGATGCACCACAGGTGCTTGTTAAACATTGATATTCCTGGTTCTCATTCAAAGTCTCCTGAATCAAATCTTTGGGGCATAGACCTGGAGCACTATTTGTTTGTTTGTTTGTTCACTCTTTGCTTGCTCTCAGGGTGATCCTTAGGGACATAGAAATTTGAGAACCACTGACTTGGAAGGTGCCTATCTATTACTGTGGTAGTTTTGAAGGCAATAAGAATATACAATGACTCAGCTGCTATCTGTTATGAATTTTTACTTTTGAAATAGGAATTGCTAATCTCCACCACAATTCTTTCCCTCACTACCCTCAAGTACACGTGGACAGATGAACAGGGCCAGCTCTAGCCTCTCTAAAAGATGTGGGATAGTGTAAACCACAGCCTTGGTAGAAGAGCAAGTGTAGGCCATTCCTTATAAACACATAATGTAGATAAATAACAACACCAAATATATTCTAGAAGCCTCAGGCCTCCTACTCTGATCTACCATAATCGGGAAACTCAGTAGCTTCCAAAATGTCATCAACTCCGCAAAGTAAGTGAGAAATAAAATTTCTACAGATGGATCATATGATATTTTTGGTACTTCAAAGCAGATAACCAGTTTCAAAGTACCATGATAACTGTTCACACTTTTACGTGTGTTTTAACACCTGCCAAGATGTGTTTCTTTTACACTACGTGAGCCCCTTTGATCAGTGCTGCATTACTGAGTTTTGTTTTTGCATTAGGTAAAAGTCATGCAACACATGTATCCATAAATTCAAAAGGAGATAGTTCCTCATTTTCTGATGCAGTTGAATAGAGAATACAGGAAAACTCAGAGGGAAAAGTCTCCTTTTTTCATTTACTCTATAGTGCTTTTGCAGTTATGAGTTTACACACATGAACACACACATAAACTTATATACACACAAAAAACCTCATGCCCTTCCTGGGTAGAATCTGGTGTACTACTATAGGAAAGTGAAATTTGTGACTAGAATATCAGACCTGATTCTTTACACTAAATTCTGATGGCTTTCATCACCAAGGTAACTAAGTTTCTTCACTTCTTTTGTTCTTTATTTCTTTCTCTTTGTCTCCATCTCTGTCTCTGTCTTTCTTTCTTCCTCTTTTTCTTTCTCCCTTCCTTTCCTCTTTCTTTCTTTCTTTCTTTCTTTTCTTTTCTTTTCTTTTCTTTTCTTTTCTTTTCTTTTCTTTTCTTTCTTTCTTTCTTTCTTTCTTCTTTTTTTATAAGTAAAGCCAAAGATACAAGAGATGTTTTTTGTGATTTTTGGAAGCAGAGATTTAAAACAACAGAGGTATTGTTTTGGGGAAATAGAATGGATACATAGTTGGGTTGAATATTTGCCTCTCTCTTTTTTCTGTTTTCCTCATTCTAAAATCTATTTATTGAACATTTATCATGCATCAGGCCCTGGACTAAATACATTATATATGTTAATATTTCTTTTCATCTCACAACAGCCAGTGATATATGTAAACATGAATATGGAGAGGCTTAAGAAATTGCCCAATTCGCCCAGCTAGTAAAATAAAAGCCATTCATTCTTTCATTCTCTCATTTATCTCCCAGGTATTTGTGGAGCACTTATATGCCATTATTCTAGGTGCTGGGAATATAGCAGTGAACAAAATAGAAACATTCCCTATCTTCTTGGAGTATGCATTCTAGTTGGGAAGACAAATGGTGCCTTGACAAAGAAAGAAATGCACAAAGGAGAGCTGTGGAGAGAGTAACAGCTGGAGAGCAGGAGATTGGACATGTTACTTTGGATGTAGTGATGGGGGAAGGCCTCTCTGTGCACATGACTTGTTGCACAGAGACCTGAATGAAGTGAGGGAGTGAGCCATGGGGGCTTCTGGAGGATGGGATTCATTAACATGGCATGGAATGTCCTACAGGAGCTGGCTCCTGTCCACCTCTGCAGCTCCATAGCCTTCTACTCCCTCCTTGTGCTCTAACCAAGATTGTATTTCTCTCATTCTTCTATGAGCTCTGTAGTTTTCTATTTCAGAATTTTCATTCATACTATTCTTGCTTTCTTCTAGAATATTCCTCCACCCAAATCCATGGGGTTTTGATTCATATTTCCCTAATGATTAGTGATGTTGACTATCTTTTCATATATCTGTTGGCCATTTGAATGTCTTCTTTGGAGAAATGCCTATTCAAGCACTTTGCCTATTTTTAATGGGATTATTTGGGGTTTTTTTCCTCTAAATTTTGACAGTTCTTTATATGTTTGAATAATGATCCCTTATCAGCGTTTGCAAATATTTTCTCCCATTCTGTAAGTTGCCTTTTTACTCTGTTGATTATTTTCCTTGTTCTGTAGTAGATTTTAGTTTATGTATTTCTACTTGTCTACTTGTCTTTTTTTTGGCTATGTTTTTGGTGTCATATTTAAGAAATCATTGCCTAGACCAATTTTATAAGGTTTTTATCTTTTGTTTTCTTATAGGAGTTTCATAGATTTGGGTCTTACATTTAAATCTTTAATCCATTTTGAGTTGATTTTTGGCATGGAATGATAAAGGTAAGGGTCCGGTTTCACTCTTGTAAATGCAGGTATCCAGTTTTACCAACACCATTTGTTAAAGGGACTATCCATTCCCTATTGAGTATCCTTGGCATCCTTGTCAAAGGTCAATTGATCATATATGTATGGGTTTGTTTCTGGGCTTTCCCTTCTGTTCCATTGGTCTATGTCTGTTTTTGTGCCAATGTTACACTGTTTTAATTGATGTAGCTTTATATTATAGTTTGAAATCAGAAAGTGTGATGCCTTCAGCTTTGTTCTTCTTTCTCAAGATTGCTGTGAATACTTGGAGTCGTTTGTGGTTTCATGTGAATTTTAGGATTTTTTTCTGTTTCTATTAAAAATGTGACTGAGATTTGATAGGAATTACATTGAATCCAAAGAACTTGTAGCTTTTAGATTTTAATGTGTGTCATTTGAGGAGAGCAAAGTGTATATATTTTTCCTCCATTTTTAAAATGATAGAACTGAGAATTTAAGTACTTTGTAAAGAGATGAGGGCAGTCAATAGCAGATCCAGGTCTAGGACAAATATCTTATCTTGAGAGTTTAACACTATCCCAGGGAAAATATGTAGATTTTTTATTGTTTATTTGTTTTCTTTTGCTTAAATGTGATTATTTATTACTTTCCAATTTTTATGACATTTACACATTTTATTACACAACTTTTAAGGAAGGATGTCAATGGAGGAGAGAGAAAAATGTATTTATCAGTTTTGAGGGATGATGAGAAACTAATAAAAAATAAAAATATTAATGATAGTATATGGTAAGTACTTCTACTTAGAAGAGATACAATGGTAATATGAATTATTTTAATTCTCATATAAACCTTTGAATATCTTACTATGATAATTTTCAATATTCAGATGAATAACTGAGTCTTAGAAATATTAGATATTAATATCAAGATCACACAGTAACTTCCAGATTTGTAATTCAAAGCAGATTGATTTTATTCCTAACCATCACGTTCTATTATATTATCTTCCTATTGATACAATGTAGGGAAGACAACTAGAGGATACCCTGGGATTATTAGTAACAGATTACATTAAGTTTTTAATTTTCTTCATTTTCTCAAACTAGGTGCATGAGTTGGTTAAAGCCTTGTGACTAATATTTTCTTGAATTTCTCCATTAATTCTGTGGTTCTGTGCCATGGTTTGGTGGTTAAGAATCTATGTTTTTATTGAAAAGGATGGTGACCTGTAGACTTGAATGTCTTGTCCAAAGTTACTAAATAAGCCACCAGCTGAAGGCCTCAGCAGGTGTCTCATATATGCATAGCAAGAATGCTCAGCCTACGTCAGCTTTGGATCAGTATGTGACTCCACTGTGTCTGATAATAAGCAATCATGATCTTTATGCACATTTCTTTCCTCCTTTTTTAATGACAATTATTTTGTTAATATCATTGCTCTGACATGTGATCTATTACAGTGCCAATTATTCTGGGGAGAGATTAAAAAATATAGTAATTTCTCTTCACTTAATTCCAGATGGCTTCATAATTGGTTTATTATTTTTGCAGATGTTGTAGAGGAAAATTCAGGGTGCAAGCCAACAAAAAATATCATCAATGCTAATGAAAGTGGGCTTTTTCATTGAATTTTCATTTTGTAAAAACAAATATGTTCTATATTAACTACAGGTACTGTGGACTATGAGTTAACCATGCTGTTATTTTTATAAACTGCATAGCAATTATTTGGGATATAAATTGATCGTGTTGCTTTTTGGGAGATAGCAATCTTTGGGTATAAATTTAGTAATAGTCCCAAATCAAATGTCTCTTCAACTGAATTTTTTAAAAAGCCATGTGATTGCATTCTCTTGCATTTTTCTACTATTTTATGATTTTGAAAGTCTTTAACCATGATTCTAAGAAGAAAGACAGAAAAGCACTACTATCCTCAGAATAATGTTGAGGAAACTGAAGTTCACAGAGGTGAAGTAATTTATTATAATGTCTTTCAGCTGTCTAATTAGACAATGGTTTCAGCTTTTTGACTCTTAATATAGTCCTCTCTACATCATTATTCTGATACCACAGCATATTCTGAATATAGGTTCTCTAACATAGATGCAGGTTAAAGATGTTCTACCTCCTTTAAGGGCCATTTACAAGACTCAAATCTGACCTCCATGTCAGAAGCTGGTGCTTGCCAGAAGGCACACACTGCAATGTTGTTTTGGGGTCCTGTGACCAGCTCTACTCCCTCAGGAGAAGCATTTGAATGCCCCAGGTGGTGGGTGGGGTCCTGTAACTTTAGGCGAGTCCTTATTCTCTGCCACAGCAGAGGTGGGTGGAGGAGTGCTGCTGGGCACCACTGGATTGGGTGAGCTTGCCTTCAGGCTCTACAGAACCTGGCAAGTAGCTGTTTTGGCTGGGGTCAAAGGTCTGTTCCCAGCTTCTTGGCAAAGCCACCAGGAAGGGGTGAAAGTGGCCCCACCCCACCAGAGAGTCTGCTTCAGGAGGTGGGGCCATCTGAGATTAACACTTTGGCAGTCTGCAGTGAGCCTCACTCCTCTTCCACATCCTCTATTCCATGGTCTCCTCCCAGCATCTGCTGGCAGGCAAGAGCTCAAGCCAGCCAAGCTCCCCCATGACTGTACTGTGGGCTGGGAGTTTCCCCACCCAGGATCCCGGCCTGAACTAAGAGTGTGTCCCTCCTGTGGGGGAATGGGTATTCAGTGAGCATTCTGCAGCTCACTGTGCTCTCTCACAGGATACACACTGTGCTCTCCCGCAGTTCTGCCCATGTGGACTCTCTCACCTCCTGAGACCAAGAAGCTCAATCCCTGACCATGTCAGGGAGAAGCACACTACTTCTGAGTTGCCCATGGGGTATCCTTGCTCTGATGGAGCTGCTGGGCAAGCAGCACTAGGGAAGACCAGAGAGCAGTGTGCTCACAGACTGAGCACCCCTCTGTCCACTGCAGTACCCCAAGATGAAATGCCTGGGCCCTACTCTCTATGGATTTCTTGGTGTGGTGGCTCAGGTGTCTTTCTCAGCAGCCATGGGGTCAGGGAGGGGATGGGGAGGAAAAGAGTCTGGATGGAGGAATGCTAGCATTCTGGTCATCTCCGACCCTCTCTCTGGGAGGCAGTCCATCCAGAACATCAAGGCTCTGGAGTCAAACAGATTACCTGGACCCACTGGTCCCCTCCAGCTCCTGCAGTCTGTGCTGGAGTTTGGAAATGTCTGTGTGGGAATGGGCAAGATGAAACCTTGAGGATTTGAAACTCTCTGGGGAGGACAAGGGCGCATGGTGGGTAGAGAAGCAATATGGCATCTGCTGTCCTGGCTTGGGTCTGTGGGGCAGGATGTGCCCCAGGAGGACTGGGAGCCTGATGCCCTGTCCATGAGAAACTCCCATCTTACCGGTGGCAGCAGCCTCTGGGCTCATGTAGGCAGAAAAGTCTCTCCAGCAGCTCAGGATTCCGCCAACTGTCAGAGATGCAAGGGAGAGAGAAACAAACTGCTCCACCTACTCTTCTTGCTGGACTCCAAGCCTCTAGGGGGTTGATCTTTGCCGACACCTTGCTC
>VBSM01003143.1:10621120-10635739 GCA_008086735.1 Cheirogaleus medius
TTTATAAATAAATTTTATATTGATATCCTTGACTGATAATGTTCTCTGACTTAATGGAATTTGTCATACTTTTTTATGCAGGAATGACATGAGAGTAATAATCCTTCTCAGGAAACAAGAATTGTCTAATGAGTGAAATGAGATGTAAATATTATTAATATTTAAAATATTCCCTGTGTATTTTTGTTAAATAAAAGTGTCAAATTTAGAGAAACACTTTATTTTCTAATGAAAGGGACAATAACATTTTCATTTTTAATGAACTCATGAGAATCACTGTGTATGAGGATGATCCAATTATTATTTAATGGATGAAAGAAATTCAGGAGGGAGGGGGGAATTGGTTTGCCCTTCTGGTTATATTCTTGGCTCTCTTGAGGAATTACTTTTACATCTTTAACATATCTCCTCTCCCCACCCCATACCAAGAGTTAAATGAAAATGGCAATACCTGAACCTCATTGAACATAATATGCCAGGTGGTATGCTAATTGATTCAAATGTACTACATTTTTTTAATTGAGGAAAAAATGTGTAAACAGTGAAAAGCACAGAAAGGAATTCAATGAGTTTTGATTAATGTGCATATTGATAACCTCTACCCAATCTAGATAGAGAACATTTTTATCACCCTAGAAAATTCCTTTAATTTTCTTTCTAGTCACCAAACCATAGGCAACTCCACACCACAAGTAACCACTGTTCTGATTCCTATCACTTTATATTAGTTCTTTCAAATTTATATAAATATAATCATATAGTATGCATCATCATTTTTCACAAATGATGTTTTCTGAGTTCACCTTTGTTGTAAAATTTGTCATGCTTGATTTTTCTAGCTGTTGCACAATATTTCATTTTATAAATATACCACAATTTAATAATTTTCCTGCTTATACACATTTTTACAGGGTTTAGCTAACATAAATAAAGCTTCTATAAGCATTATTCCATAATTCCTTTTGTAAACATATAGTTTACATAAATATAAATATTTAGGAATGCAAATGAAAGGCCTTAGGGCAGATGTATATTTTACCTTATAAGGAACTTCTTGATTTTAAAACTTGGGTTGTTCCACATCTTCAATAATATTTGTTGTTTCCCATCTTCTTAATTTTAACCACTCCAGTGGTTATGAAATTGTATTTCATTGTGATCAGCATTCTCCTAATGAGTAATGATCTGGGGCTTGCTATTTAGTAGTCTGAGCCTCATTTCCTTCACCTGCACTATGCATCTAACATGTTATATCTCACAATATTTTGAAAATTAGATGAGAAAATGTGTATACAAACAGTGCCTGGTACCTAACAAGAGCTTTAAATTATAGATTAAAGAATTTATCTTCAGATTGGGCTGCAGCTCTGTCACTTCTCCTTTTCTTCTAATTCACTTTGGTTTATATTTTTCTCCCAGGCTCAGCTTGTCCAGAAAATAGTTGATTATTTATGTGCCATTTGTAGCTTCAAAGAATGCTTTGAGAAAAGCATGGTTTTACACTCTGTGCCATGGTTGCCTCTCTGCTTTCCTGTTCATTTGATATTTGCTTTCAAAAACTCAGTAGAGTTGAGACAGCTTACTTGGAAAACACTCAGTTTTTTTGTTATGAGGGTTTTGTTTTTCAATCAAGCAATTTTTATTCACATATTTATGGAGAAAAGTAGTGCAATGTCCCTATGTTTCAATGTACTCCAGTCTATTCTGTGATTATGCATAACAAAATCTGCTTTAGGCTCTATCTTCCACCACCCTTGTATTTCATGCAACCACCTATTTGTGATCACTGCCTTAACCACTGTGATACCATAGTTTTTTTGAACCTTTGTTTTAGATTTAGGGGCATTGCGTGTTGTGAATTCAGAAATCAGTAGTTTTCTTCCTGAGTGGAAATGGAGATATCTGTAAATCTTTCCTTACAACAAGGCTTTCTCTCCAAGAATTCCTATAGCTAGAAATTGTCAGCTAATGAGGAGAAAGTGATTAGGAGAAAGAGGAGGCAAAATGTTGATGAAGAATGCCAGAGTGCTGAATTTTGTGTAAAGGGGTCAGTGGCTTGGAAAGGATGACAAAGGAAGAATTGGACAACAGGAGACAATGAGCTCTCTGACAACCTAAGGGGATGTGAGCAAAAGGGCAGAGAAGAATTGTTCAGGAGAGTATGTAGTAGGGAGTAGAAAACTTTGCAGTGATATCATAGAATGTTCTTCTAATGATGCAATACTGTTTGGAGCAGAATTCCGACCAGAGCAGGTTCATCTTGTGTCACAGGGAAATGAGAGAGGGAGACAAGATGGCAGTGTATGGAGCACAGTATAGAATCGTAGTTACAAGTCCAGCCCCAGAGTCACTACTGCTACTGTTTTCTTGCTATGTGACCTCAAGGCAAGTTACCTCTGAGGGGTTTCCTCACAGAATATTGAGAATAGTAATAGTTTAAACACCATAGGGTTTAACATTTGCTGAATAAATCATTCCGCATATTGCTTAGAACTGAATAATTGTGTGATAAATATTAGCCATTGAAATTACTATGTTTCACGACCTATTTTTGCCCTAAATACTATGTTAGGACTTTTCATACATTTTAAAATTAAATTCTCCAAACTGGATAATTGGAGTTACTACTCCCATTTTGCAGTTGAAGAAACTGAAGGCTGAGAGAAATTAAGCAATTTGTTTGTCTGACTCTAAATTCTGGTATATATGTTTTCTCACCATATTCTAGGTTGCATCAAATATAAAACAAGTCCATGTTATACATTTTATAACTACAGTCCTGCCTACATCATCTCATCAATTTAGGTGAGAAATTTTAAGAAAGGAGAAAGAACAAAGCAGGAGGGTGCTGTTAGATATGTTTAAATTATCTATTAATATATATCTACCTACCTATCTCTTTATCTATCTATCTATCTAAATATGACAGTCTCCAGATTATATAAAACCATAAAAGCTGCAAGAAACAGAAGCCCTACAAACTATTTTCTCAGTGAAGGGTCAAATGTTCTGTTCTTATTTAATTTTCCTTACTCTTAATACAAATGAGATATAAATTGGGGAAATAATTTGTATTTAGACAGATACTCATCTAAAGCACTCAAAAAAGTTGTTTTTCTCTCTGCCTATGAACATTTCTAGTAATGAAAACATCACTTAAAATTATCAGTATGGTTTCTGATCCCTTTAGGATGTACAAAGTCACAAGAGATTTAACAATGAGAACATACCAGATAAACTTTAAAAATATACAATTTTAAAAACCCATCAGAAAGACTAGGATGCAAATAAAACTACATAAAAGAAATTCCAAAATGGGATGAACCCTTTCTTTAGAGAAGCAATCTCAGCTACTCTCATCCTTGGGAATGTGGCAGGAGGCACCATGATCCCAACATAGAAGCTGTTAAAGAAAATCCATTCAAATATTTAATGTGTTCATATATTAATATTTCATTAATTTTAAGCTTTTTAAATATTTTTTTAAATTTTAGAGTTACCAAATATGTGAAAATATAGTTCATACTTCTCTTATACTTTTTACTCTGTTTCTTCAATTATTAATATCTTACTTTTTATTAAGTATTTATCACAATTATGACACTAACTTTTTGGAAATTCACTATTTTTTCTGTTTTCAGTTCTTGTCCAGGATACTACATTACATTTAGTTTCCATGTCTCCTTAGCCTCCTCTTGGCTGAGGCTGTTTCTCATGCTTTCCTTGTTTTTGATGACCTTGGCAGTTTTTAGGAGTACTGACCAAATAAGTATTTTATAGAATGTCCCTCAATTTGGATTTGTCTGAGTTTTTTTCTCATGTCTGGGTTTTTTTGACTGGTGCTATGGGTTTCTGGGAGGAAGATCATAGAGATAAAAGTGATATTCTTATCACATCCTGTCAAAGGTATGTGTTATCAACATGACATCACAAAGAAGGCTGTCCTTGCTCACCTGGCTGGGGTAGTGTCTGCCAGGTTTCTCAACTATAAAGTTATCCCTCCCCTTCCCATACTCTGTTCTTTGCAAATAACCACATGCAGCACTCATTGAGATGGGGGTAAATTGGAGAGTTAAGCTCTACCTATAGGAGAGGCAAGTTTCTATATAAATTATTGGGAAGTTGCATAGATTTTCTTCTTCTCACTCATTTATTTATATCAATATGTTTTTATGTACATTTAGTTTATACTTTGAGTTATGGTCCAGTGATGCATTATTTATTTTAGTGCTCATATTGTTCCAGCTGTGCCCATTGAGTATTGTTTCAGGTTGGCCCTTGTAATCCTTTGACGTGACTCCATTCTTTGTTTCTTGATCACTTCCTTACCTTCTGGCATTACAAAGATTTTCAAATTTTATTTTGAAATGTTTTTAGATTTATTGCAAAGATATTATAGAGTCCCCTTACACTCATCAGCTTCCCCTTTTGTGAACTTCTTACATAGTCATATATTTATCACAACTAAGACATTGGCACAATACTATTAAAGTATAAGCTACAAACTCTATTCAGCTTTTCCACTACAAAATCCACACTGGGATACCCTATTGTACTAGTCATCATGTCTCCTTACTCTTCTCCATTCTGTGACAGTTTCTCTATCTTTTTCTCTCTTTCATGATGTTGACATTGTTGAAAACTACTGGTCAGGTATTTTGTAGGCTCTAAAATGTGATTTGTCTGATATTTTCTCATCATTAGACTGAAGTTATAAAAGTAGATGAAGAATATCACAGAGGTGAAGTACCCTTTTCACAATATTACACCAGGAAATACATAGTATCAACAATGAATTAATGCTGACCATGTTCTTCATCCCTTGGCTAAGGTGGTGTCTGCCAGATGGCTCCCTGTAAAGTTACTAAGTTACTGTTTTTCTCTTCACACACTTTATTTATTAGAAATGAGTTACTAAGCCTACTCAAGGGAAAGAGAACTAAGCTCCATGTCCCAAAGGTAGGAATATCAAATAATGACCACTACAGAAATTAATAGTTTTGAGGAAGACTTTTTCTCTTCCTTTCTCTTGCCTTCTCAAAATTAAGACCCACTGAAACTGCCTCCCCAAAGCTTCTAGGGACTATTTCTGAACAGCTGCAAGAAATTTGGCATGTAGGAAATAATGGCAAAGTTTGCTCTAAACAAGGAATTGAAAATGGGTGCAGTTAGGAGGTGTTCCTGGCATTTGTCAAATCAGTGGAATATTTTACTAGCATACACAGTCTTCTCTCTCCTTTGTAATCAAGGTTTTTTCTTGATCGTCATCTTGCAGAAGTTTGTTATATGAGGTAAATAACATAGAAAGAATTTTCAATACTTTGGAATTTTTCTCTCTATTTAATTAAATCAGACAATTTTACTCTGTAATTAAGCCCATTGTTTCTTCCCCATTGCAATCCCTTTTAGACCTTTCTCTGCATTGACATTTGCTGACTCTGCATATGGATGTGGATAAGTAGCTTTACTTTAACATGGCAATAACTTTGATAAGGTGTCTTGCCAGAAATGGCTTTCTATTCATCTATGTGTGGATTTTCTAAGATTCTAGTTTCTACCATTAATGTGATCTCTGATAGAAAAATGTAATGATCATGAAAGGCCATGATGAACAATCTTTGAGATAAGAACAAAGCTATTTTGAGTTAATAAGCTTTGACATCAGTATGTCTGTGATGTCCTGTATAAAGATGATACTTTATTTCACTTAAAGCCCCAAATTTGGGGGTAGAATATTCAAAACACAAGTCCCATATTATGACAAAATTTCATTGCTAGTAAATGAGTTAATAAATTGTTGATGTTTCTAATGTTGAATGGTTATCTACAAAATTATGTTTTTCATAAGTTCTGCTATTTGCCTGTTTTTGAGGCCAATCCAATGAAAGCTTATTTGATGTCATCTGCTTTTTGTCACAGCATAGGCCCTGGGTGGATTGAAGCCTGCTATCTCTGCGGTCACCAGAGGATATTGATATTCCTTCCTTTGTGAACACTTTTTTCAGGAGCGTCTTTTTATTAGTCCCTTCTGAGACTATAAATCTTTTCCAGGTTGAAATGGCCTGGATTTGCAAGCAAGAAGATAAGGGTGGCATCTGATTGTACCATCACCTGTTAATGCCTGTTATGCTTGGCTAAGCTTCCAATTATGTGAGTCTATTCAATGTTAGGATGAGGGACCTGAAATGACATGGTGTTAGTGATATCACCTGCTTCAAGGAATAAGTTCCAATATTTGAATAAATAACAAAAGGTATCTTTTGATAACATTTGGGCACTGAAGTCTTTGATTTTGAAGGAGAAGATAGTGGACTTTTGAAAAACTCCAAACCTCAATTATAGGCACTGAATCGTTTAGCACTTAACTTTCATGTGTGAAAGTGAATTTTTAAAAAAGTCTTCCAAGCTTTCATGAAATTGAGGCATGAATTGGATTCTGATTCATAAAATGAAAGTTCAAAAACTCCTTCAATAAATGCATAAAGTGGTAAAATGAAACAGTTTAATGGCCTTACGTTTTTTCTTTTCTCCTTTACACAGCTTCTCTTAGTCAAGACTAGCTGCTCTATTTTCTGGGCAGCATACCTTTGAGAAGCAGTGTGGAGTAGAGGGTTAGATGTCAGACTCCGGAGCCAGGCAGCATGGGCTTAGATTTTGTTTCTGCTTCCACATAGCTGTGTAATTTTGGATCAGCCCTTAATCTCTCCATTCATAAGTATCTTTATCTGTAAAGCAGGGATGATGAGGGCTGTTGTGAGGATTAAGTGAGTTAATATAAGTAAGTACTAGAATAGAACCTGGCATAAAGTCTTCTATTTATGTGGATATTATTATGTATGTTTTCACTAGTATTATTTTCCTGCTGTGACTGTGTAATGGACATCTGATGCTTTGTTCATGTAGCATCTTTCCCAACATCTATTGCTAATAAGTTTTTAAAATTTCCTTTGAGGAACAACTCTCTTCTACTCTAGCATCTTGGTGAGACTGTCAGTTGAGGCAACCTGCCTTCCTTGAGCTATAGGACTTGAAAGAAGAACCATCTGAAATCTCTTGATTCTCCCCAAGGAATTTGAATCTCGGGCCAGGGTGACACAGAAAGAGAGTTGATGTATATCAAGGATAGTGCTCTATAGTGTCTGTTTTGTTGTCCCTGCTACCTATATCACCGCAATTGTCCAGTCTCTGTTCTATCCTTTTCCCCCGACTCTTCATGTCTCCCTCTACACAAATTAACTCCCACAGAAGGCAGTTTAAGGAACATGTGGTATTACTGGAGCATGTCTCTTGGAAGTCTCAAGTCCTACCTCATTTATCCAAGTGGTTCTTCCAGCTATACATAGTATCTCCTTTTCTCTCGTTTTATCTCAAAAGACATTTTAGTACCTAAAACATATGTTAAAGCTCTTTATACATAGGCATAATAAGAACCTGCTGGCTTGTTTCTAGGATACAAACTTAAACCCTAACATATTTTCATTTGCTCAAATCTCATTTTTCCCCTCCCCTTTGATTTAAGTAATTTTACCTTTCAGTATCCCACACCTAATATTTTCTTGGTTGAGTTCAATGAGCACTAGGGTACAGATATTGCTTCCCCTATAACTGTAAGCAGAAGGGAATGAAGACAGTTATAGGTGAACATTTTTACTGTGCTTTATTATCTATGACAATCTCACTGAAGAGAGAAATCTTTGATAGTTTGAAATATATACAAATATGCATGTGTGATTTATTTAATATTTACATATTATGCATTTGACTAACATTTATTGAATGCTTCCTGGGTACTAAGTACTGTGTTAGGTTCAGTGTTACTAATGTGAATGATACAATCCCTGCCAATAAAAACTTTTAATCTCCTAGGAGAGATATGTATCTGGTACGCTGCCAGATACAATAGCCTTGAGGTCAAAAAAAAGACACTGTAAATTTTTGGTTTATTTTGTTTTTAATTAACATATTAATTGCCCACATTTATGGGTATAGGGTAATGTTTTGATACATTTGTTGGATTCAAATGGCTATCAGACCTCACTAGTCTCATACTAAACATCAATTTCTCTTCTCTTCCTTAAAAATCTCCTTAATTATTTTTTATAGATATATTTAATTTGCTCTATCACATATGCCATCCATATATTTGTAATAACTCTTTCCTATAAACTTTAATGTTATTCCATGCAGGATTTGATTTATCCAAATGGCTTATACTCAGAATATTAGAATATAGCTATTTAAAATAAGAAGTGCTGCCCGTGGAAGATGTCATCCAACGTACTTATGAAGAAGGACTCAGCAATGTCTGATGTCTTTCCTAGGCCTTTCTTCTCACTTCCCTGCACCTTGCTCCTTCCTGTGTCTACTGCAGTGCTGTGGTTAACAGGGTTCACTTCAGCTGTGAGAAAATGGTAGTGTGAAATCAGAAGGTATCCATAGAACCGAGAGGCTTTTCTTGGGAGGTAGCGGAAGCAACTGCCAAATGAGTTTAAAAATAATAATCACAAAAGATGCCTTTACCATAGCTGGCCTTTATGAAGAAATACTGAAAGATACTGTTTTAGGCTTTGATATTTTTCTATAGTATTTTTTAGGCTTTGATTTCCCTGTGATATATTTATTAATGAAGAAAGATGGAAATTTTTGATATAATTTATAATAGTGAATCCCAACACTAGTTGAAGCCATGGTTTCAAACATGACAACTGTTAGTCCAATCTCCTCCCAAGGAAAAGTAGTTTTCTCTATATTTTCCACATCTGAAAATCAGATGCGAGATGCAGGTGCCTGGGCTTCCAAAGTATCTTTAGCACTATCTCAAATAGCCCAAACTACACATGGTCCAGTTTCCCAAATTTCCTCGTTTTTTTTTTATACTTCATTCTCTTGAAATAATGCTTGTCTCAAGGCATTCAGTTCTACTCAGAAATAGTTGTACAACTTCAGCTACCCATTTGCTATCACCTAGAAACTGTAAGCCTATTCTGCTCTTTGTCCCATGTTCCAAGAGACTGCTATTTACACCTTTAAAGGAAGATGAATATGTCGGCAGATTAGTCATTACTGCCATGAGAAATAGGTATTCAAGCTAAAAATAATGAGGAAAGTGAAATCCGTGTGTATTTCAAATGAGACTGGACAAAGCTCTGCAGACAGTGCTGAAGGGAACAATACAGTATTGTTAATAGGGCTGAATCAGGTGACCTATCTGTAATAGGTCCTTTCTTCCCATGCACTCACTTCTAGAATCCTATTATGATGAAAATGGGCTTGGCAAATGAGCTCCAAATGCATCTAGACTTTAAAAGTCTTTCATAACTGCCTTTAATCTGGCAATTTAAAAGTACAACCTCCAGATAAGTTTTACCATCTATCTCCATTATAGATCTTATAATCATTAAAAAAGAAAGGGAGTATTTGCAGCATATTTTTCTTTATGTCATGATATTATAAAACCATGTCTATCTTGGGAGTCTAAGTTGTAGCTCGATGTTTCCAAAATTAAAAATATACTCCTGTTTTGTTTTTATTTTTCTTGCTGAGAAAAAAGAAGTCTTGTCAAAATTTTTTATGGTTTAAATCAAATATGCAAATAGTTTTCTTAGGAAACATTAAGATAGTTTAAAAGAAGGGCAATAAATTTCCATACACAGTTGACCCTTGACAACATGGGTTTGAACTATGTGGGTACATTTATATGTGGATTTTCTTCCTCCTCCGCTACCCCTGACACAGCAAAACCAGCCCCTCCTCTTTCTACTCTTCCTCCTCAGCCTACTCAATGTGAAGACAATGAGGATGAAGACATTTAAGACTATCCACTTGACTTAATTAGTAGATATTCTTTTCTCTAGCTTACTTTATTATAAGAATACAGAATATAAAACATATAATGCAAAATAAGTTTAGTGGACTGTTTATTGGTATGGTTTCTGGTCAAGAGTAGGCTATTCGTAGTTAAATTTGGGGGAAGTCAAAAGTTTTATATGGATTTTCTCTACTGCACGGGAGTTAGCACATTTATACTCCATGTGGTTCAAGGATCAACTGTATACTTACGAAACATAAATAGCAGCCAGTTGATACACTCATCATAAAGAATAAATTTTCTACTAACGAATTCTAAAATCTAGTCTTGTTTTTCATGTTGCCAGAATTCTTTTGTTGGTTTATTCTCATCTGAAAACTCTTCTCTCAGCTCAATCTAGGAAGGTTTTGGGTGGACCTTTTCTCTTTGCTCCTTCCTCTGTCTGGCAGGAGAGATGCAGAGACAACTGGAGCCCTGTGTAGACTGAGTATTCTGGACCCAAGAGCTCAGAATGGTGTCAGTTGCAATGACTTGGGAATGGAAGCCTCTGGGTCCCTGCTGTGCCTGCTTTATAGTGCAATATCACTGCAAGGTCTCTAAGCACCTCCCTGATCAGTCCTGAGATCTGCAGTAGTGGTGGAGGCCCACTCACTGCTTGGGTCACAGTGTCCGGGGAGGGGGGAATATGGATTCCTGGGGTTCTCTCCTCTTATCCTTCTCCAGGTGTGGATGCCTCCCACAGGTACCTTCCAATCTTGCTAAGTAGGCCTCCCCATCTCCCTCTCCTTCACTCTGAGTGTCTCCCATTGCTTCTCTGATGATTTATTATACAATATGCTCTCCAAGAAGGTCCATTCATAGGTGGGCATCTACTTGCAACTTTCAATCCTCTCCTCAAGAGCAGTGTGCTCAGGCTGCTTCTAGTCCAGCATTTTGGCCCAATCTTCTTTGTCTAGTTTTGGTATCAAAATAATGCTGACACTTAGAATGGATTTAGAAGTCCTATATTTAGGAAGAGTTAAGAAGAATCAATATTATAGGTTTTTTAAATGTTTAGTAGAATTAACTAGTAAAATCATCTGGACTTGGCCATTTTTGTGCAGTTTGTTAATTGTAAAATTATGTTTTTAAAGAAGAATTTATTATAGATTTACTCAGCTTTTGAATTTCTTTTTGATTTAGTTTCAACAGTATTAATATATGACCATGGTGGAATTGTTCACTTCACTGAGGTCATTACATTTGTTAAAAACTAGTGTTTATGGTATTTTCTTAAAATCTTGTGCTTTCTTCATAAGGTCAGTATTTATGTCCTCCCTTTCATTCATAATTTTAGTAATTTGAGTTTTTTTTCTTTACTTCTTGGATAATCTAGCATAAAGAATATTGGTATTTATGATATCTCTGTTGTTTTTAACCTTTATTTTATTTATATTTTCCACCAGACTGTTTATTATTTCTTTCCTTCTTGTTTTGGCACAGTGGCTTTCTTTTTCTAGTTTCTTCAGGTGGAAAATTAGGTTATTGGTTTGAGACCTTTCTAATTTTATAATATAGATATTTATTGCTATAAGTTTCCCTCTAAGCACTGCCTTAGCTGCATCGCATCAGTTTTGATATATGGTGTGTTTTTTAACTCATTTAAAAATATTTTCTAATTTCCTTTTTGATTTATTATTTGATCTATTTTTATTTAGAAGTATGTTACTTAATTTCCACTTATATATGATATTCTAAATTTCTTTCCATGATTGACTTCTACTTTTATTCCATTGTGATTGAAGAAAAGACTTTATATGATTTCAGTCTATTTAAATTCATTGAGTTGCTTATGACCTAACATATATTGTAGCCCAGAGAATGTTCCATGTGTACCTGAGAAGAGCATGTACTCTGTTGTTGGATGGAAGGTTGTGTAGATGTGTTAGATCTAGTTGGTTATTATATTTTTGCAGTACACAATTACCAGATATTCAGTGGCTTAAACAAGACAAATGTATTATATTACATCTTTTAAGTCAGAGTTTAAGTAAAATCAAGGTGTTGACAGGGCTGCATTCCCTTCTGGAGTCTTTAGGGGAAACTCTCTTGCCCTGCCATTTTACAACTTCTACAGACTGCCTGTGTTCCTTGCTCATAACCCACTTTCCCTATCTTCAAATCCAACAACAGCAAGTGGAATCCTCACATCACGTTACTCTTATCTGTTCTCTTATCCACCCTCTTCCAATTTTAAGAACACTTGTGATTATAGGTGGCCCAGTTGGATAATCCAAAGCAGTCTTCTTATCTTAAAGTAAGCTGATTAGAAATCTTAATCCCATCTTCAACCATAATTCCCTTTTGCCATGTAACATAATATAAACATATTTTGTGACTTAGAATATGTACTTCTTTGAGAGGTCATTATTCTGCCTACCCAGAGGTACATTGTTGTTTGTCTTCTATTTCCTTATTGCTCATCTATCAATTATTGAAAGTATTATGTGAAAGTTTCTAATTATTCTTATTGAATTGTTTATTTCTCTCTCCAGTCCTGTCAGCTTTTGATTCATGTGTTTTGGTGCTTTGTTTGTTGGTGCATGTATATAATATTATGTTTTTTAGATTTATTAACCTTTTCATCATTATAAAATGTCTTTTTTTAGTAGCTTTTTTATTTTAAACACTATTTTGTCTAATATTAGCATAGCATCTTCAGCTCTCATGTGACTACTCTTTGTAGGGTATATGTTTTTCAATCCTTTATTTTCTTTTTATTTGTATTTTTAAATTTAAAGTGTGTTTCTTGTAGACAAAATGTAGCTGAATCATGTTTTTTTTTAAAGTTATTCTGCCAATCTCTGCCTCTTGAATGGAGTGTTTAGTCAATTTTATTTAATGTAATCACTAATAAAATGGGCTTTATATCTGTCATTTGCTCTTTATTTCTTATATATCTTGTGCCATTTTTCCTGTATTTTTCTTACTACTTTCTAGACATTTTCTAGTTTACTCTTTTAATTTCCTTTTTGTAAACTATATTTTTAGTTATTTTATTTGTACTGTACCTGAGAATTACCATAAATATCTTAAAATTATGTAGTTTGTATTAATAACAACTTAATTTTAATATTGTTTGAATCTTTGCCACAATATAATATTTTCCTCTCCCCTATTTTGTGCTATAATTATCATGCAAATTACTTCCTTATATGTTATAAATTCATCAGAAAAGTTTATAATTATTGCTTATGCAAATTTATTTTAAATTATATAGGGGAAGAAAAGAGTTACATACAAAAACACATTTCTAATGGCATCTTTATTTACCAAAGTAGTTATCTTTACTGATGCTCTTCATGTTTTTGTGTGGATTTGAGTTGTTTCTACCATCTTTTTAATTCAGACTGAAAGGTACCCTTTAATAGTCCTTATAAGGCAGTTTGCTAGAAATGCTGTCAATATTTATCTCAAAATGTCTTAATTTGTCCTACATCTTTGAAGTATAGTTTTTTGAGATAAAGAATTTTTTATTATAGTGTTTTTTTCCCAGTATTTTAGATACACTAATCCATTGCCTTCAGGCCTCCCTAGTTTCTGATGTGACCTTACCTGTTAATCTTATTGGAGATTGTAGTTGTTACACTTGTAGTTGTTACACTTTTTGAAGGGGTAGACTAATTTTTTTTTTCAAATTTGTGAAATTTTTTGGCTGTTATTTCTTCAAATATTTTTTCTACTCCATTGTGTTTCTCCTTTTCTTCTAGGACTTCCATTATGAGTAAGTTGGTACTCTAAATGTTGCTACATAGGCCTTTGAGGCTATTTTCATTTTTCTTCATTCTTCTCTCTCTCTGCCTCTTTCTTTCTGTTCTTTGGATAATCCCAATTGGCAAGTCTTCAATTCTGCTGATTCTTTATTTTGTAAAATCAAATCTGTTTATCCCTTCTGGTGAATTTTTCATTCAGTTGTGGTTTTCACATTCAGAATTCTATTTGCTTCTTTTAAGAATAATTTCTCTTTATTGAACTTTTCTATTTTGTGGGGCTTTATTCTAATACAATTGTTAATTATTTAGACATCATTTCCTTTAATTCTTTAAACATATTTATAATAGCTAATTTAAAGCCTTTTTAAGAAATTTAAAGTTCAATATCCGGACTTTCTTATTCACAGTTTCTATTGACTTCTCATTTTTCCTGTGTCTGGACCACCCTTTCTGTTTCATTATGCGTCTTGTAATTTTCTGTTGAAACTGGACATTTTAAATAATATAATATAAAATAGATAATATAATGTATTAAATATTATTTAAACATTAATTTTAATATTAACATATTCAGTGTATTATTATATTTAATTAACATAATGAGGAAGTATTGAAACTCAGCCCCCCCCACAAATACTTCAGAATTTGTTGTAGTTGCTGTTTCCTGATACTTCTGTCATTGCTAATCTTTTGTTTAGTGACTTTTTTGGACTAATTATGTGAAAGGTATATTTTCTGTTGTATGTAACCACTTAAGCCTCCACTCAGTATCCTTAATACTTGTTAATAATTGGACAAAATATTCCTTAATTGACTTGACCAGTAAGCCTCCAGCCTTTGTCAAGTGGTTCTTATTGTGTTGGGGCATGTCTTCAATGCTTTAGCAGTTTACAACTCCGTTTTAGCCTTCACTTTTTTCTTAAGCAGAACTTCATGTAAGACAGAGGTAAAAAATTAGGGTTTTTAGTCTTTTCTAAGCATATGCATATTCTAGCACATATATGTGGACTTCAAGATTCCAAGGAAAATGTTAGAGCTTTTAAAAACTTCTGTTAACAT